>JAJQXH010000054.1:1012500-1072500 GCA_022343465.1 Oscheius sp. G VE-2021
AGTGCTTTAACAAGGAATTTCTTTTGAATACCTAAAGTTGTGTCGTGTAATTCATGTGTTATTTATCTTGAGTTGGTATAACATTACTCGGACGTACATATTTTTTGGATAGGTATATCTGTCTTGGACGGGTAAAACATGTTCGGACGTGTTCGGACGGGTATACCTGTCCGGTAAGACAAAAAAAGCCACCTGTCGCTGAAATTGCCTTAAATATGCGTATATAAGTCTATCCACAGCGATGCTAGATCTCCCTAACGATCATCAGAAGCCAGCAACTCTAAGGTGGACCACGGTCAATAGGGCGAGCTCTACGGCTGATGGTCTACGGTAGTCGCACAGGAAAACTCGGCCGCAGGCCCAAGCCGTTCGGTCCTGACGTCTGCGCTGGTCACGTTTGGTCGTCGTCTGTTCGTTTGTACATATGAAATTATCAGGTATTTTTTTGATTCTAGAATATATTCGCTAGGTTCAAATATGGGAATTACTCAACTTGTTTGTATTTCCTTTGGTTAATCGGTTGAGGTCGCTGTGAGCTCGAGTGGGGTCCTACTTCTCTGAGTTCTCCTATCTCAGTTCTTATTGGGATATCGCTGGTGAAATCTGATGCCGTGATGCAATGGGTTTGCCTGTGATAAAAGACGTTTATTTTCAAGAACCCTGATGACGCTTGGGTCGGTTGGCTGTCGTAAAAATAAGAGGAAGAAGATGCGTCGACGTTAGCTCCACTACGTTTTTTTCATCTTAATATAGCAGTAAAGCGGAACTTCCTTGTGCGCCCCAGTCATCTTAAATACACCCATGGGTGCCGTGAGGATGTACCCCGCGATTAAAGGCTACTGGTTAAATGCAGGGGTTATGTGAGATGGATTCATCGATTTCTTTATACGCAGGCAGCGACATACTCATAAAGCGGCTGCGCTGGACCGATCAGCGTGGCCGTTTAGCGCAATAGATAACGGGTCTGCCTACGTAGGAAAAGATTGCATGTTCGAATCTTGCCGTGGTGAAAACTTTTGATTTTTGTTTTAAATAAAAAAAGCCTTCTTATCAGCCTAATTCAACACATCTATCTTGTTCTTTCTATCTCGATCCCTCTCTATCTTAATTGAAAAATGCAAAATATTTTATATTTGCTTCATTAGTCGCGCGGAAGTCGCGCGGTAGACCTCGGCCGCTGGGCCAACCCGTTCGGTCCTGACGTCTGCGCCGTCTCGTACGTTCGTCGTCTGTTCTTTTTTATTTATGGATTTATTTTTTATTATTAGGTATTTTTCCTTTATTCTAGTTTATATTTGGGGTTTGCTTGGTTCTAATATGAGAATTACTCAACTAGTTCGTAATTCCATTGGTTAATCGGTTGAGATCGTTGTAAGCTCGAGTAGAACCCGTTTTTCTTGTTAAATGTGTACTTGCTGTAGGTTAAATTATTCTCTCCTATCTCAGTTTGTAATGGGTTGTCGCTGGTGATTACGTGATGCAATAATAGACGTTTATTTCCAGGAAACCTGATGACGATTGGGTCGACTGGGAACGATTGCATCGGTTGGCTGTCAAAAGGATCAGAAGAAGAAGAAGAAGATGCGTTGGCGTCAGCTCCACTACTTGTTCTACAGCACTACAGCAGCTGTACCACTACAAGGAGGTACCTGGACTACATGGAGCCAAAAATCAGGCCAGGCAGCCTTGAGCTTCTTTTGCCACAAACCCCCTAAAATGCCTTATCCATTCAAAAAAAACTATTTTGAAATAACTGCTACTAGAGAGCTTATAAGTTTTTGGTACTCATACTCCGTTCTGGCCGTGGATGTTGCAGCTGTACTACTACATGGAGCCCAAGATCCACGACGCCCGCTTCTTTTCTACTTCTCCTTTCCTACCGCAAGTGTATAGTATGTTTAACCCCATTTTGTTATAATAGTCGTATCATGTCGATTGGTTGTTAAACGTGTACAAAAGTAGAATATTGATCGCAAAAGTATTATGTTTGTGTGGGTCTCCTCAAGGGGTCTAAACTAGAAATCACGTTGTCTGGCACTGGTATTAAGTTATTTAAACTATCGGAGGAGGCTATAATCCAACCAGCTTTCTCGATTTTTCGCTTACCCGATTTTTCCCTTTCTTTTTCACACAGTAAGAGCATATAAAGGAATTGCTTTTACTTGTTCTCTCTGTCTCTCTCTCTGTCTCTCTCTCTCTCTCTCTCTCTCTCTCTCTCTCTCTCTCTCTCTCTCTCTCTCTCTCTCTCTGTTTCTCTCTCTGTTTCTTTCTCTCTCTCTTTTTTTCTCTCTATCTATCAATCTATCCATCTATCTATCTATCTAATTTTCCCGCCGATTCGAAGTGAAACGATGAGAATTACAATAAATTTTATAGCCCCGAAAACGCCAGAAGCCGCTGTCGTTGCAAAACGAATAGTAGATAGAAAGGTGTCAATATCGTATTGTATTCATCAAGAAATTTAGAAATGGGTCTTGTGGTGACTTAAGGAAATAGGGCCTTAATAAGGACTTTTCGAAAAAAAAAAAAGTTTTTTAATAGGCGGCCTTTGTCCGCTGCTTCTATCGGGTAGGCTAAGTAAGGTCTCTTCTTATATCCTAAGGGTAGGCTAAGTAAGGTCTCTTCTTCTATCCTAAGGGTAGGCTAAGTAAGGTCTCTTCTTCTATCCTAAGGATAGGCTAAGTAAGGTCTCTTCTTCTATCCTAAGGATAGGCTAAGTAAGGTCTCTTCGTCTATCCTAAGGGTAGGCTAAGTAAGGTCTCTTCTTCTATCCTAAGGATAGGCTTAGTAAAGTCTCTTCCTCTAACCGATTAAGGTCTCTTCCTCTAGCGTCTGCCTACGTAGCAGAAGATTGCAGGTTCGAATCCTGCCGTGGTCAAAACTTTTGCTTTTTGTACCAACGAAATCAAACTGAATAGGATCGTCTTTATTCGTTCTCCCCAACAACGTAACTTTTATTTACAGTATGCTTGCTATACATTGCCATTGAGGTCCGGTAACTACAGGAAATGCTTTTCTGTCAGTGAAATAAGGTAATCAGGAATATGGTATTTTAAAAAAAGAGAAAGTGAGTTCAGGGGATTACACCGGCATTGCGATTCTTCCTTCCGCGCTTCGATTAGGCGGTCGTCTTGAAGTGTGGCTCGGGAACGTCGACGGCCGGCTGGGTGGGCATCTGGGCGGCCTCTCCTTCCACCTTAGGCACATCCACGGGTTCTTCGGTGGAGGCTGCCCTCATCTCGGCCATTCGACGGGCCTCGGACTCGAAGTACTTCAGGAAGGCGGCAAGGGGGTCGTGCTCATCGGGGGTTTCATCGGTCTTGGTGGTGGCTTCAGTGGAGGGCTGAAAAGGGTGATTTAATTCGGAAGGTAGGCGGCCGAAGGTTGGGAAAAGCGGCTTATAAGCGGCCTATGGGTGACAAAGCGATATCTGCGCGGCCGAAGGTTGGACAAAGCGGTATGTAAGCGGCCGAAGGAAGGACAAGGATGGATACCACCTAATCGGCACCTAGGTCTTAGGGTAAACTGAGCGGCACCTAAGCGGCCTGAGAAGGGTGAAGGCGATTTCTAAGCGGCCGAAAAATGGACAAAGCGGCACTTAAGCGGCACAGGAAAGAGAAAACTTACAAGAGGGGCTTCAGGAGTAGTTGTCCTCTCCTCAATCCTGGGGAATCGATCCTCAAAAACAACGACTGGCTGGGCCTCGGTGGGCTGGGTCGGCTTGGGATCAACTGCCTTCTCCTCGGTCTCCTTAGGCTCCTTAACCTCCTCCTTAGCTTCTTCCTTAGGAGTTCCATCCAGATTGAAATCAGCGAAGCCACTCTTCTCGGCAGTCTTCTTGTCTTCTTCGCTCTCGAAGGGCTTGAAGACATTATCGGCTGAGTTGATCTTAGCAGCGTCGATGGCCTTATCGTCTTCGTTAGCGAAGGCCTTAAAGACGTTCTCCTCGGTGGCGGTTTCAGTAGAAGGAGTGGATTCCTCCTTCTCAGCTGCGGTGGCGAGAGCGGAGAAGATGTCTCTGATGACTCCATCGTCGGTCACTTCGCCCTGGAAAGACTAGGTAAGGTAAGGTAGCTAAGGTTTTTAAGGTAGCTAAGGTAGCTAAGGTATCTAAGGTAGGTAAGGTAGGTAAGGTAGCTAAGGTAGCTAAAGAAGCCAAGGTATCTAAGGTAGGTAAGATACAAGGTATCTAAGGTAGCCAAGGTATCTAAGGTAGTTAAGGTAGCTAAGGTAGCTAAGGTATCTAAGGTAGCTAAGGTATCTTAGGTAGGCAAGGTATCTAAGGTAGCTAAGGTATCTAAGGTAGGTAATGTAGCTAAGGTAGGTACGGTAGCTAAGGTCTCTAAGGTATCTTAGGTAGGTAAGGTATCTAAGGTATCTTAGGTAGCTAAAGTAACTAAAGTAGCTAAGGTATCTAAGGTAGGTAAGGTACTTAAGGTAGTTAAGGTAACTACTCTCCCCCTACCTCTTTCTTCTCAGCGGAACTATCCACACTAGGAGGAGTAGCAGCAGTGCTGGTCTGCTGAGCCTCGTGCTCAAGTGACTTCTTCAGATTCTCCTGGAAGGTGGCCTCCTCATCAAAGTGGGTGGGGGTCTCAGGGGTAGGAGTAATAGCTGTCCCTAAACGTCTTTAATTGCTTTAAAATTAGCGGTAAAACTAACAGATGGGGCGAGAAGGGGCATTGAGCTCCATTCCCTGGGACTTCTTCTGAAGCTGCTGGTAGATGCGGTCGTGGATGGCGGGCTGGGGAAGTTCCTGCTCGGGCTGTTGGGGCTGCTCTGAGTCAGGACGCATGGGGATCTGAAGGAGAGAGTATTAGAGAGAGAGAGAGAGAGAGAGAGAGAGAGAGAGAGAGAGAGAGAGAGAGAGAGAGAGAGAGAGAGAGAGAGTGAGAGAGAGAGAGAGAGAGACAGAGAGAGAGAGAGAGAGAGAGAGAGAGAGAGAGAGAGAGAGAGAGAGAGAGAGAAAGGTCTTACCTGGTTGTTGAGGGTCATGTGAATAGGAAGAACTCTGGCGAAAGATCTAAGAAGGAGAATCCTGGGGTGAGGTTGCTGCTCCTGTCCCCATCCCTGCTGTGGCTGCTGTTGTTGCCACTGCTGCTGCTGTGGCCACTGCTGTGGCTGCTGTTGCTGTTGTTGCCATTGCTGCTGAGGGAACCACTGCTGTTGCTGTTGTTGAGCCTGGGCCTGAGGCCACTGCTGTTGCTGCTGCTGTGGCCACTGTGGCTGCTGCTGTTGTTGTTGCCACTGCTGCTGCTGGTTCCACTGGTTCCACTGCTGCTGGACCTGCCACTGACGGTAGGCCTCAGCACGGGCCTGCTCTTCACGGGAGGCATCCCATTGGGCACGGGCGATGGCGGCAGCTCTCTGCTGGTGTTCGGCATAGGCCTGCTGGCGCATCCAGTACTCACGGGCCTGTTGCTGCTCGTAGAGGGCCTGAAAACAAGGTAACGTAATTTTAGGTAAGGTAAGGCAAGGTAAGGTAAAGTAAGGGAAGTTAAGGTAAGGTAAGGTAAAGTAAGGTAAGGTAAGGTAAGCCAAGGTAAGGTAAGGTAAGGTAAGGTAAAGTAAGGTAAGGTAAGGTAAGGTAAGGTAAGGTAAGGTAAGGTAAGGTAAGGTAAGGTAAGGTAAGGTAAGGTAAGGTATGGTATGGTAAAGTAAGGTAAGGTATGGTAAGATAAGGTAAGGTAAGGTAAGGTAAAGTAAGTCTCTCTCTCTAACCTGCTGAATTCTCCTCCACCTCCACATCTGAGCCTCCTGCTGTTGCTGGTACCATCTGGCCTGCATAGCAGCCATCACAGGATTCCATTGATTCCACTGAGGAGCCTCCTCCTCCACCTTCTCCACAGCTCCATCAATAACTTTCTTCTCCTTGTTCTTCTCACTTCCTCCGTCAATTGTGGCAACCGGCAAAACAACCGGAGATTCCAATTTCTGGGCTTCGGCGGCGGGAGTGGTCGAAGCTTCATCCGAAGAAATGATCAAAACCCTGTCCAGCTGAAAATTCTATTTCAAAATCGTATTTTTGAGAGAGAGAGAGAGAGAGAGAGAAAGAGAGAGTGAGAGAGTGAGAGAGAAAGAGAGAGAGAGAGAGAGAGAGAGAGAGAGAGAGAGAGAGAGAAATCTTTCCATTTCCCCAGTCAACAGCCATCCAGTTCCAGTTGTCAAGGGCACTTACCGACTGGTCGGCATAGTACATGTTGGCCAAAAGGAAGGTAATCAGAGCAGCGCTGGTGACGAAGGCAATCAGGGCCAGCCATTTGCAGATGGAGAGGGATACCTGAAAAGAGAAAAATTTGAACAATATTTATATTTGAACCGCTTTATGGCAGCCAAAGGCCGCCTGGCCGTTTTGTGGTAACCAAAGGCCGCCTAAAGGGGCCGCCAGGGACCTTTTTTAACTTTATCTTAAACTAAAGAGCTTGAAAAGTTATTCAAGAAAATATATAATAGTTTTGGGTTTAAATGCGTCGTTTTGTTGAAATCTGCATCTGAAATGCCATTTTTCTACAATTCCGGGCGGCACCTGTGGATAACCGGCATTTTAACGAAATACGTGCACGGTGTTTACGCGGTTCAATCTGTTCTTTTATCGATTTTTGGTCGTCACTTTTGAATTTTCAATGTTCCCGCCTGAAAAGACGCAGAAAACTCTGGTTGTCTGACATGGCAGCGCCGCGCGTTTCACACCCGTACGAGATCGGCTGCCTCTAATGTAAAAATTACGCAAATTTACGTTTTCTAAAGTATGTTTTCTTCAGAAAGTTTGTTTTCATGTTCATATCGCTTCGAGGTTCTACTTTGTGTGAAGACCACCCAGTACGCTTCGCACGCGACGCAACCGCCCCGCAGCAAAGTTGTCTATCTAAAACAAACTTTTCCCAACTTTAACCAATCGATCTATTTCACAATCTCATTAATTTGTGTTTACAGTTCTTTTTACCTAAAAATAGTTACACCCCCTCACAATTAATTAAAAACAAGTTATAGTCATTAGATGGCAGAAAAGAACAGTTTTGGTGAACATTGACCATTGTCGGCTTCAAAATCATTGGGTTATCGCGGGCGGGCCCGGCCGCCGATCTCATACGGGTGTGAAACGCGCGGCGCTGCCATGCCAGAGAACCAGAGTTTCCTGCGTCTTTTCAGGCGGGAACATTGAAAATTCAAAAGTGACGACCAAAAATCGATAAACCAATAGATTGGACGCGTAAACACCGTGCACGTAGTTCGTAAAATGCTGGTTATCCACAGGTAACCTGGAATGGCCAAAAATGGCATTTCAGATGTAGATTTTTCTAAATATATGCATTTAAACCCAAACCTTATATTTTTGAAGAACTTTTCGAGATAAGGTCAAGAAAGCTCCCTAACGGTCGCTTCAAAGGTCTTAAGGTCTTTAAGGTTAAAGATGTCTTACCGGTCTGCGAGCTGGTGTGACGACAACTGGGGCAGGTACGGTAATGGGTTGAAGGACTGTGAACACCTAAAATCTCTCCTTAAACCCCTTTCTTAAGGCTTTAACTACCTTAGGATCTACTTTCACTTGCGTGAGTTCGTCCTTCTTCTCCTCTTCGACGGAAGACTCGCCGTGAACCCCAGGGGTGACCCCTAGTTTTGTCATCTGAAAAAGCTCGATCATCAAGGGCCAGACTCAAGGACGAAGGAGGGGAAAAGGTGATGGGTTACGGTAAAAAGAGGGCGACAAGGCGCGACGACCAACGAGGCGCGTCGGCTGACAAACAGTGATATCACCGGGTGATGGAAGGGTCACGGGGAAGCCACGGGGAGAGAAAACTATGGGTTTTTGAAGATTTCTTTCTCTATCTCTGTGTCTCTCTTTCTCTATGCATCTCTCTATCATTGAAACAGTGGAGTTATGTGGCACAGCACACAAAACAGTGGAATGGTAGGACAAAAGCTCTCTCTCTCTCTCTCTCTCTTTCTCTCATTGAATCAGTGGAGTTGTGTAGCAAAGCAAGGAAACAGCAGAATGATGTGTCAAACACACTTTCTATATCTGTCTCTCTCCTCTCTCTCTCTCATTGAAACAGTGGAGTAGTGGGGCAAATAACGCGAAATAGTGGAATGTCTCTCTCTCTCTCTGTCTGTCTCTCTGCATATCTTTCTCTCTCTCATTGAAACAGTTGAGTTATGTGACAAAACCACTTTCTCTCTCTCTCTCGGCCTATCTCTCTCTAATTGAAACAGTGGAGTTATGGGGCAAAGCACATGAAACATTGGAATGGTGTGACAAACACATTTTCTCTATCTCTATATGTCTCTCTTCACTCTCTCTTTCTTTCTCTCTCTCTCTTTATGTATCGCTCTCTCTCTTTATCTCATTGAAACCATGAAGTAATGTGGCAAAACGCACAAAACAGTAGAATGATGTGACAAAGCAATTTCTCTCTATCTCTCTCTATCTCCCTCTTTCTCTCTCATTGTTATCTATCTCTCTCTATTTATTTGAAACAGTGGATTTATGTGGCAAAGCACCCAAAACAGTGGAATTATGTGACAAAATAACTTTCTGTCTTTCTCTGTATCTCTGTATCCCTATATCTCTATTTCTCTCTATCTCTCCATGAAATAGTCTCACTCTACATTTCTTTTTCTCTCATTTAAACAGTGGAGTTATGTGGCCAACACACTTTCTCTATCTTTGTCTCTCTCTCTCTCTCTCTCTCTCTCTCTCTCTCTATCCCTAGCTATATATCTATCTCTGCTCTCTTTCTTTCTCTCCATGAAACAGTGCCTCTCTCTGTATCTCTCTTTTTCCAATTGAAATAGTGGAGTTGTGTGACAAAATCACTTTTTCTATCTTTCTCTTTCTCTTATTGAAACAATGGAGTTATGTGGCAAAGAACCCGAAACAGTGGAATGATGTCGCAAAATCACTTTATCTCTCCTCTCTCTCTCTCTCTCTCTCTCTCTCTCTCTCTCGCTCGCTCGCTCGCTCGCTCGCTCTCTCTCTCTCTCTCTCTAATCCCGTTCTCCCCGTGTCATTCACGAGGGAAAAGTCGTTGATGGACATAAGACAACCTACCGTACCCGATACGCCGGGAATAAAACAAGCGTCATTTGTTTTTCTTCGCCCGCCCGACAACCCGGTTACGGTAGAACGATCACGATCGATCGAGCCTTGTGTAACGTCTCTCTCCCGCACCCACAGTTCTTTCGTTACATCAAATACAGTAATCCACAAATGAACTTTGTAAAGTGACATTTTTAGAGTGACGCGCAGGTGACAAGGTCACCGGAAATGGAGGGAAAGTGCAGAGAGAGAGAGAGAGAGAGAGAGAGAGAGAGAGAGAGAGAGAGAGAGAGGAGAGAGAGAGAGAGAGGAGAGAGAGAGAGAAGAGAGAAGAGAGAGAGAGAGAGAAAGAGAGAGAGAGAGAGAGAGAGAGAGAGAGAGAGAGAGTGCTTTTGTCACACCACTGTTTCGTGTGCCACATAACTCCACTGTTTCAATTAGAGAAAGAGAGAAAGAAATGGGATAAGGAAAGTGAAGGCTGGTTGGGCGAATGCGGTCATTCCCCGAAGGGTCCGTAAACGAGTTGTTCGAGTTGTTTGCGTCGGCTGACCGTCCTTGGCTGGGCGGTCAACTGTTTCAGGCGTACAAAGAAAGGGGCGGCGCGTGACTCTCGAACTGCGCCCCCGACGCCGCCCTCGAAGTTTGATGGATTTTTACACGGGGCGAGACTGATGAAGGGGAAAAGGGCTGAAATGGACTGAGGTGATGAAAAGTTCAAAGGAGCACGCGAAACAGTGAGAGAGAGGTTTGAGACGCAGAATCAGAAGAGAAAGAGGGGTTAGAGAGAGAGAGAGAGAGAGAGACAGAGAGAGAGACAGAGAGACAGAGACAGAGAGAGAGAGAGAGACAGAGAGAGAGACAGAGAGAGATAGGAGAAGAGGGAGAGAGAGAAACAGAGAGAAAGAGAGAAAGAGGCAGAGAAACAGAGGCAGAGAGAGAGAGAGAGAGAGAGAGAGAGAGAGCGAGCGAGCGACAGAGAGAGATACAGAGAGAGACAGAGAGACAGACAGAGAGAGAGAGAGAGAGAGAGAGAGAGAGAGAGAGAGAGACAGAAACATAGATAGAGAGAGACAGAGAGAGACAGAGATACAGAGAGAGAGAGAATGAGAGAAAGAGAGAAAGAGAGAGAGAGAGAGAGAGAGAGAGAGAGAGAGAGAGAGAGACAGACAGACAGACAGACAGAAACAAAGATAGAGAGAGACAGAGAGAGACAGAGATACAGAGAGAGAGAAAGAGAGAAAGAGAGAGAGAGAGAGAGAGAGAGAGAGAGAGAGAGAGAGAGAGAGGAGAAGAGGGAGAGAGAGAAACAGAGAGAAAGAGGCAGAGAAACAGAGGCAGAGAGAGAGCGAGCGAGAGAGAGATACAGAGAGAGACAGAGAGACAGAGAGACAGAGAGAGAGAGAGAGAGAGAGAGAGAGAGACAGACAGACAGACAGACAGAAACATAGATAGAGAGAGAGAGAGACAGAGAGAGACAGAGATACAGAGAGAGAGAAAGAGAGACAGAGAGAAAGAGAGAGATAGAGACAGTTCCGAAGATAGTTGGTGCAAACTGGCTTGACTTACCTTCTACATATATACTGTAGCCCCGACGAAACCTATTTAGCGAAGACACTACAGTAGTTTGACGAATTTGGTTCTCAAGAGATTCCAAAAAGGATACATCCATGTTAGGAAAGGGTTCAAAAATTAGATTATGCTTTTTTTTGATTCCAAATGCTTAATTCTAAAAGGCAAAACAATATATCCTAGGGTGGATTCGAACTCGGGTCGTGAGATTGGTAAGCGAGGACGCTGCCACTCCGCCACTGGGGCGCCCTATCGCGGCGCCACAGGGCGGTTAAGTAGTGAGCTCGGTCGCGGCTCGCGCGATGTCGCCGCTCTATAGCCTTCGTATGGTACTGTAAACTGTTTTTATATCAAAGAGGCTTAAAAAAGTGGGATTTATGATCCTCCGAGAGGGATTTGCCTTGAACTATGCATAAAATGGAACGGGGAGGCGTCGTCCTTGTGCTCAAAAGCAACGGGCGGTTGGAAAACGGAGCGAGACCGAGGTGTCACTGTCGATTGGTCATAGAAGGAAGGAGTGGAATAACAACAAACAGAAGAAATTGGAAAACATGAAGAAACATGGCTGTGGTTCTGGCCGAAGAAGTGACCACAGCCATAACAGGGGGGGGGGGGGGGGGCACAAAGGAGGGTGTGACCATGGCCGTTGGGCATTAATCACAGAGACCGTGTTTGCAGAGGGAATGTGAGGAGAAGAGAGGCTTGTTTACAACACTTCTTTGCCCCAACTGCTGGAGGAGAACCGGGCCGATGAGCGGGGATCAGCCGGAAATTGGGAATAGCAACTGCCGCGCAAGGACAGAACGGTTGGGGGGATTAATGGGGGGGGGGGGGGGAGGACGGGCCGCGTGGGTAGGAGAAACCCACTTTTAAGGGGCCTTTTTAGGCCACGCCCCTTTTTAGACCAGGAAATCGTCAATTTCAAGGCGCCGTTTTAGGCCACGCCCCCTTTTTAGAGAAAGCGAGGGCCGCTTTCAATAGGCACTTTGAGGTCATTTCCATGTCAGGGTAGGTAAAATCCGCTTTTAATCAGTCTTTTTAGGCCACGCCCCTTTTTAGGGTAGGAAAGATCGCTAAAAAGCGACCTGTTTTGCCAAAAAGTAGTTCAGGCGGCCTGTTGTTGCCAAATAGCGGCCTTTTTGCGGAAAAGTAAATCAAGCGGCCTATGGTTGCCAAAAAGCGGCTTTTAATTCCAAAAAGCACGCAAATCGACCTAAATGAGGGACCTTGTTACTTCAAACAACTGTAATTTATGTGTTCCAGTGTGACAACCACAATTTCCTATGCAAATTATATTCAAGGAAGGGCTAGAAGGCAAACTGAAACAAGAAAAATGGCTTTCACAACTTTATGGCCTTCAGTTTTTATTTAAAAGTTAACAAAAAACTTAAATTTTATCATAAGCTATAAAAAGACCACCCTCTCCGTGAGCCTCCTAGTCGAAAGGGGGACTGGGTGGTCCAGAGTGGGGGGGGCGAAGCAGACTGGGTGGTCCAGGTGGAGCCTCGAAAGCCCACCTAGAGCGCACATTGAGCCTAGAAAAAAGACCACCCAGTCCGTCAGCCACCCTGGTCGAGGGGGGGGGGGAGACTGGGTGGTCCGAAAAGGGGGCGAGGCATGACTGGGTGGTCTTGAGGGAGGAAGCGGACTGGGTGGTCCAGGCACCTCGAAAGCTCACCCAGAGCGCCGGCTGCTTTGTGGAGTGATGTTTCTGTTTGTTGGTGTGTCCCCAGGTGACAAAATATTTGTTACAGAAGAACCAGTCCCTGACATGTTCCAGAGGCAAGTTGGGGCGATAAGGACGCACTTGTGATGGAAAGCAACACGAAGACCAGTAGGGAGAGGGTTTGCAGGTTACAAAACACCGCATAGATGCAGAATACTCGTTTTTTTTTTCATTTTCTTTACATTTCGCTTTTGTAAATGGTTTGAGTGGGGGCTAGTTTTCACTTTGGGTGGTCTACCGCGCCGGAACCGCAGCGCGGCTGGATGCGCGGCGGTCTCGGCGCGGCCGGCCCTAACATAATTTTTTAGCCTATGAAGCTTCAAAATTTAAACAAAACAGTGATTTAAATAATTTTCAAGTGTATTTAACCTTGTTTTATTAAATTTAAATGGAGAAAGACAGTTTCAAGCGAAAAAAATGGGATTAAACCTTTGTTGGGTGGCTAGAAATTAACTTTTTTTTCAAAATCAATTTTAAAATGTTTTTACCAAACATGGGGCTGACCAATATACAAAAAGCAAAAAGTCTACAGTGGTTGGGGATCGAACCATGGACCTCTAGCTTATGAAGCCAGGCGCTTGCCACTACGCCACCGGAGCACCTTTGTCGGGCTGTGCCGCGGGCTTATAAGGCGAGGCGCGCCGCCGCCGCGGAAACTCAATGAGAAAAGCTATA
This sequence comes from Oscheius sp. G VE-2021, assembly GCA_022343465.1. Lineage (NCBI taxonomy): Eukaryota > Metazoa > Nematoda > Chromadorea > Rhabditida > Rhabditidae > Oscheius > Oscheius sp. G VE-2021. Next base: position 1,025,508 of record JAJQXH010000054.1, read on the forward strand.
AATATTCGAATACCAGGGCCGTTAAGAAAATTTGAATTTCACAGGCTTTATCAGGTTAATATCCCCTATTTTGAATGCATAGGTCTCATCGCGAACGGCAAGGGGGGGGGGGGGGGGGCGCCGAGATGGCCAAATGGCGTAGTGGTATCGTCCTCACTTGCGAATTTCACAACCTTAGTTCGAAACCACCCAGGGATATTTTATTTTTCTTTAAAGAAATGATTGTTTAGAATTAAGAAAACACAATTTCTATAGTTTTTTTTGTTAATTCAAGTAAAATCGGCCCAAAATGAGCTGAAAATGCAAGCTACAGTAACCCACCCAAAACTGACATTGACCAAAACTTTTTAGATTTTCAAAATATTGATAATAAACTAGTTTGTTTGGCAATTTACTTTGAAAACTTCATTTTTTTAGCCAAAAAACTAGTTTCTTAGGCGATTTCTTCAATTTTTCTGAGAGGAAAAGGGAGATGATGCGGAGAAGAAACGCAGCGAAAGGAGGTGACCCCGTCGCTTCCCCATTCGGCCGAAAACCCGTTCCAAGCGGGGCCTCCGCCTGGCGCAACAAACTCCTCGAACACCACAATGGGAACAAGCGATCCGTCCAAGGTTAACCCATCTGTCAGCAAACGCATGTGACGTCATCGACATGTGACAGCCGTGTTCGTCACAAAATTGGAGGGGATGTGGCCTAAACGGGGGGGGGGGGGGTGTACCGCGCCGCGACCGCACCGCGCAGTGAGGCGGGGCGGTCGCGGCGCAGTTCCACTCTCTTGGCTTATGCAATAGTGCAATTTTAACATAAACAAGCTTTAATTTTCAAAATATAGGTATTTTAATACATATTTAGTTTATTTAATGGAGCTATGAGGCCAAAACCGCGCCGCGACCGCAACGCGTGATGGCGCGTCGCGGTCGCGTCGCGGTTCCACCCCCCTGAGCGCGCAGATGCAATTTAAACATCGGAAGCCATTAGAAATTTTTATTAAAAAGTTATTTTATTTAAAATTCCATCAATAATAAGGGATAGTTAGCGAAAACTGTAAAGCGCGGCGGACGCGGCGCGCCGCACATGTAATTTTAGCGTAGAAAGCTTCAAAGTTTAAGAAAAAACAGTTATTTTAATAAAATTAGGTGTATTTAGCCTTCTATTATTAAATATAAAAGGAAAATGGGTTTGAAAAGGAAAAAAGAGAACAAAAAATGGATTTTCACCGCGGCCGCCGATCTCGTACGGGTGTGAAACTGGCGGCGCTACCATGTCAGACAACCAGAGTTTTCTACGTCTTTTCAGGCGGGAACATTGAAAATTCAAAAGTGACAAATCGATGGATTGGACCGCGTAAACACCGTGCACGTAGATCGTTAAAATGCCGGTTTTCCACAGGTCGCCTGGAATGACCAAAAATGGCATTTCAGATGCAGATTTCTCCAAAACGACGCATTTAAACCCCAAAATTATATTTTTGAATACTTTTTCAAGATCTCTAAAGAGATAAAGTCAAAAAAGGTCCCTGAGGGTCCCTTGAGTTTATTCAATTTCGTTACAAAATGGGGAAAGTGAGCTAAACCGCGCCACGACCGCACGCGCAGTGACGCGCGGCGGTCCCGGCGCGGTTCTACCTCTCTGCCGATCTAATTTTAGCTCAGAAAGCTTCGAAAATTCAAAAGTTACAGTTATTTAAATGATAATTAAGTGTATTTAGCCTTGAATTATTTAATATAAATGTAAAAAAAGCCGTTTAAAAGGGGAAAATGATAAGAAAATGCGATTTCTTTAAAGATTGCAGAGAAAGAAGTTTCGCTCCGGTGCGCGTTAATGCAATTTTAGCATAGCAAGCTTCTAAACTTAGCCTTGTATTTCTAAATTTTAAAGGAAACACATAGTCTCAAAGAGAAAAGGAGAAGAAAACATGGATTTTCAAAGAGCGCTGGTGGAACAAAGACTGATCGACGGAGGAATGTCCCCAGACGCTTAAAAGGCGCTTGTGTGGGCGTGACTGTTGTGAAGTTACAGCGGAGTGGCCGGGTGGCATCGGCGGGATGCCTTATGAAGTGTCCGGATGTCACGGGACAGGCCGAGAAGAGCAAACGACGAAAAACCGCCTTCAAAGAGCGAAGGAAGGTCGGATTATGAAGAAAAAAGGCGCTTTTCGGCCACCTGACCTCATTTTTAACGGTTAAAAGCCGCTTTTTGGCAACCAAAGGCCATTTGACATGTTTTTTGCAATTAAAAGCCGCTTTTGGCAACCATAGGCCGCCTAACCTCTTTTTTTACAGTTAAAAGCCTCTTTTGGTAATCATAGGCCGCTTGACCTCCTTTTTGACAGATAAAAGCCGCTTTTGGTGACCATAGGCCGCTTGACCTACTTTTTGACAGATAAAAGCCGCTTCTGGTAACCATAGGCCGCTTGACCTACTTTTTGGCATTTAAAAGCCGCTTTTGGCAACCATAGGCCGCCTGACCTCCTTTTTCACTGTTAAAAGCCGCTTTTGGCAACCATAGGCCGCCTGATCTCCTTCTTGACGGTTAAAGCCGCTTTTGGCAACCAAAGGCCGCCTGATCTCCTTTTTGACAGTTGAAGGCCGCTTTTGGCAACCATAGGCCTCTTGCCGCCTCTTTTGATGGTTTGATAATCTCTTTTGCAGCCTAATTCCTTCGCACTGTTTAACTTTCGACACTTCCGCTTTCTTCGATTACTTTAATTTCCCTTCTGCAAGTTTTTGTCTTTCCGTCACAGACGGGCGAGCGCTAATTTGGGTTGTGTCCACATTTCGTTGCGAGACCTCAATTGGGGAAAAACCAACGCTGTAACAACAATTAAACAGTGTTTTGATCGGTCGAAAAGGAGACGATTTCTCACTTCAGGAGAGAGAGAGAGAGAAAGAGAGAGAGAGAGAGAGAGAGAGAGAGAGAGAAAGAGAGAAAGAGAGAGAGAGAGAGAAATAGAAAGAGAGAGAGAGAGTGTGTGTGTGTCTGTGTGGGTGTGTGCGGGCGCGTGTGTATGTGTTTGTTTGTGTTTCATAACTTGTTTTCATCTGCAACAGATGCTTGAGTGACACATAAATTTCACTAATATGGCATATGAACCCTTTTCAACAGTTGCAAAGGGAGTAAACTAGCCGAAGTCAAAAATAGGCCAAAAAGTGGGAAAAAAATTAGATTTTCACCCGCTGTCTACCAACTTAGATGCGCAGGTTTCTTTAAAATAGAGACCAAAAGTCAATTCGTTGCAAAATTTTGCAAAGTTTCCCTTCTGAAACCGAAAATCCAGGTGAAATCGGTTTCGCCGAGACAGACCGTTTCCCCACGGCGTTGTGTCATTGTTGTGTCCGGTGTTTAACAGTTTCGCATTAGTAGATTTCTCGTAAACAGAGGGCTGTAAACAACACCGGGCGAGAGAGAGACCATCGGTTAGGGGAAACACCTTATGGTTTGGGGACCTTAGCATGGGTTCAATAAAAAAAAAGTAAAACATATTTTCTTAAAGGGACAGTCAGGCGGCTTTTGCAACTTTGTCTCATATGAAAGAGAAAATTCAGTTGTACAAAAAACTCTTTGGGACCTTATGTCGCAAAGCCCTCGTTTTTGAGAAAATCGGCCTTGAAGTGGCCGATTTCGGGTTTCCATCTACACAAAGTGTAGATGGTCCGGACGGTCAATGTGTCCTGCGTTTAGTGGCAGTTTAATTTGAATGAGAGAATGAGGGAAATGAGGAGGGCGCGAGACGATTTAGCATTTTTGATTTTGCAAAATAACCGACCGTATCCAATGAAAAGGAAATGAAAAAGCAGCCTGACTGTCCCTTTAAACATAAATTTTAAAAAACGTTTTCCCTAATTTTCTTATTTTAACGAATTCCTTAACAAGATCCTTGAGCAACTGACATTTTGTTTTAAACAGTGGAGTGATATGTCAAAAAAGTGACTTTTTGACTTTATCTCAAATTAAGTAGCTTTAAAAGTTATTCAAGAAAATATATAACAATTTGTGGTTTATATGCGTCGTTTTGGAGAAATCTGCCTCTGAAATGCCATTTTTGGCCATTCCAGGCGGCACCTGTGGATAACCGGCATTTTAACGAAATACGTGCACGGTGTTTACGCGGTTCAATCCGTTCTTTTATCGATTTTTGGTCGTCACTTTTGAATTTTCAATGTTCCCGCCTGAAAAGACGCAGAAAACTCTGGTTGTCTGACATGGTAGTGCCGCGAGTTTCACACCCGTACGGGATCGGCTGCCGCGGCAAGGGTAATCCCGCCGGATAAACTTTTGGCAGATCACTCCAGTGTTTGTCTTTCTTTATTAGGTTATCTGTTAAAGAAAAAGGGGAAAACACCCTTGTCGTCGAACAGGGATAGGTGTACTGTATCCCTCTATTCACTCTCGCCACTTTTCATTTAGATTTCAGTTCTGACAAGTCCAAAACGGTCAGCGTTCCGATTTTTCTCGAAAGTTACAGCGCCTGTTCCAAGTGTCTGATTCAGTCAATTCAGCGAATATGGCATCACAATTGGGCGGACAGAAGGGTAGGAGTGGTGTGTCAAAAAGGGAATATAGGCCATAAGGGGGGACGTCTTTTTCTCTGCGCGGCGGGGGTTCATTCCGCAAGGAAGCGGCTATTTCTGTGATATCTCTGCAGGATCGGAGACTGGATTCGAAGCGATCTGGGGGAATCGGGAACGCAACACTTGGTTTCCAGAAGATTCGAGAAATCAAATGACTGAAAAAGCAGGTTCTCACGGGCCGTGCTTTCTGGGAAATTTTGGTCATGTCTAATTTTGGTTGTTCCATTCAAATTGGTCCCATAAATTACCAAACACGCGACCAAGGTTCGATTCCAGTCGGTGGGTGCACTTCTTTTTTTTCTTTTTTCTCTTTGACTAATTTGATAACTAGAAACATATTTAAGGCAGTTTAAACAGTTTAAAATGACTTTAAATATGCGTATAGCACCCAATTTTTTACTCAAAAGCAGAGAAACATGAATTTCGAGGAAAAGAACTCCAATGTTTGACACTAACGGCTCGACTTTTATGCAGACGAGATGCAAATTTAAGCAAACAGGAAATACAGTAACAATTAAGCGTTGAACTGTAAATAAGTACGCAAGGATACAACATTTATGATTCCACGCAAAGTTTTGGTTACGGTGGTTCTTCTTTTCGAAATATAGATTTTTTCCATTTTCCTTAATTTTCCTTCATGAAATTTTGTTTATTATGGAAAATTTCACGTTTAAAAATTCTGATTTTGTTATTCAATGCATAGAATTGTATTTTTTAAAGAGAGAGTTTTTTTTGAAGAAAAAAGCTTTTTTTTGCGTACGCTGGCAAGCCAAGGCCGCTTGGACCGCTTTTTTAGAACCAAAGGCCGCTTGGATAGCTTTTTCGAAACCATATGCCGCTTTTAAGGAACCATAGGCCGCTTGATCCTCTTTTAGGCAACCTTAGGCCGTTTTGACAGCTTTTTGGCAACCATAGGCCGCTTGGACCGCGTTTTGGCAGCCAAAGGCCGCTTGGACCAATTTGGGCACTCTTTAATTTTACAATAGCCTTTAAAATAAATTGACCAATTTAAAACGCCTTGTAAATTAATATTTCAATTTCTAAATAATTTAAATTACCGTTTTTTTTCATCCTGACATCTCATAATCCCTTATTTTCATCTATTTCTCACTTCTTTTCCCCCGTTGTTCCCCAGAGAATGTGGAAATGTGCAAAAGTGCGTGTACTCGGTTGTTTTCTGCATCTTGTTTACCTGCCAATCGCGTGATCCCCCGTCAGCACTATTTTTATCACAGAGAAATCGATTTTTTTCCCCAAAATGGGATATTTAGGCCCTAAATTTTAGGGTTCTCACGGGCCGGCCTTCTTAAAAAAAATTATAAGACCGTTTCTGTCCCTCCACCCAAATTGATCCCATAAATTACGAACCAAACGACCAAGGTTCGATCCCCCTCGGTGCACTTCTTTTTTATCAACTTTTTGACTAATTTGAATACTATGAAACGTATTTAAGGCATTTTAAATAGTTTAAAAATTAATTTCACTAATTTAAATGATTTAACGGATACGGTGATCCCTGGATTTTCGATTGCGTACGCCTTCAAAATTACTCGTTCGATGGCGTAAACAACTGATTTATCTCGATTTCGAAACAGTTTTTCTTATTATTTTTTCTCAATCGATTGATTATTTTTCATATTTGCCACATTCCTCCGCTTTTGCCTGGGGGCCTGTTTATGCCGTTGTTATTGAAATGGTCACGTGTGAAGCCAATGGGCGGGGCCGAAATTATCGCTTTCGAATATCTTTTGCTTTGTTTTTTTTGCTTTTAAATTCAAATTTTATTGATTGATCTGGTTTCTTACTGAAATATCATATCCTAATTCAGCATAATTTGCATATTGCATCTGCTTTTCGCTTTTAAATTCAAAATTTTTATCCTTTTCGACTGTTTCTTGTTCTCTTAGTTGAATATTGATTACCTAATCTTCCTAATTTGCATATTGCCTCTAATTTTCTAGCAATGGAGGCTCAATACGAACGTTTGAAGCAGTTCTTTTTAAATTTGTTCGATTTTAAAGAATTCTTTCGCTTTTAAATTAAAATTTTAGACTATTTCATTAATTTTTGTAATTTCTTTCTGCTTTCGTTGATTTTTCCTCTTTTTCCCTAATTTGCATATTGCAAACAATTCTTTTTTCGCGGTCAAATTCAAATTTTTGAGCTTTTTTGCCAGTTTTTTTCGACTGTTCCTTGCTCCCTTCGTTGATTATTCAATTCCTAATTTACATATTGCATCTGCTTTTCGCGTTCAAATGCAAATTTTTGAGCTTTTTTCGATTAATTTTCCTGCTTCTTGTTCCCTTGTCGTTGATTGTTCAATTCCTCTTTTTTCCCTAATTTGCATATTGCATCTAATTTTCAAATTTTTGAGCTTCGATTAGTTACGCTTTCTTTGATTATTGATTTCCTATTTTTCTATTTTCAAATTCAAATTTTATAGTTTTTTTGTCGATTAGTTCTGGTTTCTCACCCTTATTGATTTGATGTTTCCTCTTTTCCCCCTAATTTGCATATTGCAGTCAATTCTTTTTTTCAGTAATGGAGGCCCAATACGAACTTCTGAAGCAGTTCATCAAGTGTGTGAAGGCGAACGCCGACATTCTCCACGACCCCAAGCTGGAGTTCTTCCGCGAGTACCTCGAGAGGTACGTTTTTCTTCATTTTTTAAAAATTTTATTTAAATTTTTGTAATTTTAATATTTTATTTAATTAATTTAGCATGGGAGCTACCATTCCCCCGAAGGTTGAGGAGAAGGTTGAAGCTGAGGAGCCGCCGAAGGCTGAGGAACCCGAGGAGGTTGGGACCTTTTTGACTTATATTCATATAAAAGAGCTTGAAAAATTATTTTAGAAAATATATAATAGTTTGAGGGTTTAAATGCGTCGTTTTTGAGAAATCTGCATCTGAAAGGCCATTTTTGGCCATTTTAGGCGGGCACCTGTGGATAACCGGCATTTTAACGAACTACGTGCACGGTGTTTACGCCGTCCAATCCATCGGTTTATCGATTTTTGGTGGTCACTTTTGAATTTTCAAAGTTCCCGCCTGAAAAGACGCAGAAAACTCTGGTTGTCCGTACAATAAATTGGCCTCCACCTGGCGGGGGGGGGGGGACCGCAGGGCCGAAATTTTTGGGGGTAAGGTAGGTACCTATGGATTTTGGGAGGGTCCGCAAAGGTTTTGGACAAAAACTTCCATTTTGGGGAGGGTCCGCGGAAAATTTTCGGGGTTGTGGGGGGTCCGCAGACCCCACCCGGACCCCCCAATTTAGTGTATGTGGTTGTCTGACATGGGAGCGCCGCGAGTTTCACACCCGTACGAGATCGGTGGACTTTAATGTAAAACTTACGAGAACTATAAGAACTATCGCACGCTATTTACTTCGGAGTGAAAGTGGCAAATAATAAAACCATGAATTTCTTGATTCAGCCGATTTTTTTCAGTAAATTTTGTTTGTTTATTTTTTTTACTTAAAAAGCAAAAATGTAAAAATTCTCGGTTTCCTCTATGTTTTTTTTTTGCAAAAAAGCTAACAATGAGAATTTTTATAATTATATTTGTATATTTTTGTTCGGAAATTTGTATTAATTCAATTTAAAACCTTCCAACTTCTCGAATGCGGAACACAGATATTTTGGGACCAATAAAAACCTACATTTTTGATTTTTAAATTAATTTAAAACATATAAAACACATTCCATTTTTCTATTTATAGCATTTAAGTGATTGAATTTAACTCAAAAACGGGATCAACTTTTTAACCGTTTTCTTGCAGGAGGAGATCTCTGTCCCCTACCCGGAGATCGACAACTCTGGAGTGATCGAGGCCGACGTGGCCGAGAATCTGCCGATGGGCCAGGTCGGAAAGGAGCCTTCGGACGAGGACCTGGAGCAGGCCAACGACGCGCGCGACCGCGCCATGGCCGCCTTCAACAGCGGAGACTACGAACAGGCCGTCAAGGAATACACCACCGCCATCACCCTCAACCCCGGATCCGCCATGATGCACGCCAAGAGGGCCAAGTAGGCTTTCCCCCCAAAATGTATGGGTAAATTGGAATTCAGCGCCCTTCTGAAGCTGAACAAGCCGGTGACCGCCATCGCTGACTGCGACAAGGCCATTCAGATCAACCCCGACTCGGCCCAGGGATACAAGTTCCGTGGACGTGCTAACAGGTTAATATTTTGGCAACCAAAGGCCGCTTTTACTCAACCAATGGCCGCTTTTGGCAACCAAAGGCCGCTTTTAAGGCGGCACTAGACCGCTTTTGACAATCAAAGGCCTCTTTTAACAATCAAATGCCGCTTTTTGACATCCAAAGGCCGCTTTTTGATAAATTACCAAAGGCCGCTTTTTAGCAACATAAGCCTGCCTTTTGACAATCAAAGGCCGCTTTTTGATAACCAAAGGCCGCTTGCACTCCATTTTAATTGGGGCTCAAACGGATCCTTGGCAACCGATCAACCTGTCAAAGTCCCAATTTTTAATTAGGAACCAATTTTAACACCAGAATTTCGGTTAATTGGCAAAATGATGGTCAATTTGGACTTTAAGCTACCCAACAAGTCACCAGATTATTGGCAATTAAAAATACCTTTTTGGCAACCTGAGGCCGCTCGATCTGTTTTATTTTTAATTAAAGACCGCTTATTGGAAACCATAGGCCGCTTAGATCTCGTTTTTAACCCCCCATTTTCAGGCTTCTCGGAAAGTGGGTTGAGGCCCACACCGACCTGGCGATCGCCTGCAAGCTGGACTACGACGATGTGGCCAACGAGTGGCTGAAGGAGACCGACACCAACGTAAGCGAAGAGCAATATTTATAGTTTATAGCAAGGACTATCCTCTCTTTGTGGATTCTAGTCTGGCAAAAAGGCGTTGATCTACTGTAGATCACTGATCCGTCTTCTTCTTGCGACACAGGCGACGTCCATTCGGACCCATTGGCGTCTTCTCCTAAAAAATTCTCTCGTTTTAGTCGTTTTTGGCATTTTCAGTCAAATTTGACCAAAAAATATCAAATTTTTGACATTTTGAGTCATTTTTTGATGAAAATCTCAAATTTTTGACATTTTGAGTAATTTTTAGTCTGAAATTTTTGACATTTTCAGTCAATTTTTGATGAAAATCTCAAATTTTGAATTTTCAGTCAATTTTTGATGAAAATCTCAAATTTTTGACATTTTCAGTCATTTTTTTGATGAAAATCCCAAAATTTGACCTACTTTGGGAGGGAGGCCGAGTTGTTCCCTGCAGGACAAGTAGTACTCATTGCACTTTTTGTGCTCTACCGCTCCCGATGGGGAAACGATAGTCCTGGTGGCCGAAATAGTTGGCTTGGATGAACCGTAGCAGGATTTTCGGTACTTGCACGCCAGTTTCTGCCTCACTTCCATGTGAGAAAAGTCCTTTTTCTCCTGAAAAATTGGACTTTTATTGGGATATCCAGTTTTTTAAACGTTAATTTTTATGAAAAAAGAGCTTATCCGCTTTGTTTTAGAGATCTCTGCTTGTTACTACGAAAAAAGCGATTCAAGCGGCCTTTTGTTGCCCACAGCGGTTAAGGCGCCCTTTGGTTGTGGTTGCCAAAAAAGCGGGCTTTTATTGTCAAAAAGCGGTTTTTGGTTGCTAAAGCGGCCTTTGATTACCAAAAATTGGCCGTTGGTAGCTAACAAGCGGCCTTCGGTTATCAATAAAGCGGTCCAGGCGGACTTTGGATGCTAAAAGCGGCCTTTGTTTGCCAAAAAGCGGTTTAAGCGGCCTTTGATTGTCACAAAAGCGGCCTTTGATTGGCGCAAATAAAGCGGCCTTTGGTTGCAAAAATCGCGGCCATTGCTTGTCAAAAAGCGGCTTTTGATTGCCCAAAAGCGACCTTTGGTTGCCAAATGCGGCCTTTGGTTGCCAAAAAAGCGGCCTTTGGTTGCCAAAAAGCAGTTTGGCTAAAAGCGGCGTAATATTGGCCAAAAGCGGCCTTTGATTACCATAAAACTAACTTTTTCTTTAGAAAAAAGCGACCTTTGGCTACAAAAAGCGGCCTTTGGTTGTCAAAAAACTGGCCTTGTTTTCCGAATTTTTTTTTTCAAATCCTACCATTACGAGCTCCGAAATCGAAACCTCCCTAACTGATTTAATTAGCATCTTACCTTCTCTTCTTCCTCTTCCTCCTCCTTGCTCTCCTTTTCCTCCTTCTTTGACGGTGGCGGCTGCACCTTCTTCATCTCCTTGTGCGGTTTCACCTCCCTCTTCTTCTCCACAACCGTCTCCTCCTTCTCGATCTCCGGCAGCTCTCCACTCTCATAGCAGCTCTTCCTATACTTACAGGCCAGCTTCCTTCCAACCTCGCTCAATTCCTGTCGTTCCAATCGGTCGTAGTGCTCATTCACATGGGAATCGAAGGTGGCGAAAAGGGTGGACAAAGTTTGATGGAAAACGGGCCGTTGCTTTGTTTCATAGCAAGATTTGCGGTACTTGCAGTGCATCTGAAGAACAAGTAATTCCTTGAAATAGGTCTGATCGTGATGCTTCTTGGGATGGCCTTCTTCTTCAGCCTTCTGGCCTAACACAATCTTGACGGCTGGCTTCTCCTCTTCTTCCTGCTCTTCTGACTCCATTTTTGGCTCTTCTACCGGTGGCTGGGCCTTCTTTCCCTTCTTCTTCGGCTTCTCCTGAACAATCTGCTTCTCCTCCTCTTCCTCCTCCTCCTGAGGCTCTGGTTCAAGCCTAGGCTCCGGCTCTCTCGCCTTCCTCCCTCTCTTCTTCTTCTCAACAACCGGTTCTTCTTGAATCTCCTGCTCTTCAGTCTCTTCCTGATCCTCCTGAATCTCTTGAGGCTCCTTCTTCTGCTTCATCCAAGGCTTCACCGTCTCCACCACAGCCTCCTCCTCCTTCTCTTCTTCCTTCTCCTCTTCTGGCTCTTCAACTCTAGCCTTTCTTCCCCTTCTTTTGACTACAGAAACCACCTCCTCCACAATCTCTTCAGCGGCTTCAACTACCTCCTTCCTTCTTTTTCCGCTTCTCTTGCCAACTTTTGGCTGTTCCTCCTCTTCTGGAGCTTCTGTAGCCTCCTGAGCCTCTTCCCTTACTTCTGGCTCCACTTCTTGAGTAAATTCTTCAGGAATCATCTCCTGAACCACCTCCTCACTAGCATTCTCTGCCTCCTTCGTCTCCACCACATACTTCCTCCCCCTATGCTTCTTCATCCGTTCCCCATCCGTGGCAGCGATGTGATGTTTCCTCCTAACCGGGTGTCTGATATCAGCCAGCTCCACATCTCCCCTCAACCTTCTTCGAATCCTCGCCCTTCTCGCCTTCCTTCTCCTGACTTCCCTCTCAATCAGCCGCCTTTTTCTTATATTCTTGACGGTTTCCACCGAGGCTGAATTCGCAATCTCCTCGTAGCATGACTTCCTGTACTTGCAGAACTTCCTCAGATCGTCCACATTGCTGGGAATCACACTGCTCACCTCCTTTTCGATCACTTTTTCCAGCTGGGGATTGATTTCCGGCACAATCCCCGTCTCATAACAAGACTTCCTGTACTTGCATTTCTCCTGCAACGTCATCTTTCTCGTTTCGATCACATCCGGCAGCTCTTTAAGATCCTGGAAGGAATGGATCTGAATCTCCGGCTCGATGTCTGGCTTCACTCCAGTGTTATAACAAGATTTCCTGTATTTACAGAAGAGCTTCTTCTCCAGATCCTCCATCTCTCCAAAGTCCACCGTCTCCACTGCCTCTTCAGCCGCGTGGGTGGAAAAAGTCGGCATCACCCAGGCTCCCGCAATCACCGGTGGCTCTCCGGTCTCATAGCAACTCTTCCTGTACTTGCACTGAAGCTTCTCGTTCATCTTGTCCTCCATCTCGTTCATCCTTCTTTCGGCCACAATAGCCTTGGGAAGTGGCCTATTGGCTGCCTTCTCCTCAGCCACCTTGACCTTACTGATGGTCTTCTCCGCGATATCCTTCAGCGTCCTCTTCTTCCCCTGATGGACCTGGGCTTTTCCGGCCAGAAGGCTCTTCCTAGCCTCTCTTTCCTCATCCTTCCCGGTCAACTTGATCCCCTTCTCCTTGTAGCAATTCAGGCGGTACTTGCACTTGAGCTTCAGAGGAGTAAGGTCCTCGTCTTCTCCAATCTCCTCTTCATCTTCTTCCTCACTATCCTCTTTCTTCTCTTTTTTATCGTCTGACGAGAACCAGCTGGTCATCGAAGTAACGTCCAGCCATTGGTTTTCCGAGCCCTCGATCTCTGGCCGCTCGCCACTCTCGTAGCACGATTTGCGGTACCTGAATTAGCATTTTAGAGCGTTTTCCAGAAGGTTTAAGGATCAGTTGATTGTATTCTAATTAGGGAAGAGCAGTCTCTAGAGGTTTTCTAGATCAGTAGGCAATACTCTAATTAGGAAATTACCTGCAGAAGACCTTCTGGTCGATGACTGGCTCCTCCTTTTTGGAATGGACTGGCTCTGTAGTCTTAATGTCTTCCATGATTTGGTCCACGATGTCCTCAACATCTTCGTCGACTTCCACGATTTCCTGAAAGTTTCCTTGTTTTTTTTTTGGGTTTTCTGCCTTTTCTGGCAACCTCAGGCCGCTTTCTGTTTTTCTGGCAGCCTCAGGCCGCTTTCCGCTTTTTTGGCGACTTCAGGCCGCTTTCCGCTTTTTCTGACAGCCTCAGGTCGCTTTCTGCTTTTTCTGGTGACTTCAGGCCGCTTCTGCTTTTTTAGTGACATCAGGCCGCTTTCCGCTTTTTTCTGGCAACCTCAGGCCGCATTCTGTTTTTTTCTGCTGACCTCAGGCCGCCTTCTGCTTTTTCTGGCGACCTCAGGCCGCTTTCAGCTTTTCCCGGTGACCTCAGGCCGTTTTCCGCTTTTCCTGGCAACCTCAGTCCGCTCTCCGCTTTTTCTGGCGACCTAAGTCCGCTTTCCGCGTTTTAAGGCGACCTCAGGCCGCTTTCCGGGTTTTCTGGCGACCTCAGGCCGCTTTCTGTTTTTTTATGGTTACCTCAGGCCGCTTTCCGCCTTTTTCTGGCAACCTTAGGCCGCTTTTTTCTGGCTTTAGAGAGCTCGTTAGAATACTGTGAATTGACATCTGGCGCGCTGTTTTTTTTTTCATGGTCTAAGTGAATTTTACACCAATGAGCTGAGGAAACCCAGAAAAATGCATCTATTCCTAGCTTTCCAGTATAAATAGCAAATGCTATCTCATTTGCATATTGCACTCCAAAAAAATATGTTTTAAACCGAGTTTAAGCCAATTAGCACCTCCCCCGGCGTTTTTGGACGTTTGAAACTTTAGATGGATGCGTCAAAATGACAGCTTCAAATTTAAATGGAGCCTGGTTTTCCTGTTAAATTCATAAAAAAGCCTCTACCTGTCGTCTCTTGGCCTTCTTCTCCGCCCTGGCGGCAGAAGCGAAGAAACAGGGCCAGAACTGCCTCGGCTGTGGTTCCACCCACACATTCTTCTCTTCCTCGCCCAGACCACGCAGGCTTTGGAAATCGACGACTTTCCTGAAGCGATCGCTTGTTTTTCAGTCTTTTTTCGTTTATTTTTTTTTTGAAATTTTTTTTAATCAAAAAGTTGATTTTTTTGGTCATTTTTTCAGTGATTGAGTATCAAAGAGGTTGATTAAATACCTGACAGTCTCCTGGGGCACATCATTGCAGATGTAGGCCTTGTTGGGCGAGAGAATGGGGGCCCTGGCCTCTCCCCAGCAGAGCGCTCCCTTGTTCAGCAGTGACTTCGTTTGCACCGATTGTTCGCCTAAACAACTTCCTTGAATCTAGCGAGAGAGAGATAGGGGAAGGAGAGTCAGCTGTTATTGTGATCGATGTGTCCTTTGGGATGCGGGTGGGTGTGTTTACGTCTCTCTCTCTCTCTCTCTCTCTCTCTCTCTCTCTCTCTCTCTCTCTCTCTCTCTCTCTCTCTCACCTGGGCATGCTAGGTAGGAGTAGTCAAAATGCGGCTCAAGCGGCCTTTGGTTGCCAAAAGCGGCTTTTACTTGAAAAAAGTAGGTTAAGCTGCCTTTTGTTGGCAAAAAGCGGCTTTTAAAGGAACAGGGACCAAAAGGTGGCTTTTAAATACCAGAAAGCAGGTCAAGCGGCCTATGGTTGCCAAAAAAGCTGCCTTTATTTACCAAGAAGCCGCCTTGGATTACCAACAATCTGCTTTTAATTTTTTTTAAAACCAGGTCAAGCGGCCTATGGCTGTCAAAAAGCGGCTTTTAAAGAACCGTCAGGGGCATCTTTTCGACATATATTTGCATATGGCGCTCATTATTGTATCCGGCGGACTGCCCTTGCCCCGACCTCCGATCTCGTACGGGTGTGAAAATCGCGGCGCTACCATGCCAGACAACCAGAGTTTTCTGTGTCTTTTCAGGCGGCAACATTGAAAATTCAAAAGTGACGACCAAATATCGATAAACCAATCGATTGGACGAGCGTAAACACCGTGCACCTAGTTCGTTAAAATGCCGGTTATCCACAGGCGCCGCCTGGAATGGCCAAAAATGGCATTTCAGGTGCAGATTTCTCCAAAACTACGCATTTAAATTCCAAACTGTTATATATTTTATAAAATAACTTTTCAAGCTCTTTAATTTGAGATAAAGTTTAAAAAATCCCTGACCGTTCCTTTAATAGAAAAAAAGTCAAAAAAGCAGGTCAAGCGGCCTTTGGTGGCCAAAAAGCGGCTGAAGCGGCCTTTGGTTGCCAACAAGCGGCTTTTAATTGGAAAAGCTTACCTATCTCCACGACGATCAGCGGCTGGTCGGTGTCGATGTACTTGAAGAGGAGTTGGATGTGCTCGAGACTCATCTCGTTGCTTCCCAGTCGGGAGATCACAACTTGCGAGAGGTTCCCACTCAGAGGAATGCCTCCGATCGTCCGCAGCACCACTCCTTCTTCCTCCGCAGCGGCATCTGAAGAGTCGCTGCTGATGGCGAGAAAATCCGCCGAGTGCGCTGAAAATTGGAATTTTAACTGATTTTTCTTCTTTTTTTTCCAATATTGTTTGCACAATTGCCTCATCACTCCATTGTTTGACACCTTCGGTTCAAACCCGCCTTAGTAAGCTTAAATTTGGCTCAAAATGACACGAAAAGCTTCTTTCTGGGTGCAATATGCTAATTATTTGGTGCTGATATCAATTAAACACCTTGGTTTCAAACAGTGGACTGGTGTTCCCCACTCTCAAGTTTTATATCTCTCAAGCCGTCAGGAGTCGAATCATTACACCTGGATGACCAACGGGATTGCCGCATAAATTTTGCGCGGTGGCTTTTACAGCTGACATGGGATCCCAGCAGGTGGATTGAATGGATATCAGATGTCTTCAGGGGAAAGATCTTTATAATACGAGATTTTTGGCAACTATAGGCCGCTCTACCCGCTTTGGGCAATTAGAGGCCGCTTTCCGGCAACCACAGGCCGCTTGAGTGTTTTTGGGAATCAAAGGCCGCTTTTCGGCACCGATATGCCGCTTGACCTGCTTTTTGGCAATAGAATTCCGTTTTTTTGACAACCATAGGCCGCTTTCCTGCTTTTTGTCAGCTAATTGCCGCCTTTTGGCAACCACAGGCCGCTTTTTGCAATTAGAGGCCGCTTTCCGGCATCGATAGGCCTACTTTTTGGCATCTAAAGCCCACCTTTCGGCAACCATAGGCCGCTTGGCCTACGTTTTGGCAAGCGTAGGCCGCTCTACCCGCTTTTGTCAATTAGAGGCCGCTTTCCGGCAACTATAGGCCGCTTGGCAGGTTTTTTCTTCTAAAAAGCCGCTTTCCGGCAACCACAGGCCGCTTGAACTTACACTATCCCTATTTTCCTACTTTGGTGATGCAGTATGCTAATTATTTTCACTAGTTTCAAGAATTTTCTTTTTTTTCGTTTATTTTCTGCCCTCAATCAATAGAATATTTGTCGAATCCGCCCTGGAAGTGCTATTGGGTTTAAATCGACCCAAAAGTAGTTTTAGTAGTGCTATCTGCAAATGTGTTTCTTTTAAGACTTATTTTTTCGTGTTTTTTTGGGATCAATAGTATACCTCCAGCTGTCAATAGACGTTTCCCCATGGCACTTTGGATGAACAATGATGGGCCAAGAGGATGCATCTTTTCTCCCCGTGCGCATTACAACGAGCGTCGTTTTGCTGCTGACGGCGCAGATGTGAAACGCTTGGTTTTCGGTTACCTCGAACACTACGCCGAGGCTCACAGGAAGTCTGGCAAGCGAGAGAAAAAAAACAGAGGAAGGAGGCCCCGGAAACATTTGCCACCGGCCGTTGATTAACTGCCAAATCGCTTTTTCTCCAAGATCGCCAGGCTTTGGAGAGATCAAAGAAGATCATTTCTTGTAATTTTCGGCCCAAAATGCTAATAACAAGCAAAAAAAGCACTTTTGGATGTGCTATATGCAAATGAGGGGAGCTAATTGAGTTTGGATTCAGTCAAGCCGTGGTTATCTTCTAATTTTTGAATGATATCGATTGATTTAGGTTAAAATCGATTGAAAAATGGCTTGTTTTGATTCAAACGTTGGTTTTACACTTTAGATTCCTCCCACGACTGGCCTAAATCACACAAATAGGCACGTGCCATACATTGTTTACCACCCACACCGCAGCATTCTAATTATAGATTTGGCAGTAACCGCGAATAGTTTGTTGTTTCGGGAGGGAGAATGAGGATTTCTCACTGTTTTACACGATTAAGGCTTTTTTTCGAAATAAGGGCCCCTAATTTGCATATATCAACCTAAAAAGTAGTTTCTAGTGTCATTTTAGGCCTAATAGCCCCTCCCTTTCTTTTTGGCAGTTAGAAACCGCCGTGGGATTTACTATTTCGCTTAAAATAACACTAAAATTAGATTTTGGAGTGCAATATGCAAATGAGGGGTGCTATTTTCAACTGAAGCCGATGCTACGGCAGTTTCAGGTGAAACATTGGAGTTGTTCCCCTCAAAATGGGTATTTCTCGTCTTTTTAGGCAAACATTGTGAAGTTTGGTGCTTTATGCTAATGTGGGGTTTTAACAGAAATTTCAACTGAAACCGGAAGTTATTTCCCTCAGAAATCTCATATGTTGACTCTTGAGGAAAAATGAGTTGTTTCCATTCGTTGTCATTTTTCGGCCATTTTAAAACCCAAATTTTTTCTCTTTAAATTAGCATATAGCACCCTAAAAATCACTTTTTGTTGCGTTTTAAGTCCTCCCACAGCGGTTTTAAACCGAAATTGTATGAAACATTGGAGTTGTGATGCTCAAATGTGGTTTTTCTAGTCTTTTGAGCCAAAAATTGGGAATCTGGGTGCTCTATGCTAATTTCAAGGAAAATCGGAAGTTGTCTCCCTCAGAAATCTAATTCTGGCTCATGAAACATTGGAGTTGCTCTCCCTAAAATTGGTTTTTCTCGTTTTTTCTGAAGTTCCTTCCCTCAGAATTCCAATTTCGGCTCACCTCTGTCCAGTTCGACCTGAGAGACGAATTTCTGGGCGAATGCATATTTATAGTTGTTATCCGTCGAATGTCCGGTGATCAGCAATGTAGTGCTTGCTGAAATTTGAATATTGCGCTTTTAATCGCTTCTTTTAGTCGATTTCATCTGTTTTGAGTCGATTTCTTTGGAAAAATCTCTTTTTCCCCAGAAAAAATGGCTTTTTCAGGGGTTTTCAGTGGAATTTTCTAGAAAAAAAATACTTTTTTCCAGAAAAGAAAAGAAAAATGAGGAAATTCTGACCTGTGCAGTAACCGGAGGAGAGGATAGAATGAAGTGAAACTAGAAACAGAATAAAATTCGAGTTCGCAGTCATTTCGAGTCGTGGCGGCGGCTAGCAGCGCGACATGCCTCGCACTGGGCGTCCACACACAGCTGTCTTTGCTTCCTCGCCTGCTCCGCCCGACAACAATTGCCAGAAAACGAAGCGATCGAGAAGAAGCTATTGAGAAGGCCTCCAGATGACCCCTTTTAAGCCTTCTTCAAAAAGCCCCAAAGATAAGGAGGGCTTATCTCTGACACCTGACGTTAATGCGTGACGCACGGTCTTTGTGAAAATGGCTCCTGTGCTCTTGCCACAGTAGCAAAGTTTGCAGTTTTCTGCCAGAAATCACGGGAATACAGATAGCTTTATTTAGAATATAGCGAAGTTATGCGGATTCGAGCAGCCAGATACTGCTGAATCCAGGGGGATGGCAGGCAGAGGCCTTTTTGCTAATCCCTGATAATGCGGGGTTGTTGAGAACAGCCGCACTTTGTCCTTGGCGAAGTAGGCTCAAAACTACCCTGCTGTAATTTTGAAAGAAGGGTAGTTTCTCCTTTGATTGGCGGTATTTCTCCTTGGAAAGTGGTTTCTCCTTTGAAAATGGGTGGTTGGAACCGGCGTTCCGGGTGATAGCGAGGGATAAACTGATGTCGCAGGTTTCAGCCCGATGTTTGCTGATCTCGGCCGATCAAGAGGGCATGAGTGCGCGTTCCTGGTGATCTGCATTTTTGAAAGACATCTGGGTACCACTTTTGGCAACGAAAGGCCGCTTTACCCGCTTTTTTCCACTTTAAAACCGCTTTTTGGCAGACAAAGGCCGAAGTTTGGTTTTGGATTCTCTTCCGTTCCAGTGGAAATACAACTTTTCCGGTTCAGAAATATCGAAATCTGCCAGATCCGCCCCACTTTGAGCTTCTCTAACCACAATTACCTTATCATCCTAAAGACGTTAAGGTAAAAACACTAAATTTAAGGAAAACCTCATTTCTTTCTCATTTCGGGGTGATTTGTATAGCAGAAGACGACTTTTTGGGTCCCGAAGCTATGCAAAATACATCTCCGTGGGTGGTCGAATTAATATGGGTGAAATATTGGAATCCAGGGACGGAAAGTTCCCGAAATACGAACAGTCCTTTTATTTTGCCTCATTCGGGCCTCATTCTATTTATAGGTTTCCAAGGCAATCGATTCGATAAACATTTCAGAAATTAATGGAATCGTGGATTCCAGGCAGGAAATGAGTAATTGATCTAGAAAAATCGATAAAAATTCATTTAAAAAGAGGACTTGCATTTTTTTCTCAACGCCATCTCTTAGTTTACGGCGTAAACTTTACGATCGTTAGTTATCGATCCATCGGCTTGTAATTCAGCCAAATGGATTGAAGTCTCCTCCCAAGGCTGAAATCAATCGATAACTTTGCAATCAATCGATAAATTGGCAAGCAATCGATATTTGACCTGCCATATTGATATGGTTTTAGTGGATCAAAAGTCCAAAAGTCGCCCAGAAGGAGAAATTTTGGGCGAAGTATAGAAATCGATAGAATTTGATTTAACCCTTTTTAGGAATTAAAATATCTATTTTTAAAAAAGAATTTTCAAAATGGTGCAATTATTTTTAAACTATTTAAAATGCCTTAAATATGTTCCTGGTATTTATATTAGTCAGAGTAGACAAAAGAGAAGTGCACCGAGTGGGATCGAACCTTGGTCGTTTGGTTGGTAATTTATGGGAACAACTTGAATGGATGGACTGACACGTTTTTTCGCCTAGGATTGAACCCTGGTCCTTTTCCTGGCAGTGTGATTTAAGTCGGAGATCCGAAAATCCCGGAAATGTCATCTTAACACATTTTTATTTGACCTTCACACCCCCTCTGTTTGCGGGGATATCCGCGGCATTGTGTGGATTTCGGGGGCATTCCCACCGCTCTACTTGAACCTTTCCGCGCGAAGGGAGCCGAAAGCCGCTTTTTGGCAATCAAAGGCCGCTTTTTGACAAACTTAGGCCGCTTTTTGGCAATCAGAGGCCGCTTTTTGCCAACCAAAGGCCGCTTTTGACAACCAAAGGCCGCTTTTTGGCATCCAAAGGCCGCTTTTTGGCAATCAAAGGCCGCTGGGCCGAAACGTGCGATTTGACCGGGTCTGCACAGTTGTTGATCACTCCACCAAGGCAGACAAGTGGAAAATACACAGGGAGGATGTGTCGAAAACATGAACTGATGTGGTCACACGAGGGAGATGATTGATTGCTTTCAGGCGAAGAAGCTGATGGAGTACAACCGAGCCGTCGAGAGAGCCAGGGAGGAGAAGGAACTCCGCGAGCGCAGGGAACGCGTCCGCCGCGCCCAGGAGGCCAACAAGAAGGCCGCCGAGGAGGCCGCCGGATGGGTTTGTTTGGATTCTAATTCGAAAAAAGCGGCCTGAGGTTGCCATAATTTGAAAAAAAGCGGCCTGAGGTTGCCATAATTTGAAAAAAAAAGCGGCCTGAGGTTGTCATAATTTGAAAAAAAAAGTCTCCTGGGTTTGCTTAAATTCTAATTTTCTCATATTATGATTTGAATTCAGGAGGAGGAGGGCGCTGATATGCCTGGAGGAGGCATGTTCGACGACTCGGAGATGGGAGAGCTGTTCGAGGACCCTGCGGTTTGATCTACTCCGTGACTTTTGCAACGAGAAGGTATTTTTAGGTGGCCGCTGCCCTTCAGGACATCATGGCCAACCCGCAGAACATCATGAAGCACATGGGAAATCCCAAGGTCGCCAAGGCCCTCGCCAAGATGCAGGGAATGTTCGGTAAGTGGCCTGAGTTGCCAGAAAAAGCAGAAAGCGGCCTGAGGTTGCCAGAAAAAGCGGAAAGTGGCCTGAGGCTGCCAGAAAAAGCGGAAAGCGGCCTGAGGTTGCCAGAAAAAAAAGCGGAAGGGGCCTGAGGTTGCCAAAAAAAGC
Source organism: Oscheius sp. G VE-2021 (assembly GCA_022343465.1). Classification (NCBI taxonomy): domain Eukaryota; kingdom Metazoa; phylum Nematoda; class Chromadorea; order Rhabditida; family Rhabditidae; genus Oscheius; species Oscheius sp. G VE-2021. The sequence continues at coordinate 1,046,787 of JAJQXH010000054.1, forward strand.
GGAAAGCGGCCTTAGGTTGCCATAAAAAGCGGAAATCGGCCTGATGTTGCCAGAAAAAGCAGAAAGCGGCCTGAGGTTGCCAAAAAAGTGAAAAAGCGGTCTGAGGTTGCCAGAAAAGGCAGAAAGCGGCCTGAGGTTGATTCTCTTTAAATAAATGGCTAATTTCTCAATTTTCAGGCGGAAAGATGCCCGGATTCGGTGGATTCCCCGGAGCTGGAGGACCCCCCACCGGCGGCTGCGCTGACTCCGGCTGCTCTGACTCTGGCTGCGGCAGCGGAGCCAAGCCCGCTCCTCCCAAGCCCCAGAAGGCCCCCGAACCCGACCTCGACTAATCCATGGGCTACTGTAATCTCTGTCTACCGTAATGTTTGCTGTTGTCTCCTTGCGTCCCAGAGGACCCACCGTAGTGTTTTGTGCACATTCGTCTCAGTTTTCTAATAAACCTTTGTAATATTTATTGTAAATTATAATGTAAATTGGAAAATCTAGATATCTTTTAGAGGATGTCATAATCCGCTTTCTGCATTGACGATTTCGATGTCTGACTGGATGGAGGGCTCGATGCCCATGGCTTTGCAGAGGAAGAAATAGGCGGCTTCGTTGCTCTTCTTCACCGCCTCTGCTCCTTTGAAGCCGTGGCCTTCGTCTGAAATAACCACGTTTAAAAATTGTAGGACCTCTATAAGTCTTAGAAAAGTGACCATTTCCGAATTGGCTCAAATTAGACATACAGCCACCTAATAACCTTATTCAGAGGCTGTCACCTCAGTATCGATTTTTTGTTACGGTAGGTCAAAATTTTGTACTGAAATTTTTCAAAGATTTTGCAATTATATATTTTTTGTAAATTTTGCGCTAGGTATTCAATGTTTCAGCGGAAACGAAATCAATTTCCCCCCAGTTTTGACCTATTTTTTTGTTTTTAAGTATTACTATTATGGGTAATCGATTACTTCAAAAGTAAAAAAGTTGAGCAGAGCCCCCTAACTTTTATATTCTTTGGGAGCATCTGAAATATTTGAACTACCCTATGTAGTTTTGGGCTGGTTGCTTGGTCAAGTGGCTAAAAGGTCGGAATCGAAAGCCAAATTTACCCCAGTTCGATTCCCATAACTCACTTTCATAAATCTGAAGAGCCGTCGTCCTTCCTCTTTTCCTCAGGGCCTCAAAGAGTTCGATGCTCTGGCTAACGGGAACTACCGTATCCTGCCCTCCATGCAAAAATGCAACAGCTGAGGTTATTCGGTCAATGTGGTTGGTGGGAGTGCGTTCCTAAAAAAAATAGTTAATTTAGAGGTGGGAAACTAGAGAGAGAGAGAGAGAGAGTAAAAATTACCGCATAGACATCAGCTTCTTCCGGATATTTCCCTATTAAAACCTCATTGTAGCATCGCTCGAATTTGTGAGTTATCTGAAATTTAGCATTTCAAATTGCCCTATTGATTTTATTTGTATTCAGATTATCATAAAAGTTTTAAATAAGCATTTTTCAGGTAAGGCCCCCATTGTGGATTTTGTGACCTTCGATTTTCCCCTTATCATATCTCTGTTCCTTTAAATAGCTGGGAACAACGTGGCATTCTTGTGGAAATGCGTAGTTTGCAAAACAGCAAAGTCATCAAATTTGGCTTGTAACGATTTACTGAGTAACATTTAAAGAAAATACTTTAGGGACCACCTGATGTGTGGGTGAGTGAGACAGTGAGGCAGTGAATAAAAAAAGGGGGGGGGGGTACCTTTGAAAGTGAGGCGAGATCAGCTACTCCCCACCAGGAAACGGCTGCTTTGAAGACGTCAGAGGCAACAAGGGAGGTCAACACAAGGAATCTGAAAGTGTGCTTGTGAGTGTGTGAGCGTGAAAGCGTGTGAGCGTGAAAACGTGTGAGCATGAAAGCGTGTAAGCATGAAAGCGTGTGAGCATGAAAGCGTGTGAACGTGAAAGCGTGTGAGCATGAAAGCGTGTGAGTGTAAGTAAGATTGCGTGATTGTTTGAGTGTGTTTACGTTAAATCGTGTGTGATCGTGTGATCTTGAGAGTGCGAGCGTGTGAACGTGTGAACGTACGAGTTGTGTGACTATATAAGTGAATGTGAGTACGTGAGCGCGCGAGTAAGCATTCCAGAAAGTGAGTATGTGAATTCCGAGTGTGTGAGTGACTGTATGACTGTGGGAGTGTTAAAATGTGAAAGCATGTGAGGGTGTGATTGTAGAAGTGTGTAAGTGAGTGAGTGAGAAACGTGAAAAGTAAGCACGTGACTGTGTGAGAGGTGTGATTGTAGAAGTGTTTAATTGAGTACGTGAGGAAAAACGTGTGACTGTGAGATGAGAGTGTGAAAGCGTGTGTAAAAGTGTGAACGTGCGAGTGGTGTGGCTGTGTGAATGCGAATGTGTGAGTTCTGAGTGTGTGATTCTGTCCGTAGGTGAATAAAAGCGTGTGAATGTGTGAGAGCGTGAAATCGTGTGAGTGAGTGAGAACGTGAGTTAGTTAGTGAGTGAGTAAGAACGTGAGTTAGTGAGTGAGAGCGTGAAATCGTATGAGTAAGTGAGTGAGAACGTGAGTTAGTGAGTAGGAACGTGAGTGAGTGAGTGTGTACGTGAATGAATGTGCCCGTCTGCCCGTGTCCACTTACCCTCCCGACGACTGTCCCATGATGGCCACCTTATCTGGATCCACGCGTCCAGTCTCAATAAGCATCTTGGCCGCATTAATCATGTCATCTCGATCATAAACTCCAAACTGTTTCTTCAACCTGAAGTTTTAAATTTTAAAATTTAGTTTAAATTTTAAACTAAAAAGGGAGTCAGAGAGTTTTAAATTTTCCTTACAATCTCTTTTTTAAGTAAAAATATGAGTCAGTTTTCAATTTTTCAAAAAATAAAATTTCAAAAAAAGGCCAAAAAATGAGATCACTCACAAATTCCTGAATTCCGTTCCATATCCAGTGGATCCCCTGTAGTCTACATCAAACAAAGCAAAGCCACGCGTTGTGAAGAACTGTTTCCGAAGCTCCAGACGGGGAATTGCGCAGGCTGTAGGACCACCGTGGCCATAAAGAATAACTGGAGGAAGGGAGCCAGAAGGGGCGGAGAAGTCGCTGTTCTGAATTAATGCTATCAGATTGAAAAGGATTGATGTGTACATGTGTGAATGTGTGCATGTGTGCATGTGTGAATGTGTGTGAACGTGTGTATGTATGCGTGTGCACGTGTGCATGTGTGAATGTGTATGTATGTATGTGTGAATGTGTGTATGTGTGCATGTGTGAATGTGTGTGAACGTGTGTATGTATGCGTGTGCACGTGTGCATGTGTGAATGTGTATGTATGTATGTGTGAATGTGTGTATGTGTGCACACGTGTATATGTGTGTATGTCTCTGTGTGACCATGTGTGTATGTGAACATATGTTTATGCGTATATATGTGTTAGTGTGTGCACGTGTGCATGTGTGTACCCGTGTGTATGTGTGTGTAACCGTGTGTGTGTGCGTGTTCATGTGCATGGGTGCATGTGTGTATTTGGCGTGTGTTTGTGTGAATGTGTTTATACCTTCTTTAGGGGGATCCCAGAAAGTTCCTTAAATTTTAAGGCCTTAGACATTAGCAAAAAAAACAAGAAAATCCCATTTTTTTCGAAGATTTTTTTATGAGATTCCTTGAAATGCCGAAAATATCAATCACAAATGTATATACTCAGTCTAGAAAGTTGATCTTTATAGAAAAAAAATTCATTTAGGGTGTTAAGGTACTTCATTTAGGGTGATAAGGTAAATCATTCAGGGTGTTAAGATACTTCATTTAGAATGTTAAGGTACTTCATTTAGGGTCTTAAGGTACTTCATTTAGGCTGTTAAGGTACTTAATTGCTCGCTTACCTTAGGAGGATAGAAATATCCACACACTTCACTACCGTCCGAGTGAAAATACAACTTTTCCGGTTCAGAAATATCGAAATCTGCCAAATCCTCCTCACTCTGAGCTTCTCTAACCACAATTACCTTATCTTCCTAAAACCGTTAAGGTAAAACACTAAATTTTAAAGTAAAACCTCATTTTTTGCTCCTTTCGGGGTGATTTTAATAGCAGAAGACGATTTTTTGGGTCCCGAAGCGATGCAAAATACATCTCCTTGAGTGGTCAAACTAATATGAGTGAAATATTGGAATCCAGGGACGGAAAGTTCCCGAAATTCGAACAGTCCTTTAATTTCTTCGCCCAGGAAAAGTTTATCGGACACTTGCAAAACCTGGAAAGTAAACGTGCTCCATTGTTAAAAATGTGCTCCACTGCTAAAACACCCGAAAACTTACAATTTTCGAGCCGTTGGCGCTGAATGGGTGGTCCCCGAGGAACCAGAGGGCGTGGCCTGTTTCTTCATCGATTGGATGCAAATTTTCCTCATTTTCTAGATTTCCAAGGCAATCGATTCGATAAACATTCCAGAAATTGGTGGAATCGTGGGTAAATAAAAGTTCTTCTTCTTTGCCCAAATTCCAGGTGGGAAATGAATAATTGATCTGGAAAAAATCGATAAAATTTAAAATAAAATAGGACTTGCATTTTTCCCAACGCCATCTCTCAGTTTACGCTCGTTAGTTATCGATCCATCTGGTTGAAATTCAGCACAATGGATGGAAGTTTCGTCCCAAGGCTGAAATCAATCGATAACTTTGCATTCAATCGATAAATTGGAAATCAATCGATAAATTTGCAATCAATCGATATTTGACCTACCATATTGATGTGGTTCCACTGGATCCAAACCAAAAGTCGCCCAGAAGGAGAAATCTTGGGCGAAGCGTAGAAATCGGCGGAATTTGCCTAATTTTAAAAATGAGAATTTAAAAAAAAGTTGAAATTTAAAAAAAAATTAAAAAGTAAAAAAAAATTAAAATTAAAATTAAACTTACAATTGTTTGAATTTCGAAAGTTTTTCGATCAATCGATATGAGAGAGTTAATAGGGTCCTGAGTGGAATTGGGGTCATGGGCCTCGCAAATGCAGATTATGTGTGTTGAGGTGATGGAGAAATCGGCGAATCTAGAAAAATTAAAAAAAAAGTGATTTTGATCTACCTTTTTGTGTTTTTATTGGAATCGATTAGAAGACGAGGTTCTGAGGAGAAGGAGGATTGTTCGTAGAGACCGGTTGAGCAGCTGAAGATGACTCCGCCTTCAGGAGTTGGGTGGAAGGAGCCACCGCCGTATTCATGGACTGGAATTAGGGATAGTGAGAGAGAAAAAAGAAAAAGAGAGGGAGAGGGAGAGAGAGAGGGAGAGAGAGAGAGAGAGGGGGGGAGAGAGAGAGGGAGAGAGAGAGAGAGAGAGAGAGAGAGAGAGAGAAAGAAAGAAAGAAAGAAAGAAAGAAAGAAAGAAAGAAAGAAAGAAAGAAAGAAAGAAAGAAAGAAAGAAAGAAAGAAAGAAAGAAAGAAAGAAAGAAAGAAAGAAAGAAAGAAAGAAAGAAAGAAAGAAAGAAAGAAAGAAAGAAAGAAAGAAAGAAAGAAAGAAAGAAAGAAAGAAAGAAAGAAAGAAAGAAAGAAAGAAAGAAAGAAAGAAAGAAAGAAAGAAAGAAAGAAAGAAAGAAAGAAAGAAAGAAAGAAAGAAAGAAGAGAGAAAACATTGTGACGCCGTGGCAGCTAGAGACGTAGACGCCGTCAAGAAAGCGGGAGACGCAGACATCACACTGTTATGGACGCAGAGGCAAACACGATTATGAAGAGAGTCAGACAGTTAGACACATAAGTTAGAGACGGAGATGAGGACAATAGAGCAGATAGACGCAGACAGCTAAGCAGGTTGTTAGAGACGCAGAGGACAAATGAATAGGGGCAGAGATGCAGACAGTAATAGACTTAATGTTAGAGATACAGAGAAGCACTAATGAATTGCAGAGACGCAGACAGTAAACTTTATTTTAGGGCGGCAAGACAGAATAGATAGTCAGACAGTTAGAGGCATCAGTAAGAGACGCGGAGGATCATGTTAGAGCGGAAAGACGCAGACAGGTAGGCAGAGTGTGTTAGAGACACAGAGGAAGACAGAGAGCTAGAGAGAGAGAGAGAGAGTGAAAAAGTGAGAGAGACATTTAGACAAAGAAAGAGAGATTTAGACAGAGAAATAGATATTTAGACAGAGAAAGAGAGATTTAGACAGAAAAAGAGAGTTTTAGACAGAGAAAGAGAGATTTAGACAGAGAATGAGGGATTTAGACAGGGAAAGAGAGATTTAGACAGAGAAAGAGAGATTTAGACAGAGAAATTGAGAATTAGACTGAGAATGAGGGATTTAGACAGAGAAAGAGAGATTTAGACAGATCTTGAAAATTGGGTTTGTGTCCCGCTCTTCCGAGGGGATTCCAAAAAATAAGAATACTCATATGCGTCCACTTGCACGGAAATCTTTAGTAAAAGGCGAAAGATTTTCTCGCTTGATTGCAAGAGAACCAGAGGTGCCCATTGACTCAAAGCGGCGGACTACCCCTCGCTGAACCGCCGATGCGCTACGGGTGTCAGCCGCGGATGAGTGACTGTCTGCGCACTCCACACTAGGTCACTCTCTCGCGTTTGTACAGACGAGAGAGAAAGAGAAGAGAGAGAGAGAGAGAGAGAGAGAGAGAGAGAGAGAGATAGAGAAACTCACCACCGCTATGAACCGAATGTCCTTTTGCCCATTCCTCTCTTTCTCTACCCTCCTCCCAATAAAACAACTGTCTCATCCCAGAATTCAAGCATTGTTCAGTCCAGAAAAGTCCATCTAAATAAAAAAAACCTCATTTTTAGTCTTAAAATCCAAACCTCCGGCTGTCTCCAACTCCCAGACAGCCGCGCAGTTTCCCCTGCCGAAAAAGTCTGGGGTGAGGCGGCTGTCCCAACTGCCGTAGGGGGCGATCGCAGGCATCGTAAGTGGCGTTGCTGCCAGCCGGCAGCCGGTCGTTCGTCATTTTAATAGTGCAACTACAAGCCGAGATAAGATAAGAATGGCCACATTCCTCTCCTTTCTGATGAAATCTGCAAAGACGGAAATCCGATGAAGAACGTGCAGATTATTGGTCTCCGATTGGTTTTCCTACGCAAAAAAGGGTGCTCTGGAAGGGGTCGAAAACTAACCAAACGTCATCTTTTCGACAAAAAGCATCTTTTTTGGGTTTCAGGGTACCGTCAGGGACCTCTTTTCGGCTATTATTTCCCTATTATGCTAATTCCTGTATCCGGCGGGAGTACCCTTTCCCCTGCCGCCGATCTGGTACGGGTGTGAAACTCGCGGCGCTCCCATGTCAGACAACCAGAGTTTTCTGCGTCTTTTCAGGCGGGAACATTGAAAATTCAAAAGTGACGAAAAAATCGATAAATCAACAAATTGAACCGCGTAAACACCGTGCACGTAGTTTGTAAAATACCGGTTATCTACAGATGCCCTCTGGAATGGCCAAAAATGGCATTTCAATTGCAGATTTTTTTCAAAAAACCGCATTTAAACCAGAAAATTATATTTTTGAACAACTTTTCAAGCTCTTTAAAATGAAATTAAAACCAAATGTCATTTTTTCAACAAAAAGCATCTTTTTTGGCTTTCAGGGTACCGTCAGGGACCTCTTTTCGGCTATTATTTCCCTATTATGCTAATTCCTGTATCCGGCGGGACTACCCTTGCCGCGGCCGCCGATCTCGTATGGGTGCGAACCTCGCGGCGCTACCATGTCAGACAACCAGAGCTTTCTGCGTCTTTTCAGGCGGGAACATTGAAAATTCAAAAGTTACGACCAAAAATCGATAAACCAGTCGATTGGACGCGTAAACACCGTGCACGTAGTTCGTTAAAATGCCGGTTATCCACAGGTGCCGCCTGGAATGGCCAAAATGGCATTGCAGATGCAGATTTCTCTAAAAACGACGCATTTAAACCCAAAACTTATTATTTTGAACAACTTTTCAAACTGATCAATATAAAATAAAGTTAAAAAAGGTCCCTGACCGGCTCTTTAAGAAGTCATTTTTTTGACAGATCACTCCACTGTTTAAAGGTTCTATACTAAAGCAAATGTAAACATTCACCTTATATAAAATTTATACTAAATTGTGATTTTTGTCCCATCAATCCACTGTTTTAGCGCAGATACACAAAAAGTCAACAGTTTTTGGCAGATCACTCCACTGTTAAACGTTTTAGGCTCTTTATTATGAGATGAAGTAAAAAAAGTCCCTGAGGGTTCCTTTAATGATATGATACTCAGCCAAGAGCTAAAAGAAATATTGATGCTAATCAAAAATAGGAAAACTGATAAATTTCCAGCGTTTTTGTGGTGAAAAAAAAGAGAAAATAGAAAACAAAAAGAAAAGAACCTATTTTATTAGTAGAAAACTACTTCTAATGTATTCTGAAGAAAAGCAAAAATTTTGACCACTGAGCGGATCGAACGCCCAACCTTTCGATCTGGAGTCGAACGCGCTACCATTGCGCCAAGCAGTCATACCAGTCCGCCGCTGCCCGCGCCTACTAATCCTCGCGCCCTATCGCAGCCGCTACAGAGCGAAGGTCAGCATTGCCAAATGGTCTAATCCGATTGTGTCTCTGTTTGTGGATTTTGTGACTGATCTTGCCTAAAAAAGCACGATTTTTTGCTCAGAAAGGACTCAGAAGGGGTGGAATTTGTGATTTCGTAGGTGGAAGGGAGATAGGCAATCGTGGCAATGACGTCATATTGGTGCCACGTGGTTCCATTTGCTAAAGTGTGGCCATGGCAAGTTTTTGGCAATGGAACAGTAAAAATTGGCTGGAAAATGAAAAACGAGCACTTAAAATTTTAAAGGGACCATCTGATAGCTTTTTGACTTTAAATCAAATTAAAGAGCTTGAAAAGTTATTCAAAAATATAAGTTTTGGGTTTGATTGCGTCGTTTTGGAGAAATCTGCATCTGAAATGCCTTTTTTGGCCATTCCAGGCGACCTGTGGATAACCGGCATTTTAACGAACTACGTGCACGGTGTTTACGCGGTCCAATCCATCGGCTTATCGATTTTGGTCGCAACTTTTGAATTTTCAATGTTCCCGCCTGAAAAGACGCAGAAAACTCTGGTTGTCTGACGTGGTAGCGCCGCGCGTTTCACATCCGTACGAGATCGGCGGCTGGGGCAAGGGTAGTCCCGCCGGATACACAATTGACCGCGTTGCGCGGGAAACTCATCAATTTGAAAATTACCTCACGCTACGAAAATGACGTCATCACGTTAGGTGACGTCATTGGGTGAGCCCTTCTTTCCTCCTCATTTCTTACTTCCCCGCTCCCAGGAATGGTTGTATCTCAATCACTTCGTTCCAGAAATGTCTATCGAAAAGTTTCGTCTTCGGGTTGGTCTCTCTCTCTCTCTCTCTCTCTCTCTCTCTCTCTGATTCTGCGTCTCTAAACTCTCATTCTGTCTGACTCTGCGTCTCTAACCCCTCCTTCTGTCTGACTCTGCGTCTCTAACCTCTCCTTCTCTCTGACTCTGCGTCTCTAACCATCTTCCTTTCTCTTCGTCTCTAATCTCTCTCTCTCCCTAACTTCTCTTTTCCAGAAAAATCGCCCCGTTTGCCCGGCGGAAAGTCTGAAAGGTCTGAAGTGAAGTCGAAGGGAAAGTCTCAGAATTCCCAGTCTCCCAAGAAATCGGAGAAAACGCAGTCGGAGAGATCGAGGAAATCGGAAAAGTCCCGAAAATCGAGAAAATCCGAAAAGTCGAAGTCGAAAAAGTCCCAAAAGTCGAAGAAGGAGCTCAACAAGGGCCTCAGCCCGCCGAAGGATGTCTCCAGGCACTCGCAGCACTCGAAGATTCAAGACACGGATGTTAGTTTACCTTAAAACTACCTTAAACATTGTTTCGAGCAAGTAAAAATCACAGGTCGCCGCACCGCTGTACATAAGGCGCCCGCAACGCTTGCAGCTCAGCGATCTCGTGGTGTAGTGGTTATCACATCTGTATAACACACAGAAGGCCGGCGGTTCGAGCCCGCCCGATATCAAAGCTTTTGCTTTTATAGTTTTGATTCATAAAATGCCACAAATATAACTAAAATTTGAAAATAAAGTTTTAAAAGTTTTTTTTAGGATAACAACGTTCCTGGCTCTTTCGACAAGACCCAGTGGGAGCGTACCCGTTGGTCCCCGGATTCCAGTGAGTCTAGGACGAAGGGAATCTGTCGGCAGAGAAGATCCACGGGTGAGGGGTACTGTAGAAGGCGGGAAATTTAAAATAGCCCCGCCGTCGATGGGTTCCGGAAGCTCTCAGCAGCCACATCAAGTCAGTGGATCTCTGGTTCCTGGAGAGGCGAGGCAGGAGGAAGGCATCAGGGGAGAGCATCTGAGGAAGAAGCCAATGGTGAGAAAAGCCTCGAAATCTGCTCTAAAGCTAATGGATTTGAACAATTGAACAGTGAACTCCATTGGATGGCGGCCGCGGCGGTGTTTATAAGGCGCCCGCGCCGCCCTGCACCCAGCGATCTCGTGGTGTAGTGGTTATCACATCTGTCTAACACACAGAAGGCCGGCGGTTCGAGCCCGCCCGAGATCAAATCTTTTGCTTTTTATGAAAACTCACTGAAAATCAGTTTTTAGGCCTTCAAACCTGTTCCAAGACCTTAATCTTTTTTTCAGATCACCCTGGTCCTGCTATCCATTGAGGCGTTCTTCGGCGTCATCTCCCTCTGCGTGTGGTCCTTCGCCTCCGACAACCCGATGCTCCCCTTCATTCTGTCCATCGTCAATCTCCTCGTCGTCTTCGGGGTCATCTGCTCCGTCTTCCTCATCGAATTGTGCCGATTTCAAGTGAAATCCGTGGAAGAGGGCACCAAAAACCGACTTCGCCGCCTGAAGATCCCCTACCGTTGGAGATTCATAGTCAGTCCTTTCCCCAGATACGGTAACTACCGTAATCCTTCAGTTGACGTCTTGTCATATGCTTCGGTTGATTTTCATCTGCTGCAATATTACCCTAATGGCTTTGGACAATGACTTCGACGGAGGGTCGATCGCAGTGCTCGCCATGCAGCCAATCCACCTTCTCGTCGTCGGCGCCCATCTGGTTATGGCCTTGAGACCCAAGGCTAAGCAATAGTCAATAAAGAAAGTTTTCAGAATTCCAATGATCCCATTTTACCATTATGGCGGCGGGGGATGGTACTTAACGGCGCGTCGGCGGACGACATCCGTGCAGTCATGTCCGAGTGGTTAAGGAGATTGACTAGAAATCAATTGGGCTCTGCCCGCGTAGGTTCGAATCCTGCTGACTGCGAAACTTTTGCTTTTATTGATTTTGACTAGATTTTGAAGTTTGACTTGCTAAAACCTGAATCTATCTTTTGTTTTGTCCCAATTGAGCCAAATTGCCTCGGGCGATTGACCTTTGCTTCAAATTTCCGGTCGGACCAATTTAGAGGCGTTGATCCGGTCTCGGACAATAAACATTACGCAAATATGTCAAGGCGGGCGCCTTCTATTTGAGCCCGTGGAGGTCTCCCGGGGTCACTTCGAATCGTAGGTGTCTGGTTTCGCGCCCTTTGGTCCCTCGACCTCCAGTTTTTCACAATGGAACACCACTGACATCAAAGAGAACCATTCAGTCCTTAAATTGATCTTTGAATAATAGTTTATGCAGCAAAAGACAATCACAGAACGTTTCCAAGCTTCATTTTATGTTCAAAACTGAAAAAGCAAAAGATTTGATCTCGGGCGGGCTCGAACCGCCGGCCTTCTGTGTGTTAGACAGATGTGATAACCACTACACCACGAGATCGCTGCGTCTCTGGCGACGCCGCCGCCTCACATACTCAGCGCCCGCCGCCGCCAACACATTTCTAATTTACTGTTCAAATCCCACATTTATTCTTTTTTTTTAATCGTCTGGTCAATGTTTTAATGAACTATTTTTTCAGAAAATGGTAGTTTACCTTCATTTTTACACATATATTATCATTTGTTCAACAGTTTTGGGTCAAATTGCGGACGTTGATCGATTACAACACGATCTGAGCAAATTTCTAGCAGTTCCCAGGTTTGTAAAAGACAGAAAATCAATAAAATCAATAATTTAGATTTAACGAAACTCAGAAATTGACGGCTCGCGCGGGAATCCGAAAAGCTCTCGAAGGAGCTGGCCTCTCCAGTTTCACCCAGTCGTTTTCTTCAGATGATACGGTACACAAAATTAATTACAGTAACTTTATTGATTTTAGAATGAAATCGGAGCGAATGTGATTTCAATCCAGGCGGGACCTCATTACGGTACCTCAGCCGATCGATTGGTTATAGTTTTGGCTAATTACGATACAAAAGAGGAATCTCCAGGTAAATGCGCCCCAATTCTACCGTAATCTTGAAAATTACTGTAGGTTTTTTAAAAATATACGGTATTTTCTTCAGGCGTCGATGATAATGGGAGTGGAGTGGCTGCCACTTTGGAAACTGCCAGGGCTATTGCCACCCTGGATCGGCTGTACAAAAGGGACAATACCGTAATCTACGCATTTGTTGATATGAAACATCAGGTAAATAGAAGAAATCGATTAAAACTTTAAAAATAAGTTAAATAAGTAAAAAGCAAAAGATTCGCAGTCAGCAGGATTCGAACCTACGCGGGCAGAGCCCAATTGATTTCTAGTCAATCTCCTTAACCACTCGGACATGACTGCACACTGGCTGGCGGCGCGCGGCGCCTTTATCAACCCCCGCCGCCAGCGGCCAACAGAAAACGCTGATTTCAGTCGTTTGCTGGCAGCCACGCTTTTGTAGAAGACGTCTTTCTGCCTCTGCTGGTCCGTTCCAACAGTACCGTAGCCGGGGTCTTTGTCCTCGACGGTCTTCTCCATTACGACGCCTTTCCAACAACCCAATCCGTCCCAGAAGGCTTTGAAGAGGTATTTTCTATCATTTAAAATATTTTTTTTATATTTTTTAAAATTTTCTACTATTTCTATATACCAAAAAATTTCAGATTTAGGTCAAATTGTTGAAAAATTGGCACTTTCAATTGAAGTTTTGGGAGTTATGTGGAACTCCGATTTTCAAAGTCGTTTTTTCAAAATATTTGAAAATTTATCTAGTTTTTGAATATAAGCTCCATATATTACCATCTGAAAGTCAATGGTCGATAAATGCAAAAAACCGATTTTTTTCTTAAAAAACCGGTTTTTTGCTTTAGTGAAGCATTTTAAGTGAAAACTTAAAAAATGTTTATCTACAATATTTGTCTGCGTAAAAAGAGCTATCGAATGCTTTTTTCAAATTGAAATTTGGTTAAGTTTGAAAAAAGTTACCGTAACCCAGCGTCACTTACCGTAACCTGGGACCAAAAATTTATATTGAACCCAAAAGTTTCAGAATGGCTTATTTAGGTCCTAAAATGACTTTTGACAATTTTTTTTTATTTTGCATGTTTTTTAATTAAAAAATTAAAATTTTAATTATAAAATTAAAATTTTAACAGTGAAATTAAAATTTAGATGTTCCCTGGAGCTGCAGAAGAGCTAAAAAGTCACAATCATATGGGAGACTATATTCAAATCACAGGGAGAGACACAATGGACGAAACTGTCATCCACAAGTTTTTGATGGAGTAAACGCGCCCCAATGCTAATTTCCAGTTTTATCGCTTCTTTTATTCGCTCAACCGCCCAATTAGTTAACGATTGGTCATTTCGTCCGTGGATTATGCCCCTGGCTCTTCCAATGAGGAATATCTCTTCAATGGAGACGCTTTACAAGTAATTTTATTATTTTTAATCGATAAAATTGAAAAATTGAAAAAAAATCGATATCGATTTTTAGATTGCATCCTTATCTTTTTGCCGATCATTCTTCTTTTTATTTCCATTCTCATCAGGATTTTGACATGCCGACAATTTACATTACGGATACTTGTGAGTCACACATACACGCTCACACGTTCACACACACGTTCACACACGCACACACGTTTTTCAGTGAACAACCGCGGTGTGAAGCAATACTGTTCCTATTGCGACGGTCTCTATATGATAACTGAAACCAATCTCCGATTTCTTACCGTAATCACTGACGCAATAATACGTACAGTAATCCATCTCAGTGGATCGGAAGGTAAAATGATAAGCATTTTCGAATCGACGACACTTTTCAGCGAGAGCTATTCTGGATGAATTGCACGGATCGACTTATCAAATGAATCTTTGAAGATGGAGTTCGGAGGCAAAGATTTATGAGAAGTAATTGCAGAGCAATGAAGATTTCTATTTTGATAGGGATCACGTTCACACGCATTCACTCTGGGAGGGAATAGCAAACAAAAAGCAAAAATGTTGACCACGGCAGGATTCGAACCTGCAATCTTCTGCTCCGTAGGCAGACGCGTTATCCATTGCGCCACGCGGCCACGTTGAATGAGACAGCGCGACCGCCTTATGAACGACAGCGCATTGCCTCAGCAGGAGGTCCTCAGGTCCTCCTTAAACAAATTCACGCCTTATAGTTCAAAAATCAAATAGTTTACATTATTTCTAATAAATTAAGTAAAATACGTTTAAAAACAATTACAAAATAGAATCAATGAATAAAAACAGGTGCTAGAGGTGGAAGGAATCTTGGTTCCACTGCTGCCAGCCAATAATAAAAACAATTAATTTAATTTAACTAAATAAAAAGGTTTTTAATAATAGAAAAAACAAAATTAAACGTTAAAATAGTAAAAAAAGAAAGGAAAAGCGAATTCTATTTATTTTTTCACCTTATTTTGGAGGATTCCAAATCAAAATTCTAAAAATATAATTTTATTTAAAAATTAAAAAAAAAACAAATATGTTTAAATTGAATTTTCACATTAATTTGGACATCAAATCAAAATTCTTAAAATTTAATAAAAACTTAAACTAAAAATTTAAAAAAAGTTCCACTCTATTTGTGAATTTTACACAAATTGTGGCATTGAATACGTTTGTCATATTCTAAAAAATAAAAAAAATGTATGTTAAAACTGATTTTTCATCTTAATTTGGTCTTCAAATCAAATTTCATATTCTGATTTTAAAAAATTAAAAAAATTAAAAAAGATCAAAAAATTATTAAATTGATTTTTCTCTATTTTTTAAATAAATAAAAAAAACTAATCAAAAAACTTTTTTAAAATTTAAATTTTTTAAAATTAAACAACTGAAAAATTTTAAATAATGTGAAAATTGCTTTTTAAACTTTATTCGTCAAAGGTGAAAAGTTAAAAAAGTCCCCTTAAAAATGTTTTAAAAATTTTATTTTAAAAAAATGATGGTAAAATTGATTTTTCACCTTAATTTGTATTTCAAATCAAAATTCATATTCTAAATTTTAAAATAATAAAAATTTCACAAAAAAAATTAAAATTAAAAAAATATGCTAAAATTGATTTTTGACGCACACACGCAAACACATACACACATGCTTACAAGACATTTTTATTTATCAATTTCATTAATTGTAACCATCCATAGTCTCCCTATTGCAGTTATTATTCCAATCAGTGAGGGGCTGCCTCGTCAAAATTTTGAGGATCTTCTCACAAAGATAATGTTTCTTGCTTTCTTCAATAATTCTATTTCTTTCCTGTTTCAACCTCCATTTAACTTCAGGAGCCAAGTATCGGTAAGAGATTTCCTTCTCCAATTCGGACTCTTCCATTTGGCAGACGGCTGCTATGCAAGATTCCTGAAATAAAGTATAGTTTTAGTTTCTAGACGGCCGAAGGATTGACAAAGCGGCATCCAAGCGGCCGAAGGATGGACAAAGCGGCACCAAGCGGCCGAAGGATGGATAAAGCGGCACCTAGGCGGCCGAAGGATGAACAAAGCGGCACCTAAGCGGCCGAAGGATAGGCCAAGCGGCACCTCAGCGGCCGAAGGATGGATACAGCGGCACCTAAGCGGCCGAAGGATGGGCAAAGCGGCACCCAAGCGGCCGAAGGATGGACAAAGCGGCATCCAAGCTGCCGAAGGATGAGCAAAGCGGCCCCTAGGCGGCCGAAGGGTGGTCAAAGGGGCACATAAGCGGACGAAGGATGGACAAAGCGGCCCCTTAGGCGGCCGAAGGATGGACAAAGCGGCATCCAAGCTACCGAAGGATGAGCAAAGCGGCCCCTAGGCGGCCGAAGGGTGGTCAAAGCGGCACATAAGCGGACGAAGGATGGACAAAGCGGCCTCTAGGCGGCCGAAGGGTGGTCAAAGCGGCACATAAGCGGACGAAGGATGGACAAAGCGGCCCCTAGGCGGCCGAAGGATGGACAAAGCGGCATCCAAGCTACCGAAGGATGAGCAAAGCGGCCCCTAGGCGGCCGAAGGGTGGACAAAGCGGCATCCAAGCTGCCGAAGGATGAGCAAAGGGCGGCCGAAGGGTGGTCAAAGCGGCACATAAGCGGACGAAGGATGGACAAAGCAGCCCCTAAGCGGCCGAAGGATGGACAAAGCGGCACCCAAGCGGCCGAAGGATGGACAAAGCGGCCCCTAGGCGGCCGAAGGGTCGTCAAAGCGGCACATAAGCGGACGAAGGATGGACAAAGCAGCCCCTAAGCGGCCGAAGGATGGACAAAGCGGCACCCAAGCGGCCGAAGGATGGACAAAGCGGCCCCTAGGCGGCCGAAGGGTGGTCAAAGCGGCACATAAGCGGACGAAGGATAGACAAAGCGGCCCCTAGGCGGCCGAAGGATGGACAAAGCGGCCGAAGGATGACAAAGCGGCCTCCAAGCGGCCGAAGGATGGACCAAGCGGCCCCAAGGCGGCCGAAGGGTGGTCAAAGAGGCACCTAGCGGGCGAAGGATGGACAAAGCGGCACCTAAGCGGCCGAAGGATGGACAAAGAGGCACCTAAGCGGCCGAAGGATGGGCAAAGCGGCACCCAAGCGGCCGAAGGATGGATAAAGCGGCACCTGAGCAGCCGAAGGATGGACAAAGCGGCATCTAAGCGGTCGAAGGAAGGAAAAAGCGGCACCCAGCGGCCGAAGGATGGACAAAGCGGCACTTACCTCAAACTCCTTCATTTGATACTTGATTGCAAAAGAAAGCTTGAAACATGGACTAATGTAGTGGACATTATCTGTCATCAGAAGATCCACACATTGGGTTGCGATGTCTTCGAAGAGGAAATGGTTAGCCAAGGCTACGACACTTTTCACTGTTGTAACTGAAAATAAGGTTAGGTTAAGGTAGTTAAAGTAGTTAAGGTAAATAAGATAGTTAAGGTAGATAAGGTAGTTAAGGTAGATAAGGTAGTTAAGGTAATTTAAGGTAAAGGGGACTTACTATTGACTCTTTCTCCAGTTGTGACCATATTGAAGAGTAAATTGAGATCATCGGAATTCATACCGGGGAGTCTCAAAAATGGGAGGCGGCTTATTAAGTCGATCTCAAATTTGTCCATTTTTCTGACTATGTCCAAGAAATAGCCACTCGTCAGGGATAGTTGCTGAAAATTTCATTGATAAAAGACCGCAAAGCGGCCCTAAGGCGGCCGAAGGATGGACCAAACGGCATTTAAGCGGCCGAAGGATAAACGAAGCGGCCCTAGGCGGCCGAAGGATGGACAAAGCGGCATTTAAGCGGCCGAAGGATAAACGAAGCGGCCCTAGGCGGCCGAAGGGTGGTCAAAGCAGCCCCTAGGCGGCCGAAGGGTGGTCAAAGCGGCACTTAAGCGGCCGAAGGGTGGTCAAAGCGGCATCCAAGCGGCCTAAGGATGTGGACAAAGCGGAACCTAAGCGGCCGAAGGTTGAACAAAGCGGCACCTAAGCGGCCGAAGATTGAACAAAGCGGCACCTAAGCGGCCGAAGGATGGACAAAGCGACCCTCACCTGAGCATTAACATAAATCCTCTGCCTATCCGTAATCAACACCAAATCATTAGGAAACTTCAACTTCGACGGTCTCCTGAAACCAAATTTTAGGATTTTTGAAATTTAATTTTTTTTGAAATTTTAAATTTTTAAAAAAACTAACGTTAAGTGTCCTATGACGATATTCACTTTGAAATCAAAGTAGGTCAAATTGGGAACCTCTGCTTCTGAAATCCTCAAGGAAAGAGACAGATTCTTGGCGTTCATCTTCTCGTTCAGCAGGAATTCCACCCCATTTGTGAATTTTACACAAATTGTGGCGTTAAATACGTTTTTCATATTCTAAACACAAAGTAAATTTTCTTAAAAAAAAATTGATTTATTAAAAATTTAAATTTCAAATTAGATTTTTTTTAAACATTTATAAATTTGCTTTTTCACCTTTATTTGAACTATAAATCAAATTTATAAATTTAAAAAAAACAT
Source organism: Oscheius sp. G VE-2021 (assembly GCA_022343465.1). Classification (NCBI taxonomy): domain Eukaryota; kingdom Metazoa; phylum Nematoda; class Chromadorea; order Rhabditida; family Rhabditidae; genus Oscheius; species Oscheius sp. G VE-2021. The sequence continues at coordinate 1,065,059 of JAJQXH010000054.1, forward strand.
TTTAAATTATTCTTATCTAAAAATTATTCTTATCTTAATTAAAACTTTGAAAAATTAAAATATGTTAAATTTTATTTTGACCTTAAGATCAAAAAAAAGGACTTCAAATCAAAAAAATGTCATATTCTAAAAATTAAAAATTTTCAAAACCATTAAATTTCTTAAATTTTAAAATTTTTTAAATTTTAAAACTTTTTAAAAATTAAAATTTTTAAACTAGAAACTTTTTTAAAGGTTCATTAAAAATATTTTTTTTTAAATTTTTCATTTTTCAAAACGTTTTAATTTTAAAAGATTAACTAAAAATTGAAAAAAAGTTAAAATTGATTTTTCACCTTAATTCAGACAAATCAAATTTCACATTCATTTTTTTGAATATTTTTTTAAATTTTAATTTTTTAAATTAAAAAAATTAAAATATATTAAAATTGATTTTTAACCGTAATTTGGACTTCAAATCGAAATTCTCAAAATTAAAATTTTTATAATTAAGACAACTTAAACTATTAATTTAGTGAAAAAATGTTGTAATTGATTTTTCATCTAACTTTCGACTTCAAATATATTCTAAATAAAATTTTTTTAAACTTAAACAAATGTTCTAAAAAGTTTAATTAAAAAAATATATTTTAAAAAAAATGTTAAAATTGATTTTCCACTTAAATTTGAACTTCAAACCAAATCAAATTTCTTTAAATTAAAATTTTTTTAATTTAAAAAATTAAATTGAAACTATAAAAAATGTGTTAAAAATGTTTTTTTACATTAATTTGTACTTCAAACCGAATTTCATATTCTAAATAAAAAATTGCACTTAGTAAAACTTTTACATTAAAAAAAATTAAATTTAGTTAAAATTGATTTTTAACCTTTATTTGGTCTTTAAACCCAATGTTTAAAAGTTTAATTTTTTTAAATTAAAAAAATTTTAACAAAAATAAGTTAAAATTTTTCACCTTAATTTGTACTTCAAATCGAATTTGGGCTGCTTTGTCGTCTTTCTCCCGCTCAACAGTGATGGTCCTGAAACGAAATCTCTTATTTTCAATGATTTTCAAATGGGATTAAAAATAATTTAGGATTACAGTAACAACTAACCAGTACATATTCTTGACGATTACTATGGTTTCAAGCGTTTTGCTTGAATTCAATCGATGGAAAAGGCATTCAAAAGTGCTGCCAAGGATTTCCAGGGCAGATTCATTTGTTTGCGATCGATAAAAGGTCACACGGCTCATTTTCTAAAAAAAAAAACAGTATTGATTTTTCTGAAATAAAATAATGATACAACCATAAAATTGCAAAAAATGACGAATTTATGTACCATTTTGACAAAAAAAAAGCGGTGTTTTGCTTTTTTAAATGGAGAAAGCGCTTTTGAATTTCTTTTTTGCATTAAGTGGCTTTATATAACGTTTGTAACCTTAATTTACTGTATAAAAATGAAAAAGCAAAAGATTTGATCTCGGGCGGGCTCGAACCGCCGGCCTTCTGTGTGTTAGACAGATGTGATAACCACTACACCACGAGATCACTGAGTCTGTTGCGCCGCCGCCGCCTTACATACTCAGCGCCCACTGCCGTCATTACATTCAAAGCCATTAAGGCCTTAAGGTAGTTAAGGTAAATGAGCTTTGAGCCGTAAGCCTCAAAGAGACCGTCAGGGACCTTTCATGACCTTAGCCCAAATTAAAGAGCTTGAAAAGTTAATTTATAAAATAAGTTTAAAAAAATTAAATATTTTAAAATTTTATGTTTCACCTTAATTTGGACTTCGAATCGAAATTCTTACCATTTAAATTTTTAATTAAAAATTAAATAAAAATGAAAATATGTTAAAATTGATTTTTTCCCTTAATTCGTTCTTTAACATTTCATTTTTTTTGAAATTATATTTTGAAATTTATTTTTTTGAAATTTAAAAAGATTCAAACTAATTTTTTTAAAAATATGTTTAAATTGATTTTTCACCTTTATTTGTCATTGAAATCAAATTTCATATTCAGAATAATTTTTTTTTCGAATAATTTGAAATTCGAATCTTCACCATGTTTAAATCTCAGAGCTGCAGAATTAAAATTTTGGGCCATTGGAAAACTACAAATAACTTTCCTGGTAAAACTAAGACTGAGTTAAATTCAAAGCCGTTAAGGCCCTAAGGTAGTTAAGACCTTTTTTGACCTTATCTCAATTTAAAGAGCTTGAAAAGTTAATTTAGAAAAATATATAAGTTTGGTGTTTAAATGCGTCGTTTTGGAGAAATCTGCATCTGAAATGCCATTTTTGGCCATTCCAGGCGACCTGGGGATAGCCGGCATTTTAATGAACTACATGCACGGTGTTTACGCGGTCCAATCCGTTGGTTTATCGATTTTTGGTGGTCACTATTGAATTTTCAATGTTCCCGCCTGAAAAGACGCAGAAAACTCTGGTTGTCTGACATGGTAGCGCCGCGAGTTTCACACCTGTACGAGATCGGCGGCAGGGTCAGGGGTGGTCCCCCCGGATACTGTAATTAACACCATAAGGAAATAGAAGTCGAAAAGAGGTCCCTAAAGGCTCCATTAAAGCAACAGATCCCCTTAAGAGTTAAGTTTTAAGACCTTAAGGTAAGGTAAGGTAACCCTTAGAGCGGATCCTTATAAAAACCCACTCTAAAAAGAGAAGAGACAATTTTTTCAGTTTTTGAACTTCACGTCACCAGTTCCTGTGCTCCATTCTCTACCCCAGTCTAGTGCCCTTACATCACCAGTTCATCGTTCCAGGTTTAATCGGATCAGCAGCTGATTTGAATAAACAGAACGACCCCAGTACTTTTATTCACCGAACTGTTGCATTTTCCAGTGCTCCTTGATTTGGTCGCCTTTTTAGTGCTGTATCTTACCTTACCTTTACCTTTACCTTTACCTTTACCTTTACCTTTACCTTTACCTTAACCTTAACCTTAACCTTAACCTTACCTTATCTTACCTTACTTACCTTAGGGTATGGAGGAGAAGGAGGGAGTGAAACATCTTTTCGGACGAACAAGATATGCCATCTTGATACTGTCGCTGCTTACGTTGACGTTTGCCTTCAGTAATTCTTTGGTCTTCACTTTTACTGTCATCTGTATGGATGATGTTCAAGGTTAGAGAGAGAGAGAGAGAGAGAAAAAGAGAGAGAGATAGAGAGAGAAAGAGAGAGAGAGAGAGAGATAGAGAGAGAGAGAGAGAGATAGAGAGAGAGAGAGAGAGATTCACATTCACACATTCACATAGTCACACTTCACAAATTCACATTCACACATTCACTTTCACCCATTCACATTCACACATTCACTTTCACATAATCACATGCACAGATTCACCACATTCACATTCACATTCACACTCACACTCACGTTCACAGGTTCACAGACTCACATTTTTCAGATGACTGGCTGCAGTCTCCCCCTCATTTGAACTCTCTTTTCTCCGCCATCGCCATTGGCTGCCTAATTGGCACTTTGCCAATCAGTTACTTCGTCCAGCGATTTGGCATCGGGTTAGTCTCTCTCTCTCTCTCTCTCTTACTCTCTACCTCCCTCTCAGAAAGACCTGCTCTCTCTACGGAATCCTCTCCTCCCTCGCCACCCTCCTCTTCCCCCTAGCCGTCCAACTAGGCTACCCCGCCGTTTTCCTAGCCAGAGCTATCCAGGTACCCCTTGCTTTTTTACCCACTTTCCTCAATTCAGGGGGTCCCCACCGCCCTCTCCTTCCCAGCCATGGGCCAAATCTCCTCCCAATGGGCCACGGACAAAGGCCTTGGATCCTTTGTGGCCCTCCTCTCAATCTACATGCAACTGTGTTCCATCATAACCATGCCTGTTTCTGGAGCCTTCTGTACTTCTTCTGTTGGCTGGAGGGGGTCCTACTACTTCCATGGATTGGTCTCATTGGCCATCTTCACTGCCTTCTTCTTCTTCTACCATGATAACCCAGGAAAACACAGAAAAGTGTCGACTAGAGAATTGGAGAGGATTTCTAGGGGGAAGACCAATCAGGCCAAGGATAAAAGGGTTCCCTACAGGTTGGCGGGAATTTCAAATTTTGAGGAATTGGTTTAGGGAGATTTTGAAAGATCCTTGTGTTTGGAGCATTTGGATTACTATTTTGGGGAGTACCACTGCTTATCAATTGACATTCCTTTATGGACCTACTTATTTGAATAAGGTGAGTCACTTGTTCACGCGCACACGCGCACACGTGTTGACACACTCGCTCACATACACACAGAGTCATCAGAAGACGTGATGGAATAGAACCAGACAAGTATAGTCACGTGTTCACGAACACACGAGCAGTGTGGCACAAGCTCACATTCACACACGCAATGATCGAAGTGTGCATGTAGGTGAACCTACGCACGCTCACACGCTCACACTGTCATCGGTAGACATGAATAGATGTAAACAGAAGTGACGGTTCACGGGCTCATGTTTAGGGTTACAGTCACGCGCACATTCTTCATACACACTTTCACACGTTCACACATACACGCACATACACATACACACAAGGACACATACTCTTTTTCTACCTTGAATTTAAACAAGGTGAGTCACATGCTCACGCACACACGACTCATACGTTTATAAACTTATTTGAATAAGGTGAGTCACGTGCTCACGCGCACACGCGCACACGTTTTTACACACTAGCACACATACACTCACAAAGTCATCAGCAGACGCGATGAAAAAGAACACCAGAAGTAGAGCCACGTTGTCACGAACACACGAGCAGTGTTGAACAAGCTCACATTCACACGCGCAAGCGTCTACACGTAGATACACTTGTACACGCTCACACGCTGAGACGAACATACATTCATCGGTAGGCATGAATGGACACAAAAGGGAATGTGACACGGGTTTATGTTTCTGGTCACGCTCACGCTCACACGCGCACACGCGCACAGATATTCAAGCACACCAATTCACATATACACACATTCACACACCGACACACACAATCTTTCTTTACCTCTTATTTAAACAAGGTGAGTCACATGTTCACGCATATATAGGCAATTTTACACGTGCTAACAGTCACACGCGTTTAGAAACACGTACACACGTGCACACAGTCACTGGTAGAATGATTGAACGCAAATACAAATGAAGTGTCACGCACACACGTTCATACATACTTTTTCGTTACCTCATATTTGTGTATGCGGTTAGTCACCCGTTCACACTCCCACAGGAACATTTTTACACGCTCTCATTTTCATACACATATAGTAACACGTGCACACGTCCAAACCGACTTTATTAGAATAAATGAACTCAAACACGAGTGATGTTTCACGAGCTCACATTAACGCTCATACTCATTCACAAACACGTTCACACACACGCTCATACACACATACTCACACGCTCGCGCTCACATTCACACACATTTAGAAACACGCCATGAACTTCTAGAAGCGTGATGTGTCACGCGCTCATCTTTACGCACACACTCACACATACACACATTCACACGCATACACACAAGGACACACGAACACTTTCACACAAATATTGATGCAAACACAAGATGTGTCACGCGCTCATGTTTAAGCTCACGCATACACACATTCACAGGTTCACACATACAGGCACGGACACGTAATCTCTCACTTGTTTTATCCATATTCACATCGACACGTTTACAAGCTCACACACGCTCACACATTCACACAGACACTCTTTGTTTACCTTTTTTCCGAATAAGGTAAGTCTCACGCACACACGAACACGTTTACGTACACACGTGTTCACATGTTCACGCCCACACGTGATAATAAACGTGCGTGAAAGTGAGTTACACGTGCTCACTTTCACACACGTTTAGAAATACGTGCACATGTTCACACGTTCACAAGTAGTCACCGTCAGGCATGACCAAAATACCAAGAAAAGTAATTTCCAGGTAGTCGGTCTCGACGTCCGCGCCACCGGCTGGAGCACGGCCTTCCCCTACCTGCTCTCGGCCCTCCTCAAAATGTGTCTGGGTCCCATCTCCGACAGGGCGACGTTTGTCTCCCAAAGGACCCGTCTCGTCTTCTTCACAGTCTTCTCCCAATGCGCCAATGCCGTCTGTCTAGTCGTCATGAGCATGGTACCAATCGATATCGATTAGAAACTACAGTATCCCTCAGGCGACCTCCCCTGTCGTTTCCCAGGTGGCCTACACTGCCTTCATCGTGGCTAGTGGGATAGTCTCCGTTGGGAATTTCAGAGGAGCCTCGATGGTCTGTCGCCAACATGTCCACTTCGTAATGGCAGTTTGCTCCTTTTTGCTCGTGGTCATAACCTTTGTCCTACCTGTGATTGTGGCCTATTTGTGTCCAAATAACGTCATTGAGGAGGTTTTATATATGGATTCTCGATTCAGAAGAAGGTTTTCAGTGGGCTCGACTATTCCTGGGAGTTGGAGCTTTTACCGTAATCCTCACACTACCGTATGCCTTCTTTGCGAGGGACAAACCAGCCAAATGGACGATGGAAGTGACGTCATCGGAGAAGATTTGTCCCTTCGACAATGTTCCGAAGAAGGGGGAGAAAGTTTGATTTATTCAGAGAAAAATAAATCAAATTTGAATATCCTGTCGCCGTTTCCGGTAGGAACGTCGAATTATAACCAGAATCTGGTTATATTTGCGTTAAAGAGAACTCAGCTAGACCAACTGATTAAAGGTCCTATTCTTAAGCGCGCTCCGTTGCGAATGATACCGTAACCCCCGGAGCCCGAGAACTGACGCAATTCAAACGCCCCAGTCAAGGCTCTGCGCTGCGCTGACCGGTCGTCTGTTGAATTGCTGATGGTTTTCCTGCTGAGTTGTAAGGTTAGTGTTTACTGGTATTTTTCGCCATTTGGGCAACTTAAATGTGTAAATCTGATTTAACCCGTGAGATCTCCAATCTCACAGGTCTTAGGCTTCTGACTTATGGCAATTGACCCTTGGGAAAAATGTTCCGTTGTTCCGTTGCTCATTCTTCCATTTCAGAACTGCTCTACTGATGTTCTGTGGAAGACTGACGCATTCCTGAAGCCTGCTATCCTGCGCCGGTCCGTCATGCTTATCACCTGCCGGATCGTCGCCCATTTGCTGTGTGTTTATTTGTGTGATGAGTTTAGCAATAAACTTCGAGCGCAAGCTGAGTTGCGTGAAGTTTGGGGACGTCACTGTGCTTGAATAATCACTACGCTCTTCTACGGTTGATACGAGGGAACCACCGCTCCGCATTTGTAGGCCAACCTCGAACCGCGTGGCACCTTGAGATCTTATTATGGCGAGCACAGCCGGGAGAAGATAGCGCCTGAAACATAAACTATCCCCACATGGAGATAAGTGCGTGAAAGTAACGATATATCCATTTGATTCTCTCATGAAACATTGGGATGTGTGAAAGTGAGAGTGTGAGTTTG
>JAJQXH010000054.1:1077500-1125489 GCA_022343465.1 Oscheius sp. G VE-2021
CAACACCGAAATTTCGAAAAATCAGACTACCTCTCCAGAAAGTTTGATTAATAAGTTTGATTTGATTAATAGAAAATTAATAGGTTTGGTTTGATTGTATAAAAAGAGAACAATAGAAATGTTAGAGTAATGTAAAAAGAGTTCAAAATGAAGATAAACTTGACGAACTTTTTGAAATGCCAAAACCACCTCAGGTGGGTAAAGGAAACTCGTAAAAATTTAACAAGTAATGTTTAGTACTATTCCGTAAACGTCAGTGGAGTAGTAAGCCAATTTGATGTACCCGAAGGTGGAACATTTGCTATTACCCTTAAGCAAGGTGATGCACTGCTAGTGGGAACAACTTCCGTTGAAGGTTTTGCAAACCAAACCAAGCACGTTCTCCTGAAGGATACGGTAAAACATTTGCTATTATGTTCAACAATGAGTTTTCAGAAGTTGAAAGATTCGGCTACGTATCAATTTTTCTTGGAATCGTTGGACAAGAACCGAGAACATCTGAAGCATCTTTTGCCTCCACACACAAACACAACGTCGTGGTTATCAAAGATCTGGGAATATGGCCATTGGATTGCTGGCAGCACTGGAATTGTTGTATTGGTCGTTGCTGCTATTCTAGTGAACAAGTACATTTGCAACAACAGAGTGACTAAAACTACCGTTAACTATCATATGTCTTTACCCATGCCAGAAAGAAATCATTAGAAACCTTTTCGTTTTGCTGCATTATAGGAAAAATTTAATTAAAACACTTTTGGTTCCATTAAAACACAGTAATTTGGAAATATGTTACCCTTGTAAGGAAATTTTATCTGTTAAAGGGTCTAATGATTTCTTTCTCTACGTTGTATTCGTGTTCTTAATGATTGACTTTAAGTGATGTTGTAACACACATTAGGTGAACAAGTTACAAATTGTTTTATTCATTGTTTGTTTTGCAACAGTTTAGTTGTTCCTGTTGCAAACGTGGTGAATTGATCATTTACCGTCCTTATTAATTGATTACATTGTTTTACTCTAATAGAATTTGTTTTGAATAAAACATTGTGTTTAGTTTTTTAAACAAAACTGACCAATGTGGCTAGTCTTTCGAGGTAGATATGCGTTTCCCAAGATCCGATAGAAAATCACATAAGGGGAGACCCTTATGTGATTTTTTCGAAAAAATGTTTTTTGAAACCAATCTTTCTAGTTTTCATTCTGGTAATTGAAGGGGGTGACCATAGCTCTTAAAAATTTTTTGGTTGGAATTGTCTCTAAGCTATTGGGTTACATAGGGAATTGTCTCGAGCCCATCAAGTTCGTCCATTACTACCTCGAAAAACAACATTTTTCACAACTTCATTAGTGTTTTGAGCTCAGAAAAAGTTTCTCTATCTGGTAATTGAAGGGGCTGACGATTGCTCACAAAAATTCTTTTTTGGAATTGTCTCTCATAGGGAGTTTTTGATCGGGTCTTGGAAAGTCCATATCTACCTCGAAAAACAACTTTTTTCAGATATGGACTTTCTAAGACCCGATCGAAAAATGCCCTATGTAACCCGACGGATGAGACACAATTCCAAAAAAAAACTTTGTGATCAATTATCAGCCCCTTCAATTACCCGATAGAATAAATTTTTTGAGCTCAAAACACTAATGAAGTTGCGAAAAATGTTGTTTTTCGAGGTAGATATGGACGAACTTGATGGGCTCGAGACAATTCCCTTTGTAACCCGACAGCTTAAACACAATTCCAACCAAAACATTTTTGAGAGCAATGGTCAACCCCTTCAATTACCAGATAGAGTAAGTTTTTCTGAGCTCAAAACCCTAATTAGGTTGTGAAAAATAATGTTTTTCGAGGTAGATATAGACTTTCCAAGAACCGATTAAAAATGCCCTATGTAACCCGACGGATGAGACACAATTCCAAAAAAAATTTTTTGTGAGCAATCGTCAACCCCTTCAATTACCATATAGATTAAGTTTTTCTGAGCTCAAAACACTAATTAGGTTGTGAAAAAAGTTGTTTTTCGAGGTAGATATGGACTTTCCAAGACCCGATCGAAAAAATCCCTATGTAACTTGATGGATGAGAGACAATCCAAAAAACATTTTTGTGAGCAATCGTCAGCCCCTTCAATTACCAGATAGAGTATGTTTTTCTGAGCTCAAAAACCTAATTAGGTTGTGAAAAATAATGTTTTTCGAGGTAGATATAGACTTTCCAAGACCCGATTAAAAATGCCCTACGTAACCCGACGGATGAGACACAATTCCAAAAAAAAATTTTTGTGAGCAATCGTCAACCCCTTCAATTACCATATAGATTAAGTTTTTCTGAGCTCAAAACACTAATTAGGTTGTGAAAAAAGTTGTTTTTCGAGGTAGATATGGACTTTCCAAGACCCGATCGAAAAAATCCCTATGTAACTTGATGGATGAGAGACAATCCAAAAAACATTTTTGTGAGCAATCGTCAGCCCCTTCAATTACCAGATAGAGTATGTTTTTCTGAGCTCAAAAACCTAATTAGGTTGTGAAAAATGTTGTTTTTCGAGGTAGATATGCGTTTCCCAAGATCCGATAGAAAATCACATAAGGGGGAACCCTTATGTGATTTTTTCAAAAAAAATATTTTTTGAAACCAATCTTTCTAGTTTTCATTTACCAAAAAGAGTACATTATGCGGATTCCAACAACATATAAACATGCAGAGAAATGCTTTAAATTGATGGAGTTTTGGTCTCTAAAAGCCTCAGATGATAAATCACATAAGGGGGGACCCTTATGTGATTTTTCACCACAAAATTATTTGAGAGCAATCGTCAGCCCCTTCAATTACCAGATAGAGTAAGTTTTTCTGAGCTCAAAACACTAATTAGGTTGTGAAAAAAGTTGTTTTTCGAGGTAGATATGGACGAACTTGATGGGCTCGAGACAATTCCCTATGTAACCCGATAGCTTAGACACAATTCCAACCAAAACGTTTTTGAGAGCAATGGTCACCCCCTTCAATTACCAGATAGAGTAAGTTTTTCTGAGCTCAAAACACTAATTAGGTTGTGAAAAATAATGTTTTTCGAGGTAGATATAGACTTTCCAAGACCCGATTAAAAAATGCCCTATGTAACCCGACGGATGAGACACAATTCCAAAAAAAAATTTTTGTGAGCAATCGTCAGCCCCTTCAATTACCATATAGATTAAGTTTTTCTGAGCTCAAAACACTAATTAGGTTGTGAAAAAAGTTGTTTTTCGAGGTAGATATGGACTTTCCAAGACCCGATCGAAAAAATCCCTATGTAACTTGATGGATGAGAGACAATTCCAAAAAAAACATTTTTGTGAGCAATCGTCAGCCCCTTCAATTACCAGATAGATTAAGTTTTTCTAAGCTCAAAATACTAATGAAAATGTGAAAAATGTTGTTTTTCGAGGTAGATATGGACGAACTTGATGGGCTCGAGACAATTCCCTATGTAACCCGATAGCTTAGACACAATTCCAACCAAAACATTTTTGAGAGCAATGGTCAACCCCTTCAATTACCAGATAGAGTAAGTTTTTCTGAGCTTAAAACACTAATTAGGTTGTGAAAAATGTTGTTTTTCGAGGTAGATATGGACTTTCCAAGACCCGATCGAAAAAATCCCTATGTAACTTGATGGATGAGAGACAATTCCAACCAAACATTTTTTGAGAGCAATGGTCACCCCCTTCAGCTACCAGATAGAGTAAGTTTTTCTGAGCTCGAGAATGCGGGATTCTGTGGATTACTGGTATCAATGGAAAAACTGAGTCCTTCCGCAAGAAGATCGTCAAACTGACTCTGCTGCGTGAAGACTGCAATGTTGCAGTCGAGGTAAATATTGTTTTAATGGACAAGTTGCCTAGTCTGAAAAGCGTTGTTTTATCTGAAAAGGACCGTGAGGTCATTAAAAATCAGAAGTTTACTGTGACTGAATTTTCTGGTACTACTACAGTCGGTTTACTGCTAGGTCATCCTATTTTCTTCAAATTACTGAAAGGATACCATCAAATGCCTTCCGGATTACTGATCGTCAATACCATTTTAGGTTCTGGCCTCACTGGATGCCTCGGCAACTCGACGTTTGATCCTGAAATGTGCGTCTTCCTGCACAAATCTGATGAATCTGCTGAAGACGACGACACACTGCTAGACTGGATTGCCGGACGGGACAACTTCGATTATTCTCCACCTGAAGCCGACCAAGATGATGATCTGGAGTAGCAACGCCACGAAGATGAGGAGACTGAGGAGAATTCTAGCTGCACGATTCACAAGGTAATTTCTGACTTAGGTGAAGACCCTACCATTCCTGGTGAATGGACCGTTACTGACCAAGATATGCGTAAATATCTTTCCCTGGAATCTGTTGGGATCAAGTACAACATTGAAGTTAGTAGCGAGGAAACTGTTAATCGTCAAGTTGTTGACAACATGTTAGAATCTGCTGAAGTTATCGATGGTAGACTGTTCCTTCACTTCCCCTTTAAGCAAAATGGGGAGAAAATCCCTGACAATCGGAGACTAGCTGAAGCCCGCTTAAAAGGTCAATGTAAAACTATCCTAGACAAAGGTCAGTTAGACGCCTGGGATCAGTACAATGAAGTAATCGTGGACCACATTAAGCGCGGGGTACTAGAAGAGGTCACTGGACAAAAACCTGAGGGATTACTGTACTACATTTCGCACATGGCGGTCATTAAGACACAAAATCTGACTACTAAGGTACGCATAGTTTTAGATGCTAGCGCTTCTACTGGGGGCGCCAAAAGTCTAAATGACATCATCCACCCTGGTCCAACCTTAGTCCCTGATCTACTTTGTGTCCTTCTGAGAGCAAGAACTCACAAGTTCTTAGTTACGTCAGATGTGGAGAAAGCCTTCCATCAAGTAGGCCTGTTCCCTTCTGAGCGAGACTGTACTCGTATTCTTTGGTTCAAAGATTACAAAAAGGGTTACTGTAAGAATAATGTATTAGAGTACAGGTACACTAGAGTCCCTTTCGGGGTCAATAGTTCTCCCTGTATGCTTGATCTCGCTATTAGGTATTACTTAATGAAAAACTGCGTTCCTGTTGAAGAGGACATCCGTCTAAATTCTTACGTAGACAACATAGTCACTGGATATGATACTGAAGCTGAAGCTGCTACCTGTCACAAGCAGTATAAAGCAATTTTTTCTGAGATGGTTATGAATTTACGTGAATTTTGCAGTAATTCGAAAGCTGCACTGGAAGGAGTCCCTGAAGAAGATCGCTGCAAGAAACCTGTCGACACCAAGCTCTTGGGCACTGCATGGAATACTGAAGAAGATGTGCTGCACGGAGAGTTCAAGCTGACACCCTTGGAAGGACTGAAGAAAGTAAGTAAGCGCACTCTCACGAGTGAAGCTGCGAAAAACTTTGATCCTTTTGGAATTTTTTCTCCTTTAACTGTCCAACTGAAACTTCTTATCCAATCTACTTGGGAGTTACCTGAGAAAAGTTGGGATAAACCGGTTCCTTCTGAGATCAAAGAAAAATATGGTAAAATTTACTCTGACATCTCTGGAGCAAAGTATAAGATTCCAAGATGTATCACGATAGGTGGTTCTGACTGTATTCAATCTGTTTTACTGTTTACCGACGCTTCCGCCGTCGCAGTCTGCTGCATTCTTTACTTGCGTACTGAATTACCTAATAATTCTGTTCATATTAGACTAATTCTAGCTAAAACGCGTAGCAAAGGGTTAAATGTAACAGCCACAATTCCACGGTTAGAACTGCTCGCGTGCCAATTGGGTACAAAAATGGTGCGATTCTTTATAGATAGCACGCCAAGTCTGAAAATAGTATCTGTTCACGGTTTCTCTGGTTCAATGATTGCATTGGGTTGGATAGCCAGTGGGAAACAACTGAAAGTCTTTGTTCAAAATAGACGAAGAACAATTTTAACTGAAATGCACAATTTTGAACAGCGAGGCTTTCCACTGAAATGGCGTTATGTAGAGACTAAGTCTAATCCTGCAGACGCTGGTACTAGAGGACTGACCGCTAAGGAATTCATGGAACATCCTACTTGGTGGGACGGACCAGAATTCGCTAAACTGCCTGTGAGCAATGGCCAGAAACTCCTATTCTGATTAAGACAATTGAGGAACAAAGGGCTTATGCTGAAGAATTAATCTGTTTTTCGCATGAAGTCTTCAATTCTCTTGTAGAAACTGATGTAGAACCTCTTGTAAACTGGAATTGCACAAATGAGTTTAGGAAACTGCAAAATATCTACGTTCACTTTGGTAGAGCCTGGGTTCAATGGAAAAATCATGATTCTTTTTCAAAACTGAATACTCCATTAAGATTACTGGTACAGGCCTGCACGGATTCTGTTCTGCCCAGTGGAAGATGCAAGAAGAAATCTGACGAACCTTCCGCTGTCGAGCTGGAAGCTGCAAAGACGTTCCTGATCGCAGAATCACAGAGGGAATGCCCTAAGGAGATGAAACTGTTCACATCAGGTAGAGATACCACTCTGATAGATGGGGTTGTCTACGCGCAGACTAGACTGACTAAAAACGCGAAAGGCAACATGTATAAAAATCTGTTAATTCTGCCACTGAAACATAGGATAACAGAACTGCTGCTTAGTCACATGCACAAGCACGGTAAACATCCGCCCTCTGAAATTATGCATACTAAGCTTAGGCAATTCTGCGTAGCCTTACCTGGTCAAAGGACAATTTGCAAAAAGGTAGAAGAAAACTGTATTTTTTGTAGAAAAGTGAAATCGAAAACTTTCGCCAAGCCTGCGCTAGAAGAGCTTCCTGAATACCGCTATCTCATTAAAAGACCTTTTGAAAGCGTTGGACTCGACTTCTGCGGACCATTTGCCACTAAAGAGGATAATTTATCCGAAGGCAAAGGGTATATTTTACTGCTAACTTGTCTAACTACAAGAGCTGTCCACCTAGAATTCGTGAAAGATCGTTCTAAACGAGACTTCATTCTAGCCTTCAAAAGATTTTCTGCACTACGTAATTTCCCACGTATGATACTGTCGGACAATGAAAAAGCATTTGTAAGCGCAAATGACGCCTTCAATTCTGAAATACGCGACAAGATGCTAGCTGGTGCAAAATACACTGCTGGATCTTTAGGCATAAGCTGGAATTTCATTACACCGAATTCCCCATGAGAAGGAGGAATCTATGAAAGACTGGTTGCTCCTGTAAAGAAAGCCCTCATGGCATCTGTAGGAAAAACTGTTCCAAATGCGACGGAAATGAGCACTTATGCTTATGAAATCGCGAGAATGATAAACATGCGTCTTTTGTGCAAATCTCACAGAGATAAGCAGCTAATTCTGACACCACTTGACTTCCTAGAGCCATTAGGTAGAGGTCTAAATTGCTATTATGACGAATCTTCAATGGAACTTAGACTGAATCACCTAGCGGACACAACTGAGGAAGTTTTAACAGAATTCTGGGATATTTGGAGCAAGGAATACTTATCTCAGCTCGCACAAGAAGACAAAGCTAGGAAACTACGTTCAAGAACACTCAAAGAAATGCCATCCATAGAGAACCTGTCATAGGAGAAGTAGTAATGATCAAACCTCCAAATGCCGCGGAACTGAAAAACTCTAGGATGACATGGAAAATCGGAGTAGTCGAATCTGTAGAGCAAAAAGACGCTAAGTCTGCGAGAGTCTGCACTATTAGGGTTTATAATCCTAGGAAAAATCGAACACTGTCTGCTGAGACGAAAACTTATAGGATTAGTCCGACCCTACTGATACCACTTGTATTTTCTTCAGTATTTTCTTCAGATGACGAAGTCGCAAGGATGCTGAAGAAATACGACGACAAGGTCATCCTGACGGAACCTCTCCAGAAGAATAACTCTGAGGATCACCAGGACGATGTCACAGCTGAATTCGACCACGGATCTCCGCCAGAACATGCTGAACTGGACACGGACGGTCCCCTTCAAGAATCTGCTAAAATTCCGGTTCCAAACCGAAGAAGCTCTAGGTTGGTTAACTCTAAAAAGGTTAACTATCGAGTTTAATAGAAAACTGAAATTCTTCGAGAAAAAGTTATTCAAAAATAATTTTTCTCGCGCGTAACTGGAAAATTGTCGCTGAACTTATGAGGTTTTTTATTGTAAGCTGAAATTTTAGTAGTATTCCAAGAAAATACGGAATATTAATCAAAATTAAATTCTTTATCGCAAATTTTCTTTGGAAGATTCGCGACAAATTTAAGTTTTTTACTGAAAATCTATATATTTTTTCCCTGAAAATCAACATGGAGTCAGAACTGAAATTTCAGGCACTTCACCATGATCTGGAACGGTGAAAACTTCTGAGTCAGCTGCAAACCATCGTCAAGGATGAGAACTGAGTACAAGGAGATTTACTGTATTTTGTCAATCCCGCTCCCTGTGTTCTGTATCCCACCCTCACTGAATTTTTACGCGCTGTATACTGATTACTTTATCACAATTTTATGTAATATAGTTCTCTTCATTTTCCTGTGTGTTGATTCCACATACGGTTTTTACCGTTGAATCCCTTTGTCAACTGTGCCCTGTGCGTTTATTCCATTGACCTATTTTAGGCTATGAGCAATCATATGCACAACCCGACGTTGGCCGATGAGGAGCACAGCCCGTCTCCGCCTCCTCCCGAGGAGAACGAGGGCAATCCGCACACTAAAGAGTCTCCACCGTACACTGAGGAGATCTCTGAGGAGAAGGAGAGAGAACTGCTGGGAGAAGCTCCCATGGAAACTGACGAACTGAGATCTGAAGCTGGAGCTGTTGAGCCCCCTGTTCCTGGAGCTGAAGAGCCCCCTGAGACGTCCGCTGCTGCTGCCTTGGCGACTGTTCGTTCGATGTCTGTTTCTACTGCTCGTTCGACGACCACTGCTCGCTCCCCTTCGCCTGCCCCGAGGTCCGTTTACTCAATGATCTCCGGACTAGTTGCTGCCAATAGGCCCGGAGTCAACGCTGAACCGACGAGGCTTACTGCGAAGTACGCTGAGGCTCTTGCCAAGGAGAAGGACAAGAAAACTGAACTGAAGAGGAAGAAGTCTGTAGCTGATGACAGAGTGAGTACTTCCGCAGAAGTCGCTGTGGACTTCACTGCGAACCCTGCTGCTGCGGGATTCGTCTGGGCTAATGAGCCATTGCGTCCTGCATCCACATCTACTGAATTCCGACCGGCTGATGACCGTTACGATTTCGGTGAACGGGTTGGTTAAATGTCGGATACTCTTGAAACCTCTGATTACAGCTGAAGGAGATTTATGACCTCTGCGGCGCCGCGATCGACGAAACTGACATCGCCGGTCGGGCACAATTCGAAACACTGAAAGAAGCCGCCCTGGCCAGTTTGAAATCAAAATAGGGAATTTGCCAAATATGGATTCCCAATAGAAAAATTGAAGTTTTGCTGCCTCTCTGAATTTCTAATTCCAGGACTTCAACTTCAAGATGATCCGCCTGGCCAACCAGCGCGAAGATGCGAGGGCCAGGAGGCGTGCTGAAGAGCGCCGTCGTGCTGAGTCCACTGAGAGGAGACGCAAGGAATCTGAGAAGCGCCGACGCGATTCGGAGGACAGGAGGCGCCGCATCGACTCTGACGATAAGAGGCGCCGTGCCGAATCTGCTGAGAGGAGACGCCAAGCTGCCTCGATTGAGAGGAGATACCAGGCCAATGCGGCTAAGGTGATTCATTTACACTTTCGGGAAAATGAATCCCGCTCTTCAGACCAATCTGACCCCTCTGAAGAATCCTGACCGCAACGCTGCGAGGACACCCCCTCCCGGACGTTATGCTGGAAAACTGCCCAGGACCCCGCTGACTGGAGGTTTGTCACCCCAGGACACGGAGATATACTGAATCGATTCAGGTCGTCAAGCGATTGACGTCTCCGGAATAAAGCAGGAGGGACTGAACTACGACGAATTCCTGGTCGCGAAAGCTCTGGAGGAAGAACAGAGGCAAACTGAACTCCGCCGCCGCGAAGCTGAACAGGTATTTGACGCACACCGTCACCTTGAAGAACTGAGAGATTTAAAGGCCGCCAGAGACGAAGCCGCGAGAACTGAAGCCGCTTCTGCCGCTGCTTCTTACGCTTCCATCGCTGCTGGTACCTGCCCTTCGCCTTCTGACGCCACTACTGCTGCCGCCGGAACTAGCGGTTCTTCCAGGAGATCCTCCTACTCGAGGAGCGCTCATTCTGACGAGGTGGAAGACTACGTAGGCCGTCAACTGTCCAATGAAACCATAATGATGTATTTGTGGATTCCCACATCCCAGTCATTGGAGTGGATTTTGGCTTCGCCAGGGACTTCCCGAATCTGTACGTCAAATGTGGCAATCCGCACACTGAAGACCAAGGAAGAGGTCCTAAGGAGTATCCTGATTACGCATACTTCGAGATGATGCTGAAGAAGAAACTCCCTGCTAGGAGGTTGGAGAATGCTTTCCACGACGGACCTCAAGGAGACAGCTCTGAATTCCTTTTCGGACTGAACTTCACTGCGTGGGACCCTCAGACATCTGGACTCGCCTTCCGCTTCCATGAGACCGCTGATGGAAAGGCCACGTCGACCTCGAACCACTGTCTCCATGCCCTCTGCTGCTCGATGGGATCTCGCCTCATTCCTGCTCGAGGAGCGAAACTGACCTGGGAACTCCGCCACTGCTCTCTCTGCATGGGCTACCACGACAGGGTGAACTGCATGATGTACTGCAGCGTGGAATCCCGCGCCAAGGCATTCCTGAAGTGAGTTTAACTCAGGAGGAGAATACTGATTTCTTCATTTTAGGAGAAAACTGTGCTTCCAATGTGGTGGATCTGCCTTCTCTGTCAACCACACCAAGGGTGGTCCCTGCCAGCGAACTGGACGTGTCTGCCGCTTCTGCAAGAACGAGGACGCCCACGATGACGCCCTCTGTCCTTCTGAGAACCACCTGAAGCATCAGGCCAACCTGTACTACCTGGTAAGGAGTTTTTTGCCTTCCATTTTTGACACTCCTGAATTAGAAAGACGCAATTTTGGTCTGAACTTAGGAAACTTGAATCATTCTAGGTAGCCAGCTACTGGTTCGCGATCACTGATCAGACCATCCGCATGCAATATGCGATTACTGAGGACGAGAAGGACGTCGAGGACGCCTACTACGACTGGTGCCGGGTTGGCTTCTGCACCGGAGTGGAACCTGACAAGCAATGCGCACTGAACAGGAACTTCCTGGGTATTCTTTTATCTCAGGTACACGTAAAACTGCCTAATTCAGAACCCCTGGACATCGAAGCTATGCATCACTGGTTGAACATGTCCCACTTCGAGACGGTCCAGAAACTGAAGAGCGATCCCAACGCGATTGTGGAAAACTTCCCCGCGGACAAACTGCAAAACCACTGCCCCTGGCAGAGGCCCTAGGAGAGAAAACCTGACCGTAAGTGTTCCTGATATTTTATCGGTTACATTTAAATTTCTGAAACTTTCTCGCTACTTGAGCAAATGGTTGGTACTTTAGGCTTCCTTCGAGCGTCAAGAAGGTGAACTGTGCATGCAGTACGACAGAGCCGGAATCCTGAAGTCGAAGCTCCCTGAATTCGAAGCCTTTCTGAGAAGGATAGATCAGAAATGCGAAAAACTGGGACTCCCTTTTCTCCATAGGTCTTAGGACCAACACTGAAGAACAGAAGGTAATTTTTACAATTCCTTCCAATTACTGCCCTGGGGTCACTGCCATAAGTTAGAACTCTAGGATATCTCACGTTCTTCAGTTCTATTTCTGTTAACTTGTACATCTTCCGCAGCCAGCTTAGGAAGGGGTTATTTGAATACCCGTTACTTGTACATGGACAATGGTCTTTCATTTCAACACCTCGTGTTCTCTCAAGCACTTCACTCCCGAGAGAACACCCCCTCGCCTTTTAGCTTCTCTTAGAGAGTAATAGTATGTCCTACTATTGGCGCCGTATAGATCCCTGATAGAGTAAGAGTAAGAGAACCTCTGGGGATACTCCGAAAATTAGGTTGATCTGAATTACTGACTTACGCTCGCCCATTCAGATAAACTTAGAGCTGATAAATCTGAGACCTTTTCTGAGTTCGTAAGTCCCTTTGGGCCTTTTTCGCCGCTGGGGAGTGTCGCCGTTTCCGGTAGGAACGTCAAATTATAACCAGAATTTGGTTATATTTGCGTTAAAGAGAACTCAGCTAGACCAACTGATTAAAGGTCCCATTCTTAAGCGCGCTCCGTTGCGAATCATACCGTAACCCCCGGAGCCCGCGAACTGATGCAATTCAAACGCCCCAGTCGACGCTCTGCGCTGACGCTGACCGGTCGTCTGATGAATTGCTGATGGTTTTCCTGCTGAGTAGTAAGGTTAGTGTTTACTGGTAATTCTCGCCATTTGGGCAACTTAAATTATGTATATCTGATTTAACCCGTGAGATCTCCAATCTCACAGGTCTTAGGCTTCTGACTTATGGCAATTGACCCTTGGGGAAAATGTTCCGTTGTTCCGTTGCTCATTCTTCCATTTCAGAACTGCTCTATTGATGATCTGTGGAAGACTGATGCATTCCTGAAGCCTGCTGTCCTGCGTCGACCCGTCATGCTGATCACCTGCTGGATCGCCGCCCTTTTGCTGTCTGTTTACTTGTGTGATGAGTTTAGTAATAAACTTCGAGCGCAAGCTGAGTTCCGTGGGGTTTGGGGACGTCACTCTGCTTGAATAATCACTACGCTCTTCTACGGTTGAAACGAGGGAACCACCGCTCCGCACTTGTGGGCCAACCTCGAACCGCGTGGCACCTTTAAGATCTTATTATGGCGAGCACAGCCGGGAGAAGACAGCGCCTGAAACATAAACTATCCCCACATGGAGATAAGTGCGTGAAAGTAGCGATAACCCGATCAAAAAATGACCTATGTAACTAGATGGATGAGAAACAATTCCAAAAAAAACATTTTTGTGAGCAATCGTCAGCCCCTTCAATTACCAGATAGAGTAAGTTTTTCTGAGCTCAAAACACTAATTGGGTTGTGAAAAAAGTTGTTTTTCGAGGTAGATATGGACGAACTTGATGGGCTCGAGACAATTCCCTATGTAACCCGATAGCTTAGACACAATTCCAACCAAAAACATTTTGAGAGCAATGGTCACCCCCTTCAATTACCAGATAGAGTAAGTTTTTCTGAGCTCAAAACACTAATGAAGTTGTGAAAAATGTTGTTTTTCGAGGTTGATATAGACTTTCCAAGACCCGATAAAAAAATTCCCTGTGTAACCCGACGGATGAGACACAAATCCAAAAAAAAACTTTGTGAGCAATCGTCAGCCCCTTCAATTACCAGATAGAGTAAGTTTTTCTGAGCTCAAAACACTAATTAGGTTGTGAAAAAAGTTGTTTTTCGAGGTAGATATGGACTTTCCAAGACCCGATCGAAAAAATCCCTATGTAACTTGATGGATGAGAGACAATTCAAAAAAAATGTTTTGTGAGCAATCGTCAGCCCCTTCAATTACCAGATAGAGTATGTTTTTCTGAGCTCAAAAACCTAATTAGGTTGTGAAAAATGTTGTTTTTCGAGGTAGATATGGACTTTCCAAGACCCGATCGAAAAATGCCCTATGTAACTTGATGGATGAGAGACAATTCCAAAGCTTTTCAAGTAGTTTTCTCTACAAATGCCCATCATTCGCTACTGACACCCGTAAGGAAGCGGTTACTGCTCGAATACTAGACCGGGCGAGTGAGCCACCATTAAACTTACCTGGCTGGGAGTTTCTCGGCGATCAAGAAGGCCGAGACTCCATGGTGAGGCTGATCCATTGCACATTCGGATCGGTTGACCCGTGAGGCAACTTCGAGTTGAAGTTAGCCTACAGCTAAATTTTTGCGTGAGGGGCTGTGTTCGCGCGACCCTGAAAATCCGAGAAATCCATGAAAAGTGGTCTTTTTAGGCTAAAATTGGTCAATTCTTCAAAATTCAAGGAAACTGTCTACAACACACGTAAAACATCAACAAGTCAAAAAGTTTTCTCTCAAAATGCCCATCATTCCTCATTTCAGACCTATTTTGACCATTTTCAATAGAAAAGTGGATTAGTCAGAGGAGAAACATGTGTAAAAAGGTTCCTTTTCTTGTACTTTCTCCAGTTTTCAACCTAACTCTGGTTACTTTTCTCGTTTCTCACTCATCTACCCTCGAAATCACTCTCCGACCCCGCATCACAAACCCTCCGATAACTGCTTTCCGCTTGATTTTGGTGAAAAAGTGGAATAGGGAAAAGTTTCTTAGAATCGCATGGGCTACCCGTTAAACAAGTCAAATCTTCGAAAATCCACAATTTCTACCTTTCTCGGCCCATAACTCGCTTCAACGGCATTTTCAAGCAAAATCGCATCATACAAAAAGTGCTTTGTTTCGAGCGCTCTTTCGATTGAGCATTGAAAAATAGGGGTCGGAATTTCAAACCAGCAAAACTGGTACCACTGTGGGAACCTTGTCTTCCCTCCCTGGGGGACGGCAAGCCAAAATGCCGACCCCGCAATCGAACCAAGTACTAACTGAGCCCAACGTTGCTTGACTTGCCAGATCGGACGGGATGGCGTGCCACAGCTCGAGTAGTGAGGTGTTGGGGTCTTAGGTGATGGTGCGCGCTATAAACCACGCGCCATTTTTTGTTAAAAACTCGCAGTTTCAATGCGAAAACAAGAGTCGACGCTGATTTCTCGGGGGTGGCGGACCGAACGCACGAGGTCAAGCGTGCGTTCGGTCTCGGGGTAATTATAGAGCGTGCGTTCGGTCTCGGGTGCATTATTGCGCGTGCGTTCGGTCTCGGGGTAATTAGGGCGCTTTAATTACTCCGGGTCAACGCGCGGCGGAGAGTGCCATTGGCACGCGCCAAAAGTAACGTAAACGATAATTTAAATAATTGTTTTCGACGAACCAGATAGCGGGCTGCTCGTTCCACTTCAGCATGGCCCTGAACAGAAGAAAGGAAAAGGAAGGCTTGTCTCCCATGATGAGAGAGTTTGACGAAGTCCTCGTCTGGTTTGATCGACTACTCGGGCTTGTATTTCTGCCTAAGGTTTGGGAAATAACACCAACTAAAGCTTCATCCTTCTAGGATCTTATCGAGAAGTCGGAGATTTTGAAGAACCCCGTCAACAAACGCCATCGAGCATACAAGGTATGTGCTTCCTACATTGCCTATTTTCAGGACACCTGGATGAACGGAATGTTTTCTGGGAAATGGAACAAGTACTTAGTCTTCGATCACAGGAGCACAAACACGGCTGAGGCCTATCACAGGTGCGGACATCAACGTATTCTCGACATCAATCCCAAAAATTTCAGGAAGCTAACGTCGACCTTCAGGGGTGTATCCTACCCTCCCCTCGCTGACCTTTTGCACAATTTCCGTCGCGAGGAGTCGGTGGAATACCACAAACTGAGGAGGCGTATCAATGTAGGCTCCTTTTAGGTATTGTTACGATACTCTGAATTTAGGGAAATGGAGATCCTGTTCGACCTGTATCCGACGATGAGAAGACCCTGCGACAGACGATGGAGGACTTTGAGAAGAATGGACGCCAATCAGCAACGAAGGACGACATTATCGATTACCTTGACAAAGTGAATTTGTATGTGTCTCGCAAATGTATTTAACTTGTAGGGCTAGTTTTCAGAAATAGTTGTGCTGTACAAACATTTTGATGTGTTCCCTGTCTTTATACCGGTTAATAAACAAAGTGCTGAACCCCTTATATCAAGTCTAACTGTGGAAGGGATCAATTAGAAATGAGTCACACACTCCGCGCCATAATGCACCCGAGACCGAACGGAAGCTTACACAACGGGAAGGAGACCAACATTCCTCAGAACAATAGCTACTCTTCTACTTGCTTTAAAACATAGGCTATCAGATTACAATATCTTAGGTAAATTACGGTAGGATACAGTAAAAGTCAAGAATCTACAGTTTTTTACAGCAACAGCAGCTCAAACTTGTCAAAAGATAAGTATTATAATTATATTAACCCATACATTGATTACAGTGCACTTCCCAACACAGTAGTCCAGAAAAATAAATTGCTTACATTAATCATTGATCTCCAATTGACAATAATGTAGGGGTTATCTACAAATTACCGTAACATACATTTGGGTTTGAGCAGGTGACTTACATGTTTGCACTTTGATCTGAGATATAGCTTTGATCTGCCAGAAGTTACAGTAACCTATAGGTTTTTTGAGCATTACGGTAGCAGCTGAATATGTGTTATATAGTTAGAGTAACACACAGATGTGGGTTATAACAAGCGTTGCATCTTAGTCATAAAGTAAAAAGAGAAAAGAGAAAATATGATGACAGAAATAGAAAAGAAAGTGAAAGAGAGACAAAGTAAAGAGCAAAGAAGAGAGAGAGAGAGAGGGTAGGGAGAGAGACAGAGAAACAGAGAAAGAGAGAGACTAATGTCTCCCTGAAAAGCTCGTCTCTTTAGAGATAAGCGATTTATTCTGAAGCGTATGCTGAAAGGCAAAAAGTCATATAAATCATGATTTCCGTTTAATGAATCGATTTGTCATTTGGTCTACCTGCCCTCCTTGTTTTCCCCTATCATTAACAGAAAGCAAGTACTGCTGGCTGTTCTCTCGGAGGAACAACCTGTGGAACGTAGGGAAAACAAGGCTGATGGATGTTGGAGGGTGCGGCTGACAGGCTAACAGAAACATTGGCATGCACTCGTGGGTGGTGACAGGCGGCTGGAGCGAAGAGGGGCCCGGTTCGCGACAGCCGGGTGGCCTGAGGGGCCTCGTATTGTGGCTATCGGGTTGCGCGTCAGGCATCGGGAGGGAAAACGGCCGCGGCGTAAACGGCGGTGATCCTCTAAGCCGGGTGCCATTCATTAAAGCAGAAGGCAGCACCTAATCATATGCGGGCCATGCGAACAATCGCCGAAACAACCAAAGAACCGGAGAGGAGGTTTTGCAGAAAAAAGAGAGACGGAGAGAGAGAGAGGGAGATAGAGATAGAGAGAGAGAGAGAGAGAGAGAGAGAGAGAGAGAGACAGAGAGAGACAGACAGACAGACAGACAGACAGACAGACAGACAGACAGACAGAAAGACAGACAGACAGACAGACAGACAGACAGACAGACAGACAGACAGACAGACAGACAGACAGACAGACAGACAGACAGACAGACAGACAGACAGGCAGGCAGGCAGGCAGGCAGGCAGGAGTTTGACTCTTAACCGTAGTAACCTCGCCTGTTTTTCGGAGAGGGCCGGGCCGCTCTGACTGCCGCGGCAACTCATCGCGTGGCCCCAGAAGTCACCACAGTCTATTCTAACCATGCCATTTACAGTCTGGGGATCTCCTTTTGGGAAATGATCGATCGCCGACTGCCCCACAAAGTCTTGCCTCCCACACGTTGCTGAATGCCGTCCGATTTGAATCAAGACCACCCATGGACAAAGAATTGTGTTCGGCAGAAGAAGTTAAACTGATTGAGAGGTAACCAAAGAAGAAATGTTTCAAAGGTTGTAGAATGAAATCCCAGAAATCGCCCGGCGATGAGGGAAGTACAAAAAACGCTGGAGACAATTCTGATCTCATTTGGATCTTCAGAAAATTCATTTCTGAAATATTGTGTGTATGTGTGTGTGTGTGTGTAACCTTACGGATAATGCTCATAGGGAACTGGTATATACCCCCTAAGTATACAGTAGAATAACCTACCGTTCTCTGTTTATCGGCTGCCTATTCTTATGTCTTACTTCTCACTTTATTCCACTCTACTTCTTCATGGCACTGTTTGTTTCCTTATCAATAGTTGTTTGAGCGTGGTTTGCAGCTCTTTTATCTTGCATGCACAACCCCAACTGCTCATAAACCTTCCTCGCGCTTTTCCCCCACGTCTTTCATTATTCTGTTTTATATTTTGGTGCTTTCTGAATGCGACTGATCTTTGATTGGCATGTTAAGAGTAAGAGAGAAAGAGAAAAGCAGAGATAAAAGGTAGAGTGATGTATAAACAGAGACAGAGCGAGGGGGAGAAAGGAAAAACAAAACATGATGTCTTACGTTCCTTGGAATTTAAATCCGTTGTCGATTGTTCATTTTAACACCGCATTCGGGTGCCAGTCTCAGGTCACTTTCAGATCTTTCGGGTAATCGAAAAGAAAGTATAATCCGAATATGGATGTTGGTGGAATTTTCTCTCGTTTCTTTGGTCCCAAAAAGGAAAAACAAGAAAAAAGGAAAAACTTGGAGCCGTAAGCATCTCATAGTGTTATCTCATAGTCAACACTTCTTCAGACATGTAGAAAGTCGTCTGTCTCCATCTCTGCTTCCTATTCGTCCTGCCCCACCTCCTCCTCCTCCCAAAAGAGATTCCTCTTTGCGTTCAAACGACTCCTCCCCCACTTCACCTCCTCCTCCACCCCATGCTACCACTAAACCGACCATCATTTTTCGATCTCACAGCCTTTCGTCCCTCATTCCACTTCGTAATACCGAGGATATTGGAGACTCTTTGAAAAAAGATGGTTCAGAGAAACCCGGAAACTTCAGGGGTTCTACTTTTTGTCTAAGACAGGAGAAGCCCACATTTCCCTTTCCTCCGGTGTGGAACATAAAAGATAGCTTAGAATTTTTGGAAAAGCGTGGTTTAGAAGAAATCCAACGATCGCCCCCACATATCCCGATTATCACGGTTTTAACACCAAAAGCTAACGATTCTGGAGTTTCTTCGTTAGATCCAGAAAAACCAAACGATGTCCTCCAACCACCTTCTCCCATTCCTAAACATTGGTGTAAGCCCCCTACACCCGTCATTCCTCCTTCGCCCAAGTCCAACAGTCCCATATCCCCAAAGCCTTCTTTAACATCTACCCTCCGCCCAGGACCTCTCTTTCTAAGAAACGACGCTACCACAGTATCTAACATACCCTCTTCTTCAAATACCGCCACTATCGCCGCCACACCGTCTCCAGAAGCAGCTAATGCTGCAAGAAAAGCCAGTTTCAATGTGGAAGACGATGAATTGGATGTCTTCTACGAGACAGATTGTACCCTCATCAGGCATCTTCAAAAGGGAGGCCAGGGATCTGTAGATCTGGTTTCTACAAAGTTTTACAAGTAAGAACCCAATATTTTAATAGAAATTGGTTTCAGAAACGTCGCTTTGAAAAAGTTTGACCGGAGGGTTCAGAAGTGGGAAACTGCTGCGATCAGAGAGTTGAGCACTCTATTGAAGGTATGCTTTTGATTTAAGTAGATTTACAAGTTTTGTTCAGGCGGTCACTCACCCGAATATTGTACAAACAAGAGGAGTCTTTTATGCATCGCCCTCTGAAAGGAATACTCCCTTGGGCGTTCTCATGGAGTTCATGGATGGAGGATCTGTTTCGGATGGTAAGCAGAAAGAGAGAACGAGAGAGAGAGAGAGAGAGAGAGAGAGAAAGAGAGAGAGAGAGAGAAGAGAAGAGAAGTAATGACTTCCAGCTATCTACGATTACTCTTCTGAATATCCCATTTCCATCCCCTTTAACTGGTGTCTCCAAGCTTCCTCCGCCTTGGCTTTCCTCCACCGCCGAAAACTTATCCACCGCGACGTGAAACCCGGAAATATGTTACTTTCCGACGGAGGAAAGACACTGAAAATAAGTGATTTCGGATTTTGTGCCAGGATTCTTTCAGAAATGACAGCTGAGTAAGGATTGCTATTTGTCCAATTTTAATTGCCTTTTCAGAGTGGGTACTTTAATGTTCATGGCTCCAGAAGTCATCACAATCCATGCTAAACGTGCCACTTATGATGCGAAGTGCGATGTCTACAGCCTTGGTATCTCCCTTTGGGAAATGATCCATCGTCGGCTTCCATATGAAGGAGTTGGCGTATTTGCCTTAATGAATTTGGTCAGAATAGGGGCTAGACCCCCAATTGACAAAGATATGTGCAGGTCGAATGAAATTAAATTGATTGAAAGGTAAACTAGTAAAAAAACGCAACAATTGGTTGTAGGATGTGGATGGCAAAGCCCGACGACAGGCCGAACATTGAAGAAGTGCATGAAGAGCTGGAGAAGATTCTGGTGTCATTAGGGTTTTCTGAAAATTGTTGAAATTTTAAACTTACGAGTAACTTAAACTGCCACTGATGAAGTTTGTATAAGCATTTAGCCTTTAAACGATGAAAGTTTATTCTCGTAGTTTGTTTTATCTCTCTGTCTCTGGACAGGCTTGACATGGTAAATTCTGTCTCTGGACAGGCTTGACATGGTAAAATTAGAGAAAATTCTGGATTTATTATTTTAGAATTTCTTGAACATTACGATGACGGCCAACTAAAACCACACTAATGTTCCGTGTGTAATTGTCTTCCTTTCTTCCTCTCCGTCTTTTTCGTTGTTTGAATGCTTTTTCAGTTCGTCGTTTCCTTATCAATCGATTCGTGAATCACGTTTAAGCTCGTTCTGTTGCTCTTTTATCTTCAAACCACAACCGAAACTTCTCAGAAACACTCTTGACGTCTTTTTACGCCTAATGCATGTTGCTTGTTCGTAACTTTGATGTTTCTTTTTTTCTTTTGAGATATGTCATGTTATGCCTTTAAAGGGTACCTGTGATGAGGTTAAAGATACAGAAAAGAGAGTTAAATCAATAAATCTGGAGAGAGAGAGAGAGAGAGAGAGAGAGATAGAGAGACCTCAGACACTGCTACATTTTACACACCCTCAAGCCACTTTTTCTTGTTTATGGCAGCTACGGGCTGCTTCATAGAAAAATTATATTTAGGGGTCAAAACGCCAGTAAATTTTTCACGCTGTCTGAATCAAAGGATAAAACGGGAGGAATTTTCAAACGCCTCTTTGGCAAAAGGGAAATAGGAAAAACTTCCAAACCTTTCAATTGCCAGTAGGTTTACCTTACTCAAATTCAAAAGCTCGTTTTAGGCAATGCCAATTTCCCCTCCCTCCTCCTCCTCCTCCTGCTTGTTCTCTGCCTTCCCCTCCCATTCCTCCTCACAAAAGCGACTCCTCCCCGGGTAGATCAAATGATTCAATTAGAATCATACCCCCTCCTCCACCTGCCAAACCACTCCCTCGTACTTTCAGCCTCCCCTCTCTTGTGCCTATTGAGGTGGATCTTATACCTAAAAACCAACCTGATGAAGTTGTCCTTACTTTCCCTTGTCCTCCCTCAGAAGAAACTTTCAATTTCGAGAGTTCAATTCACTTTTGGAAGAAGAAAGAGGCAAATGGACCGAAAAGTCCATCCCCAGGGCCAATCTCTTCTTCAAGGCCTAATTCTAATGACTCTGGCGTTTCTTCTCTGGATCAAGATCAAGAAAGAGAAAAGATCTCTCCCCTACCTCGTCCTGCACTTCTTCCCAAACCTCCCTCTCTCATTTCCCCAAAGCCCACTTTTACTTTAATTGATCGCCCAGGAGGTTATCAGTCCACCTTAGTCCCCAACACCCCTTCTCCTTCTACCTCGAAAACATTAGTTCCTCCCTTCCCACTACCTCACAAACCAGCTAAGAAGCCAGAATTCAAAGTAGAAGATGAATTAGAGGCCTTCTACCCAGGTGATATAACCTTCATCAAACATCTCCAGAAAGGAGGACAGGGATCAGTCGACCTAGTTTCTACCAAATTTTACAGGTTTTGCATTGGTTTCTGAAGGATATGACACGGTTTTAGACGGGTTGCTTTGAAAAAGTTTGATCAGAGGGTCGGTCAGTGGGAGGCTGCGGTAACAAGAGAGTTGAGCACTCTTCTGAAGGTAACACTTCTAAGTTTCTGAATGGATTAAAGAATGAGTTTAGGCAATAAGCCATCCAAATATTGTTCATTCGAGAGGGGTCTTGTTTGCTTCGCCAAATGAAACGGATGTACCGATGGGTATTCTGATGGAGTTCATGGATGGAGGATCTGTTTGGGATGGTAAGAAGAGAAAGAAGAGAGAGAGAGAGAAGAATGCGAAGTAGCTCTTTTCAGCTATCTATAATCCCTCTGCTGAATTACAACTGCACTCAACTGGTGTCGCCAGGCGGCCTCCGCCCTCTCCTTCCTCCACCGCCGAAACCTCATCCATCGCGATGTTAAACCAGGCAACATGTTACTTTGTGACGGACAAAAGAAGCTCAAAATTAGTGATTTCGGCTTTTGCACCAGGGCTATTTCCGAAATGACTGCTGAGTAAGCAAATCTTCGACGCTCTCACTGCATTTAAATTTAGCGTGGGTACTGTAATCTACATGTCTCCAGAAATCATAACAATCCATGCTAAACGTACTACTTATGATGAAAAGTGCGATGTCTACAGTCTCGGGATCTCCTTGTGGGAAATGATCCATCGTCGTCCTCCACAAGGTATGTGCTTCCTACATTGCCTATTTTCAGGACACCTGGATGAACGGAATGTTTTCTGGGAAATGGAACAAGTACTTAGTCTTCGATCACAGGAGCACAAACACGGCTGAGGCCTATCACAGGTGCGGACATCAACGTATTCTCGACATCAATCCCAAAAATTTCAGGAAGCTAACGTCGACCTTCAGGGGTGTATCCTACCCTCCACTCGCTGACCTTTTGCACAATTTCCGTCGCGAGGAGTCGGTGGAATACCACAAACTGAGGAGGCGTATCAATGTAGGCTCCTTTTAGGTATTGTTACGATACTCTGAATTTAGGGAAATGGAGATCCTGTTCGACCTGTATCCGACGATGAGAAGACCCTGCGACAGACGATGGAGGACTTTGAGAAGAATGGACGCCAATCAGCAACGAAGGACGACATTATCGATTACCTTGACAAAGTGAATTTGTATGTGTCTCGCAAATGTATTTAACTTGTAGGGCTAGTTTTCAGAAATAGTTGTGCTGTACAAACATTTTGATATGTTCCCTGTCTTTATACTTTTCTCGGCCACCACAGCCGCTAGTCGCCTAGAGAACACGGGCCTCGCCCATGCCGCTGCGGCGACGTAAAACAACAAAAGTCAAAAAGTTTTCTCTCAAAATGCCCATCATTCCTCATTTCAGACCTATTTTCAACCAAATTATGAGGATTTCTCCCAAAATTTGACCATTTTCAATAGAAAAGTGGATTAGTCAGAGGAGAAACATGTGTAAAAAGGTTCCTTTTCTTGTACTTTCTCCAGTTTTCAACCTAACTCTGGTTACTTTTCTCGTTTCTCACTCATCTACCCTCGAAATCACTCTCCGACCCCGCATCACAAACCCTCCGATAACTGCTTTCCGCTTGATTTTGGTGAAAAAGTGGAATAGGGAAAAGTTTCTTAGAATCGCATGGGCTACCCGTTAAACAAGTCAAATCTTCGAAAATCCACAATTTCTACCTTTCTCGGCCCATAACTCGCTTCAACGGCATTTTCAAGCAAAATCGCATCATACAAAAAGTGCTTTGTTTCGAGCGCTCTTTCGATTGAGCATTGAAAAATAGGGGGTCGGAATTTCAAACCAGCAAAACTGGTACCACTGTGGGAACCTTGTCTTCCCTCCCTGGGGGACGGCAAGCCAAAATGCCGACCCCGCAATCGAACCAAGTACTAACTGAGCCCAACGTTGCTTGACTTGCCAGATCGGACGGGATGGCGTGCCACAGCTCGAGTAGTGAGGTGTTGGGGTCTTAGGTGATGGTGCGCGCTATAAACCACGCGCCATTTTTTGTTAAAAACTCGCAGTTTCAATGCGAAAACAAGAGTCGACGCTGATTTCTCGGCCACCACAGCCGCTAGTCGCCTAGAGAACACGGGCCTCGCCCATGCCGCTGCGGCGACTATCGGCACAGATAGCGGCGCACCGACAGAAAGCGTTGGTTTAATTACCCAAGTTTGAGGTACTAAATACTTCCGACCCTGCAAATGTAGAGGTTGAAGAAATTTTGGAAAGCCTTTCCTTAGGGAAAGGCGACAAATGAGTGATTAGTGTGAAAATTCCTAGTTTCACGCCTCCGTCAGGTCACGTCTTCTGGCACATTTAGTGTCTCAAATATAGATTTCAGGGTGTGAAATGGACGGTGTACGGGTTCCTTCCAGCCGCGTACTCTCTCGCATAGAGGGAGCAGACAGCCAGGCAATTAGGCGCAATTAGGTCAACCCTGGATCAACGACCATTCGCGACTGACACCCGTAAGGAAGCGGTTACTGCCCGAATACAAGACCCGCCGAGTGAGCCACCATTAAACTTACCTGGCTGGGAGTTTCTCGGCGATCAAGAAGGCCGAGACTCCATGGTGAGGCTGATCCATTGCACATTCGGATCGGTTGACCCGTGAGGCAACTTCGAGTTGAAGTTAGCCTACAGCTAAATTTTTGCGTGAGGGGCTGCGTTCGCGCGGCCCTGAAAAACCGAGAAATCTATGAAAAGTCGTCTTTTTAGGCTAAAATTGGTCAACTTTTTGTCAAAATTCACGCAAAACTACTAAAACACACGTAAAACAACAAAAGTCAAAAAGTTTTCTCTCAAAATGCCCATCATTCCTCATTTCAGACCTATTTTCAACCAAATTATGAGGATTTCTCCCAAAATTTGACCATTTTCAATAGAAAAGTGGATTAGTCAGAGGAGAAACATGTGTAAAAAGGTTCCTTTTCTTGTACTTTCTCCAGTTTTCAACCTAACTCTGGTTACTTTTCTCGTTTCTCACTCATCTACCCTCGAAATCACTCTCCGACCCCGCATCACAAACCCTCCGATAACTGCTTTCCGCTTGATTTTGGTGAAAAAGTGGAATAGGGAAAAGTTTCTTAGAATCGCATGGGCTACCCGTTAAACAAGTCAAATCTTCGAAAATCCACAATTTCTACCTTTCTCGGCCCATAACTCGCTTCAACGGCATTTTCAAGCAAAATCGCATCATACAAAAAGTGCTTTGTTTCGAGCGCTCTTTCGATTGAGCATTGAAAAATAGGGGGTCGGAATTTCAAACCAGCAAAACTGGTACCACTGTGGGAACCTTGTCTTCCCTCCCTGGGGGACGGCAAGCCAAAATGCCGACCCCGCAATCGAACCAAGTACTAACTGAGCCCAACGTTGCTTGACTTGCCAGATCGGACGGGATGGCGTGCCACAGCTCGAGTAGTGAGGTGTTGGGGTCTTAGGTGATGGTGCGCGCTATAAACCACGCGCCATTTTTTGTTAAAAACTCGCAGTTTCAATGCGAAAACAAGAGTCGACGCTGATTTCTCGGCCACCACAGCCGCTAGTCGCCTAGAGAACACGGGCCTCGCCCATGCCGCTGCGGCGACTATCGGCACAGATAGCGGCGCACCGACAGAAAGCGTTGGTTTAATTACCCAAGTTTGAGGTACTAAATACTTCCGACCCTGCAAATGTAGAGGTCGCAGAAATTTTGGAAAGCCTTTCCTTAGGGAAAGGCGACAAATGAGTGATTAGTGTGAAAATTCCTAGTTTCACGCCTCCGTCAGGTCACGTCTTCTGGCACATTTAGTGTCTCAAATATAGATTTCAGGGTGTGAAATGGACGGTGTACGGGTTCCTTCCAGCCGCGTACTCTCTCGCATAGAGGGAGCAGACAGCCAGGCAATTAGGCGCAATTAGGTCAACCCTGGATCAACGACCATTCGCGACTGACACCCGTAAGGAAGCGGTTACTGCCCGAATACAAGACCCGCCGAGTGAGCCACCATTAAACTTACCTGGCTGGGAGTTTCTCGGCGATCAAGAAGGCCGAGACTCCATGGTGAGGCTGATCCATTGCACATTCGGATCGGTTGACCCGTGAGGCAACTTCGAGTTGAAGTTAGCCTACAGCTAAATTTTTGCGTGAGGGGCTGCGTTCGCGCGGCCCTGAAAAACCGAGAAATCTATGAAAAGTCGTCTTTTTAGGCTAAAATTGGTCAACTTTTTGTCAAAATTCACGCAAAACTACTAAAACACACGTAAAACAACAAAAGTCAAAAAGTTTTCTCTCAAAATGCCCATCATTCCTCATTTCAGACCTATTTTCAACCAAATTATGAGGATTTCTCCCAAAATTTGACCATTTTCAATAGAAAAGTGGATTAGTCAGAGGAGAAACATGTGTAAAAAGGTTCCTTTTCTTGTACTTTCTCCAGTTTTCAACCTAACTCTGGTTACTTTTTCTCGTTTCTCACTCATCTACCCTCGAAATCACTCTCCGACCCCGCATCACAAACCCTCCGATAACTGCTTTCCGCTTGATTTTGGTGAAAAAGTGGAATAGGGAAAAGTTTCTTAGAATCGCATGGGCTACCCGTTAAACAAGTCAAATCTTCGAAAATCCACAATTTCTACCTTTCTCGGCCCATAACTCGCTTCAACGGCATTTTCAAGCAAAATCGCATCATACAAAAAGTGCTTTGTTTCGAGCGCTCTTTCGATTGAGCATTGAAAAATAGGGGTCGGAATTTCAAACCAGCAAAACTGGTACCACTGTGGGAACCTTGTCTTCCCTCCCTGGGGGACGGCAAGCCAAAATGCCGACCCCGCAATCGAACCAAGTACTAACTGAGCCCAACGTTGCTTGACTTGCCAGATCGGACGGGATGGCGTGCCACAGCTCGAGTAGTGAGGTGTTGGGGTCTTAGGTGATGGTGCGCGCTATAAACCACGCGCCATTTTTTGTTAAAAACTCGCAGTTTCAATGCGAAAACAAGAGTCGACGCTGATTTCTCGGCCACCACAGCCGCTAGTCGCCTAGAGAACACGGGCCTCGCCCATGCCGCTGCGGCGACTATCGGCACAGATAGCGGCGCACCGACAGAAAGCGTTGGTTTAATTACCCAAGTTTGAGGTACTAAATACTTCCGACCCTGCAAATGTAGAGGTTGAAGAAATTTTGGAAAGCCTTTCCTTAGGGAAAGGCGACAAATGAGTGATTAGTGTGAAAATTCCTAGTTTCACGCCTCCGTCAGGTCACGTCTTCTGGCACATTTAGTGTCTCAAATATAGATTTCAGGGTGTGAAATGGACGGTGTACGGGTTCCTTCCAGCCGCGTACTCTCTCGCATAGAGGGAGCAGACAGCCAGGCAATTAGGCGCAATTAGGTCAACCCTGGATCAACGACCATTCGCGACTGACACCCGTAAGGAAGCGGTTACTGCCCGAATACAAGACCCGCCGAGTGAGCCACCATTAAACTTACCTGGCTGGGAGTTTCTCGGCGATCAAGAAGGCCGAGACTCCATGGTGAGGCTGATCCATTGCACATTCGGATCGGTTGACCCGTGAGGCAACTTCGAGTTGAAGTTAGCCTACAGCTAAATTTTTGCGTGAGGGGCTGCGTTCGCGCGGCCCTGAAAAACCGAGAAATCTATGAAAAGTCGTCTTTTTAGGCTAAAATTGGTCAACTTTTTGTCAAAATTCACGCAAAACTACTAAAACACACGTAAAACAACAAAAGTCAAAAAGTTTTCTCTCAAAATGCCCATCATTCCTCATTTCAGACCTATTTTCAACCAAATTATGAGGATTTCTCCCAAAATTTGATCATTTTCAATAGAAAAGTGGATTAGTCAGAGGAGAAACATGTGTAAAAAGGTTCCTTTTCTTGTACTTTCTCCAGTTTTCAACCTAACTCTGGTTACTTTTCTCGTTTCTCACTCATCTACCCTCGAAATCACTCTCCGACCCCGCATCACAAACCCTCCGATAACTGCTTTCCGCTTGATTTTGGTGAAAAAGTGGAATAGGGAAAAGTTTCTTAGAATCGCATGGGCTACCCGTTAAACAAGTCAAATCTTCGAAAATCCACAATTTCTACCTTTCTCGGCCCATAACTCGCTTCAACGGCATTTTCAAGCAAAATCGCATCATACAAAAAGTGCTTTGTTTCGAGCGCTCTTTCGATTGAGCATTGAAAAATAGGGGTCGGAATTTCAAACCAGCAAAACTGGTACCACTGTGGGAACCTTGTCTTCCCTCCCTGGGGGACGGCAAGCCAAAATGCCGACCCCGCAATCGAACCAAGTACTAACTGAGCCCAACGTTGCTTGACTTGCCAGATCGGACGGGATGGCGTGCCACAGCTCGAGTAGTGAGGTGTTGGGGTCTTAGGTGATGGTGCGCGCTATAAACCACGCGCCATTTTTTGTTAAAAACTCGCAGTTTCAATGCGAAAACAAGAGTCGACGCTGATTTCTCGGCCACCACAGCCGCTAGTCGCCTAGAGAACACGGGCTCGCCCATGCCGCTGCGGCGACTATCGGCACAGATAGCGGCGCACCGACAGAAAGCGTTGGTTTAATTACCCAAGTTTGAGGTACTAAATACTTCCGACCCTGCAAATGTAGAGGTTGAAGAAATTTTGGAAAGCCTTTCCTTAGGGAAAGGCGACAAATGAGTGATTAGTGTGAAAATTCCTAGTTTCACGCCTCCGTCAGGTCACGTCTTCTGGCACATTTAGTGTCTCAAATATAGATTTCAGGGTGTGAAATGGACGGTGTACGGGTTCCTTCCAGCCGCGTACTCTCTCGCATAGAGGGAGCAGACAGCCAGGCAATTAGGCGCAATTAGGTCAACCCTGGATCAACGACCATTCGCGACTGACACCCGTAAGGAAGCGGTTACTGCCCGAATACAAGACCCGCCGAGTGAGCCACCATTAAACTTACCTGGCTGGGAGTTTCTCGGCGATCAAGAAGGCCGAGACTCCATGGTGAGGCTGATCCATTGCACATTCGGATCGGTTGACCCGTGAGGCAACTTCGAGTTGAAGTTAGCCTACAGCTAAATTTTTGCGTGAGGGGCTGCGTTCGCGCGGCCCTGAAAAACCGAGAAATCTATGAAAAGTCGTCTTTTTAGGCTAAAATTGGTCAACTTTTTGTCAAAATTCACGCAAAACTACTAAAACACACGTAAAACAACAAAAGTCAAAAAGTTTTCTCTCAAAATGCCCATCATTCCTCATTTCAGACCTATTTTCAACCAAATTATGAGGATTTCTCCCAAAATTTGACCATTTTCAATAGAAAAGTGGATTAGTCAGAGGAGAAACATGTGTAAAAAGGTTCCTTTTCTTGTACTTTCTCCAGTTTTCAACCTAACTCTGGTTACTTTTCTCGTTTCTCACTCATCTACCCTCGAAATCACTTCCGACCCCGCATCACAAACCCTCCGATAACTGCTTTCCGCTTGATTTTGGTGAAAAAGTGGAATAGGGAAAAGTTTCTTAGAATCGCATGGGCTACCCGTTAAACAAGTCAAATCTTCGAAAATCCACAATTTCTACCTTTCTCGGCCCATAACTCGCTTCAACGGCATTTTCAAGCAAAATCGCATCATACAAAAAGTGCTTTGTTTCGAGCGCTCTTTCGATTGAGCATTGAAAAATAGGGGGTCGGAATTTCAAACCAGCAAAACTGGTACCACTGTGGGAACCTTGTCTTCCCTCCCTGGGGGACGGCAAGCCAAAATGCCGACCCCGCAATCGAACCAAGTACTAACTGAGCCCAACGTTGCTTGACTTGCCAGATCGGACGGGATGGCGTGCTACAGCTCGAGTAGTGAGGTGTTGGGGTCTTAGGTGATGGTGCGCGCTATAAACCACGCGCCATTTTTTTGTTAAAAACTCGCAGTTTCAATGCGAAAACAAGAGTCGACGCTGATTTCTCGGCCACCACAGCCGCTAGTCGCCTAGAGAACACGGGCCTCGCCCATGCCGCTGCGGCGACTATCGGCACAGATAGCGGCGCACCGACAGAAAGCGTTGGTTTAATTACCCAAGTTTGAGGTACTAAATACTTCCGACCCTGCAAATGTAGAGGTTGAAGAAATTTTGGAAAGCCTTTCCTTAGGGAAAGGCGACAAATGAGTGATTAGTGTGAAAATTCCTAGTTTCACGCCTCCGTCAGGTCACGTCTTCTGGCACATTTAGTGTCTCAAATATATGGATTTCAGGGTGTGAAATGGACGGTGTACGGGTTCCTTCCAGCCGCGGTACTCTCTCGCATAGAGGGAGCAGACAGCCAGGCAATTAGGCGCAATTAGCTCAACTCCTGGATCAACGACCATTCGCGACTGACACCCGTAAGGAAGCGGTTACTGCCCGAATACAAGACCCGCCGAGTGAGCCACCATTAAACTTACTCTGGCTGGGAGTTTCTCGGCGATCAAGAAGGCCGAGACTCCATGGGTGAGGCTGATCCATTGCACATTCGGATCGGTTGACCCGTGAGGCAACTTCGAGTTGAAGTTAGCCTTACAGCTAAATTTTTGCGTGAGGGGCTGCGTTCGGCGCGGCCCTGAAAAACCGAGAAATCTATGAAAAGTCGTCTTTTTAGGCTAAAATTGGTCAACTTTTTGTCAAAATTCACGCAAAACTACTAAAACAATAATGTAAAACAACAAAAGTCAAAAGTTTTCTCTCAAAATGCCCATCATTCCTCATTTCAGACCTATTTTCAAAATCTAAATTATGAGGATTTCTCCCAAAATTTGACCATTTTCAATAGAAAAGTGGATTAGTCAGAGGAGAAACATGTGTAAAAAGGTTCCTTTTCTTGTACTTTCTCCAGTTTTCAACCTAACTCTGGTTACTTTTCTCGTTTCTCACTCATCTACCCTCGAAATCACTCTCCGACCCCGCATCACAAACCCCTCCGATAACTGCTTTCCGCTTGATTTTGGTGAAAAAGTGGAATAGGGAAAAGTTTCTTAGAATCGCATGGGCTACCCGTTAAACAAGTCAAATCTTCGAAAATCCACAATTTCTACCTTTCTCGGCCCATAACTCGCTTCAACGGCATTTTCAAGCAAAATCGCATCATACAAAAAAGTGCTTTGTTTCGAGCGCTCTTTCGATTGAGCATTGAAAAATAGGGGGTCGGAATTTCAAACCAGCAAAACTGGTACCACTGTGGGAACCTTGTCTTCCCTCCCCTGAGGGGACGCAGCAAGCCAAAATGCCGACCCCGCAATCGAACCAAGTACTAACTGAGCCCAACGTTGCTTGACTTGCCAGATCGGACGGGATGGCGTGCCACGAGCCTCTGAGTAGTGAGGTGTTGGGGTCTTTAAGGTGATGGTGCGCGCTATAAACCACGCGCCATTTTTTGTTAAAAACTCGCAGTTTCAATGCCGGAAACAAAAAAATGGCGCGTGGTTTGCTGCGCGCACCATACCGGAACTTGGCACACCTCACTCTCAGCTGTGGCACACAAGTCTCCCGTCCGATCTGGCAGAAAATCAAAAACAACGTTGGAAGCTCGAATAGTGCGAGTTTCGACGAGTCGACATTTTGTACCGTCCCCCCAGGGAGAGAACAAGGTACGTGTACCAGTTTGGGCTCCGACTATACATCGAAGCGCTCGAAATCCACAAGCACTACTTTTTGTATGATGCGATTTTCAAGCTTGAAAATGCCGTTGAGAAGCGAGTTATGGGCCGAGAAAGGCAGAATTGTGGATTTTCGAAGATTTGACATTTAACGAGTAGCCCATGCGATTCTAAGAAACTTTTTCTATTCCACTTTTTCACCAAAAATCAAGCGGGAAAAGCAGTTATCAGAGAATTTGTGATGCGAAGTCGGAGAGTGATTTCGAGAATAGATGAGTGAGAAACGAGAAAAGCTAACCAGAGATTAGGTTGAAAACTGGAAGAAAGTACAAGAAAAGGGCATTTTTTACGCATGTTTCTCCTCTGACTAATCCCACTTTTCTATTGAAAATAGTCAAATTTTGGGAGAAATCCACATAATTTGGTTGAAAATAGGTCTGAAATGAGAAATGATGGGAATTTTTGAGAGAAAACTTTTTGACTTTTGTTGTTTTACGTGTGTTTTAGTAGTTTTGCGTGAGTACTGACAAAAAGTTGACCAATTTTAGGCTAAAACGAGCACTTTTCATAGATTTATTCTCGGATTTTCAGAAGGCCGCGCGAACCCAATTCACACAAAAATTTAGCTGTAAACTTAACTTCAACTCGAAGTACTCACGGGTCGACCGATCCGAATGACCACATCTCCTGCATGGAAGTCTCGACGCTCATGATCGCCGAGAAACTCCCGAGCCGAGAGCAGAGACACAATGGTGGCTCACTCGGCGAATATGATCCATTCAGGCAGTAACCACTTCCGCGGGTGTCAGTCGCGAATGGTCGTTGATCCAGGAGTTGAACTAATTACGCCTGAATTATTTTTATTAGTCTGCTCCCTGTATGCGAGAGATTATGCGGCTGGAAGGAATGTGATTACCGTCCATTTCGCACCCTGAAATCTATATTTGAGACACTAGAAATGTGCCAGAAAGGCGTGACCCTGACGGAAATGAAACTAGGAATTTTCACACTAATCACTCATTTGTCGCCTTTCACTAAGGAAAATCCAAGATTTCTTCAGCCTCCCATTTGCAGGAGTCGTGACTTTAGATTACCTCAAACTTTGGAGTAGTGAAGCCAACACTTTGCTATCGGTGCACTTCCATCTGTGCCGATAGTCGCCGCAGCGGCATGTTGTTGTCTAGGCGACTAGCAACTGTGGTGGCAGAAAAATCAGCGTCGGCTGCTATTTTCGCATTGAAACTGCTAGGTTTGTAACAAAAAATGGCGCGTGGTTTATAGCGCGCACCGTCTGCGAAGACCCTTGTGCCTCGCTACTCGGGCTGTGGCACGCCATCCCGTCGGATCTGGCAAGTCAAGAAACGTTGGAGCTCAGATTGTCGCCGGTTCGATTGCGGGGTCGTGACATTTTGGCTTGCCGTCCCACAGGAGGGGAGACAAGGTTCCCACGATATTTCCAGTTTTGCTGGTTTGAATATTCCGGCCTGTTTTCGGTAACCGATCGAAAGAGCGCTCGAAGCAAAGCGCTTTTTGCAGCGTGATCGCGATTTTGCTTGAAAATGCCGTTGAAGCGAGTTATGGGCCGAGAAAGGTAGAAATATTGGACTTTCGAAGATTTGACTTGATTAACGGATGGCTTATGCGATTCTAAGAAACTTTTCGCTGTTCACACTTTTTCACCAAAATCAAGCGGAAAGCAGTTATCGGAGGGTTTGTGATGCGGGGTCCGAGCTTTGTCATTTCGAGGGTAGATGAGTGTGAAGCGAGAAAAGTAACCAGAGATTAGGTTGAAAACTGGAGAAAATACAAAAAGAAAGGAACCTTTTTACACATGTTTCGCTCACTCTGACTGTCCGCTTTTCTATTGAAAATGTGGTCAAATTTTGGGAGAAATCCTCGCTAATTTGGTTGAAAATAGGTGCCGAAATGAGGAATGATGGGTATTTTGAGAGAAAACTTTTTGACTTTTGTTGTTTTACGTGTGTTTTAGTAGTTTTGCGTGAACTGACAAAAAGTTGACCAATTTTTAGCACAAAAGACGACTTTTCATAGATTTCTCATTTTTCAGGGCCCACGCGAAATTTTAGCCCCTCACGCAAAAATTTGGCATGTAGGCTTTAACTTCAACTCGAAGACGCCTCGCAGGTCGAACCGATCCCCGATGGATCAGCCTCGCCATGTTCTCAGCCTTCTTGACCGCCGAGAAACTCCCAGCCAGGTAAGTTAAATGGTGAACCACTCGGCGGGTCTTGTATTCGGCCAGTACCCACTTCCTTACGGGTGTCAGTCACCGAATGGTCGTTGATCCAGGGTTGACGAACTTGCACCCTAATTGCCTAATCTGCTCCCTCTATGCGAGAGAGTACGCGGCTGGAAGGAACCCGTACACCATCGGCCTGTACCACCCTGAAATCAACTATTTGAGACACTAAATGTGCCAGAAGACGTGACCTGACGGAGGCGTGAAGCTACCACACTAATCACTCAAGCGACTGTCGCCTTTTTCCTGGGAAAAGCTTTCCAGAATTTCTGCGTAACCTCTACATTTGCAGGGTCGGAACTATTTGAGTACCTCAAACTAGTGTAATTAAACCAGCGCTTTCTATCGGTGTGCGCCACTATCTGTACCGTGAGTCGCTACGGCGGCAAATGGGCGAGGCCCATGTTCTAGCAGGCGCGACTAGCTGGCAATGTGGTGGCCGAGAAATCAGCGTCGACTCTTGTTTTCGCATTGAAACTACGAGTTTTTAACAAAAAATGGCGCGTAGTTTCTAGCGCGCACCGACCTAAGACCCCAACACCTCGCTACTCGAGCTGTGGCACGCCATCCCGTCCGATCTGGCAAGTCAAGCAACGTTGAAACTCAGTTAGTACTTGATTCGATTGCAGGTCGACGCATTTTGGCAATCCCCCAGGGAGGGAAGACTGGGACACAGTGGTACTGGCCTAGCTGGTTTGAAATTCCGGCCCTATTTTTCAGTAGCTCGTCGAAATGGCGCGCGAAACAAAGCACTTTTTGTGTGATGCGATTTTGCCGAAAATGCCGTTGAAGCCGAGTTATGGGCCGAGAAAGGTAGAAATTGTGAGTTTTCGAAGGTGACTTGTTTAACGGAAGTAGCCCATGCGATTCTAAGAAACTTTTTCACATTCCACGCACCGCAGATCAAGCGGAAAGCAGTTATCGGAGGGGTTGTGATGCGGAGTCGGAGAGTGATTTCGAGGGTAGATGAGTGAGAAACGAGAAAGCTGGCCAGAGTTAGGTTGAAAACTGCGGAAAGTACAAGAAAAGGAACCTTTTTACACATGTTTCTCACTCTGGCTAATCCACTTTTCCTGACCCGAAATGATCAGAATTTTGGGAGAAATTTTCATATTTTGGTTGAAAATAGGTCGCAGAAATGAGGAATGATGGGCATTTTGAGAGAAAACTTTTTGACTTTTGTTGTTTTACGGTGGCGTTTTAGTAGTTTTGCGTGAATTTTTGACAAAAAATTGACCAATTTTAGCCTAAAAAGACGACTTTTCATAGACTCTCGGTTTTTCACGAACGCGCGAACACAACCCCTCACGCAAAGAAATTAGCTGTAGGCTTTAACTTCAACTTCGGGTTATCGCGAGGTCAACCGATCCGAATATTTAAATGAATCGGCACTTCACCATGGAGGCGTCTCGGCACTTCTTGATCGCCGAGAAACTACAGCCAGGAAAAAAATGGTGGCTTTCTTTCCGTCAGGTCGTGAACTCGCGCCGTAACCGCTTCCTTACGGGTGTCAGTCGCGAATGATCGTTGATCATCGGACGACCTAATTGCGCCTATTTACACTGACTGTCTGCTCCCTCTATCCCATAGAGGCGCGGCTGGAAGGAACCGGCACGCGGTTATTTCACACACTGAAATCTATATATTTGAGACACTAAATGTGCCAGAGAACGTGACCTGACGAAGGCGTGAAAATAGGAATTTTCACACTAATCACTCATTTGTCACTGCTTTCCCTAAGGAAAACTTTCAAAATTTCTTCAGCTTCTACGTTTGCAGGGTCAGAGGAAATTATTTAGTACATCAAACTTTTAGTAATTAAACCAACGCTTTCTGTCGGTGCGCCGCTATCTGTGC
Organism: Oscheius sp. G VE-2021; assembly: GCA_022343465.1. Taxonomy (NCBI): domain Eukaryota; kingdom Metazoa; phylum Nematoda; class Chromadorea; order Rhabditida; family Rhabditidae; genus Oscheius; species Oscheius sp. G VE-2021. The sequence goes on from JAJQXH010000054.1 coordinate 1,112,949, forward strand.
CGATAGTCGCCGCAGCGGCATGGGCGAGGCCCGTATTCTACGGCGACTAGTAACTGTGGTGGCCGAGAAATGAGCGTCGACTTCTTCTTTTCGCATTGAAACTGCTGAGTTTACCAACAAAAAATAGCGCGTGGTTTATAACGCGCACCATCACCTAAGACCCCAACGCCTCGCCTTTCGAGCTGTGGCACGCTTTTTTCATCCCGTCCGATGCAGCGTGCAAGTCCAACAACGTTGGGCTCAGTTAATTGCTACTTGGTTCGATTGCCGTCGGTATTTTATTGCCGTCCCCCAGGGAGGGAAGACAAGGTTCCCACAGTGGTGCCAGTTTTTGCTGGTTTCAAATTCCGACCCCTATTTTTCAATGCTCAAATCGAAAGAGCGCTCGAAACAAAGCACTTTTTGTATGATGCGATTTTGCTTGAAAATGCCGTTGAAGCGAGTTATGGACCGAGGAAGGTAGAAATTGTAGATTTTCGAAGATTTGATTTGAACAACAATTGTATGCGATTCTAAGAAACTTTTACATGTTCCACTTTTTTCACCAAAATCAAATGAAAACAGTTATCGGAGGGTTTGTGATGCGGAGTCGGAGAGTGATTTCGAGAACCAGATGAGTGAGAAACGAGAAAAGTAACCGGAAGTTAGGTTGAAAACTGGAGAAAGTACAAGAAAAGGAACCTTTTTACACATGTTTCTCCTCACGACTGTCCACTTTTTTCTATTGAGAAAATAGTCAGAATTTTGGGAGAAATCCACTCATAATTTGGTTGAAAATAGGTCTGAGATGCGTGAGTGATAGGCATTTTGAGAGAAAGCTTTTTGACTTTTGTTGTTTTACGTGTGTTTTAGTAGTTTTGCGTGAATTTTGACAAAAAGTTGACCAATTTTAGCACAAAAAGACGACTTTTCATAGATTTCTCGTTTTTTTCAGGAGCGCTGGCAACTCTCACGCAAGCCCCGAACAGTAGGATAGCTTCAACTCGAGATTGCCTCACCTTGCGTCAACCGATCCGAATGTGCAATGAATCAGCCTCACCATATGGAGTCTCGGCGTTCTTGATCGCCGAGAAACTCCCAGCCAGGTAAGTTTAATGGTGGCTCACTCGGCAGAATTCAGGCAGTAACCCACTTTCACTTACAGGTGTCAGTCGCGAATGGTATAGTTGATCCAGGGTTGACCTAATTGCGCCTAATTGCCTGGCTGTCTGCTCCCTCTATGCGAGAGAGTACGCGGCTGGAAGGAACCCGTGCACCGTCCATTTCACACCACGAAATCTATATTTGAGACGCTAAATGTGCCAGGGTAGACGTGACCTGACGGAGGCGTGGGCTAGGAATTTTTCACACTAATCACTCATTTGTCGCCTTTCCCTAAGGAAAGGCTTTCCAAAACATTTTCTGCGACCTCTGCATTTGCAGGGTCCGAAAATTTAGTACCTCAAACTTGAGTAGTAAAACCAACGGCAACTTTCTGTCGGTGAAAAACCATATGTGCCGATAGTCGCCATAGCGTGATGTGCCGCGGCCCCGGCAGTATATTCTAGGCGACGAAAATTTTTGTGTGACCGCAGGAAATCGGCGTCGTTTCTTGTTTTCGCATTGAAACTGCGAGTTTTTAACGAAAATGGCGCGTGAAAGTTTTATAGCGCCCGCGCGATCACCTAAGACCCCAACGCTCACTGTCGAGCTGTGGCACTTTTGCCGATCCGATCTGGCAAGTCAAGCAACGTTGGGCTCAGTTAGTACTTGGTTAATTGCGGTAGTCGGCATTTTGGCTTTCTGTCCCCCAGGGAGGAATAGGTTCCCACATTGGTACCAGTTTTACTGGTTTGAAATTCCGGCCTATTTTTTCAATGCTCAATCGAAAGAGCGCTCGACAAAAAGCACTTTTTGTATGATGCGATTTTGCTTGAAAATGCCGTTGAAAAGCGAGTTATAGGCCGAGAAAATAGAAATTGTGGATTTTCTGAAAGACGACTTGTTTGCTGGAAATTGCCCAATACGATTCTAAGAAAAAACCTATTCCCTTTTTTCACCAAAATCAAGCGGAAAGCAGTTATCGGAGGGGTTGTGATGCGAGATCGAAGAGTGATTTCGAGGGTAGATGAGTGATGAAACGAGAAAAGCAGCCAGAAGTTAAGTTGAAAACTGGAGAAAGTACAAGAAAAAGGAACCTTTTTACACATGTTTCTCCTCTGACACCTAATCCGCCTCCTATTGAAAATGGTGGAATTTTGGGAGAAATCACCTAATGAATTTGGTTGAAAATAGGTCTGAAATGAAAATTGTGGAAAGTTTGAGAAAACACTTTTTGACATATTGTTTTACATGTGTTTTAGTAGTTTTGCGTAATTTTTGACAAAAAGTTGACCAATTCTTAGCCTAAAAAGACGACTTTTCATAGATTTCTCATTTCAAGGCCGCGCAGAACGCAGCCCCTCACACAAAAATTTAGCTGTAGGCTAACTTCAACTCGAAGTTGCCACACGGCTCAACCGATCCGAGTGTCCAATGGATCAGCCTTTTTCTGGTCTCTCGGCCCTTCTTGAGTCTCCGAGAAACTCCCAGCCAGGCGGGTTGTGAGTGGCTCACTCGGCGGGTCTTGAATTCGGGCAGTGTGGCTTCGCACAGGTGTCAGTCGCGAATGGTCATTGATCCAGGGTTGACCTAATTGCGCCTAATTGCCTGGCTGTCTGCGGGCCCTCTATGCGAGAGAGTACGCGTGATGCAAGGAACCCGTTGCACCGTGCCTGAAATCTATATTTGAGACACTAAATGTGCCAGAAGACATGATTTGACGGGAGCGTGAAACTAGGGAATTTCACACTAATCACTCATTTGTCGCCTTTCCCTAAGGGAAGGCTTTCCAAAAGTTCTTCAGCCTCTACATTTGCAGGGTCAGAAGTATTTAGTACCTCAAACTTTAGTGAGCCAAACCAGCGCTTTCTGTCGGTGCGCCGCTATCTCGGCTGCCGATAGTCGCCGCAGCGGCATGGGCGAGGCCCGTGTTCTCTGAGCGACTAGCTTGTGGCTGACCGAGAAATCGGCGTCGACTCTTTGTTTTCGCATTGAAACTGCGAGTTTTTAACAAAAAATGGCGTCGTGGTTTTTAGCGCGCACCATAACCTAAGATTAGCACCTCACTACTCGAGCGTGTGGCACGCCATCCCCGTCCGATCTGGCAAGTCAAGCAACGTTGGGCTCAGGTAGTACTTTATTTCGATTGCGGGGTCGGCATTTTTGCTTGCCGTCCCACAGGGAGAAGAAGACAAAGGTTCCCGCGAGTGGTACCAGAACTGCTGGTTTGCTCCGACCCCCTATTTTTCAATGCTCAATCGAAAGAGCGCTCAGAAAACAAGCACTTTTTTGTATGATACGATTTTGCTTGAAAATGCCGTTGAAGCGAGTTATAGGCCGAGAAAATTTAGAAATTGTGGATTTTCGAAGATTTGACTTATTTAACGGGTAGCCTATACGGAAATTCTAAGCACGCAGTTTTTTCACCAAAAAATCAAGCGAAAAGCAGTTGCCCGAAAATCATGCGGGGTCGAAAATTATGATTTCGAGGGTAGATGAAGTGAGAAACGAGAAAAGTAACCAGAGTTAGGTTGAAAATTGGAGAAAGTACAAGAAAAGGAATTGCTTTTTTATGTTTCTCCTCTGACTAATCCACTTTTCTATTGAAAATGGTCAAATTTTGGGAGAAATCCTCATGAATTTGGTTGAAAATAGGTCTGAAATGAGGAAGTGATAGGCATTTTGAGAGAAAACTTTTTGACTTTTGTTATTTTACGTCGCCGCAGCGGCATGGGCGAGGCCCGTATTCTCTAGGCGACTTTAGCAACTGTATGTGACCGAGAAAAGTATAAAGACAGGGAACATATCGAAAATCTATTTGTACCGTTTAAAACCATTTCTGAAAACTAACCTACAAGATTAAACACATTTAAGTTGCGCGACACATACAAATTCGCTTTATCAAATGTGTGTAGATGTGTAGTCGCTTCGTTGCTGATTGGCGTCCATTCTTCTTCTCAAAGTCCTCCATCGTCTGTCGCAGGGTCTTATCATCGTCGGATCCCGAATCGAACAGGATCTCCATTTCCCTAAATTCAGAGTATCGCGCGGCACAATACCACAAAAGAGCTGTCCTTGATACGCCTCCTTCGGTTGTGGTATTCCACCGGCTCCTCGCGACAGGAAAAATTAACAAAAAATCAGCGAGTGGCGGGTAGGATACACCCACGAAGGTCGACGTTAACTTCCTGAAGGCCGGGATTGATGTCGAGAATACGTTGATGTCCGCACCTGCAATAGGCCTCAATATGATGCAACTGTGATCGAAAGACAAATTGCTTGTTCCATTTCCCAGAAAACATTCCGTTCATCCAGGTGTCCTGAAAATAGACGATGTAGGAGGCACGCCTTGTGGAGGACGGCGATGGATCATTTCCCACAAGGAGATCCCGAGACTGTAGGCATCGCACTTTTCATCGCCAAGTAGTACGTTTAGCATGGATTGATATGATTTCTGGAGGTATGTAGATTACAGTACCCCACGCTAAATTTAAATGCGAGTGAAGAAGCGTCGAAAATTTAGCTTACTCAACAGTCATTTCGGAAATAAACACCCTGTAATTACAAAGCCCGAAATCACTGAATTTTGAGCTTCTTTTGTCCGTCGCAAAGTAGCATGTTGCCCTTTTTGGTTTAACATCGCGATGGATGAGGCTTTCGGCGATGGAGGAAGGAGAGGAGCGGAGGCCGCCTGGCGACGCCAATTGAAGTTACAGTTACTTAATTCAACAGAGGGATTATAAATAGCTGAAAAGAGCTACTTCGCATTCTTCTCTCTCTCTCTCTCTTCTTTCTCTTCTTACCATCCCCAGCAGATCCTCCATCCATGAACTCCATCAGAAATACTTACATCGGTACATCCCGTTTCATTTGGCGAAGCAAACAAGACCCCTCTCGAATGGCAATGACGGATGGCTTATTGCCCACCACAAACTCATTCTTTTAATCCATTCAGAAAACTTAGAAGTGTTACCTTCAGAAGAGTGCTCAGCTCTATTGTTACCGCAGCCTCCCACTGACCGACCCTCTGCAATCAAAAACTTTTCAAAAGCAGCCCGTCTAAAACCATGTCATATCCTTCAGAAACCAATGCAAAACCTGTAAAACGAGTAGAAACTAGGTCGACTGATCTCTGTCCTCCTTTCTGGAGATATTTGATGAAGGTGCTATCACCTGGAGTAGAAGGCCTCTAATTCATCCTGAAATTTGAATTCTAACTATAGCTAGTTTGTGCAGTAGTGGGAAGGGATAGAACTAATGACTTTCGAGGTAGAAGGAGAAAGTGTTGGAGACCCAAAATTGAACTGATAACCTCCTGAACTCTTGTCAATTAAAAATAAAAGTGAGCTTTGGGGAAATGAGAGAAGGGAGGTTTGGAAAGAATTGCAGAACGAGGTAGGGAAGAGATCTTTTCTCTTTCTTGATCTTGATCCAGAGAAGAAACGCCATGAGTCAATCGATATAGACGCTTGAAGAAGAGATTGGCCCTGGGGCTGGACTTTTCGGTCCATTTGCCATTCTTTCTTCTTCCCAGAAGTGGGTGAACTCTCGAAATTGAAAGTTTCTTCTGAGGGAGGACGAAGGGAAAGTAAGGACGGCCCTATCAGGTTGGTTTTTTGTTATCGATTCGCACTCAGTAGGCACTGGGGAGGGGAGGCGCGAAAGTACGAGGGAGTGGTTTGGCAGGTGGAGGAGGAGAAATTAATGATTCTAAGTGAATCATTTGATCACACCCGGAAGGAGTCGCTTTTGTGAGGAGAAATGGAAGGGGAAGGCAGAGAACAAGCAGGAAGGAGGAGGAGGAGGAAGGAGAAATTGGTATTGCCTAAAACGAGCTTTTGAGCGAGTAAGATAAACCTACTGGCAATTGAAAGGTTTGGAAGTTTTTCCTATTTCCCACATGCCAAAGAAAGGCGTTTGAGAAGTATACGTTTTATCAGCGATTCAGACAGCGTGAAAAATTTACTGGCGTTTTTTGACACCTAAATATAATTTTCTATGAAGCTTTTATTGTAGCTGCCATAAACAAGAAAAGATTGGCGAATTGAGGGTGTGGAAAATGTAGCAATTAATCTGAATCTATCTCTCTATCTCTCTCTCTCTCCAGATTTATTGATTTAACTCTCTTTTCTATGTCTTTAACCTCATGCACAGAGTACCCTTTAAAAGGCATAACATGACATATCTCCGAAAAAAGAAACATCAAAGTTACAGGCCAAATAACATGCATTAGGAAACAATAAAAGACGTCAAGAAACTGAGAAGTTTCAGTTGTGAGTATTTGAAGATAAAACAGCAACAGAACTGAGCTTAAACGTGATTCACAGATACGGTGATAAGGAAACGACGGAACTGAAAAAACATTCAAAATAACGAAAAAGACGGAGAGGAAGAAAGGAAGACAATTACACACGGAACATTTTATTGTGTGGTTTTTTGATTGGCCGTGTCATCGTAATGTTCAAAAAATTCTAAAATAATAAATCCAGAATTTTCTCTGAATTTTTACCATGTCAAGCCTGTCCAGAGACAGAATTTACCATGTCAAGCCTGTCAAGAGACAGAGAGATAAAACAAACTACGAGAATGCTTTCATCGTTTAAAACTAAATGCTTATACAAGCTTCATCAGTGGCGAGATTTAAGATTACTCGTAAGTTTAAAATTTCAGCAATTTTCAGAAAACCCTAATGATTTTCACCAGTCTCTTCTCCAGCTCGTCATGCACTTCTTCAATGTTCGGCCTGTCGTCGGGCTTTGCCATCCACATCCTACAACCAATTGTTGCGTTTTTTTACTAGTTTACCTTTCAATCAATTTAATTTCATTCGACCTGCACATATCTTTGTCAATTGGGGGTCTAGCCCCTATTCTGACCAAATTCATTAAGGCAAATACGCCAACTCCTTCATATGGAAGCCGACGATGGATCATTTCCCAAAGGGAGATACCAAGACTGTAGACATCGCACTTCGCATCATAAGTGGCACGTTTAGCATGGATTGTGATGACTTCTGGAGCCATGAACATTAAAGTACCCACTCTGAAAAGGCAATTAAAATTGGACAAATAGCAATCCTTACTCAGCTGTCATTTCTGAAAGAATCCTGGCACAAAATCCGAAATCACTTATTTTCAGTGTCTTTCCTCCGTCGGAAAGTAACATATTTCCGGGTTTTTCACGTCGCGGTGGATAAGTTTTCGGCGGTGGAGGAAAGCCAAGGCGGAGGAAGCTTGGAGACACCAGTTAAAGGGGATGGAAATGGGATATTCAGAAGAGTAATCGTAGATAGCTGGAAGTCATTACTTCTCTTCTCTTCTCTCTCTCTCTCTCTTTCTCTCTCTCTCTCTCTCTCTCTCTCTCTCTCTCGTTCTCTCTTTCTGCTTACCATCCGAAACAGATCCTCCATCCATGAACTCCATGAGAACGCCCAAGGGAGTATTCGCTTTCAGAGGGCGATGCATAAAAGACTCCTCTTGTTTATGCAATATTCGGGTGAGTGACCGCCTGAACAAAACTTGTAAATCTACTTAAATCAAAAGCATACCTTCAATAGAGTGCTCAACTCTCTGATCGCAACAGTTTACGCACTTCTGAACCCTCCGGTCAAACTTTTTCAAAGCGACGTTTCTGAAACCAATTTCTATTAAAATATTGGGTTCTTACTTGTAAAAACTTTGTGAGAAACCAGATCTACGGATCCCTGGCCTCCCTTTTGAAGATGCCTGATGAGGGTACAATCTGTCTCGTAGAAGACATCCAATTCATCGTCTTCCACATTGAAACTGGCTTTTCTTGCAGCATTAGCTGCTTCTGGAGACGGTGTGGCGGCGATAGTGGCGGTATTTGAAGAAGAGGGTATGTTAGATACTGTGGTAGCGTCGTTTCTTAGAAAGAGAGGTCCTGGGCGGAGGGGGTAGATGTTAAAGAAGGCTTTGGGATATGGGACTGTTGGACGGGGGCGAAGGAGGAATGACGGGTGTAGGGGCTTACACCAATGTTTAGGAATGGGAGAAGGTGGTTGGAGGACATCGTTTGGTTTTTCTGGATCTAACGAAGAAACTCCAGAATCGTTAGCTTTTGGTGTTAAAACCGTGATAATCGGGATATGTGGGGGCGATCGTTGGATTTCTTCTAAACCACGCTTTTCCAAAAATTCTAAGCTATCTTTTATGTTCCACACCGGAGAAAGGGAAATGTGGGCTTCTCCTGTCTTAGACAAAAAGTAGAACCCCTGAAGTTTCCGGGGTTCTCTGAACCATCTTTTTCAAAGAGTCTCCAATATCCTCGGTATTACGAAGTGGAATGAGGGACGAAAGGCTGTGAGATCGAAAAATGATGGTCGGTTTAGTGGTAGCATGGGGTGGAGGAGGAGGTGAAGTGGGGGAGGAGTCGTTTGAACGCAAAGAGGAATCTCTTTTGGGAGGAGGAGGAGGTGGGGCAGGACGAATAGGAAGCAGAGATGGAGACAGACGACTTTCTACATGTCTGAAGAAGTGTTGACTATGAGATAACACTATGAGATGCTTACGGCTCCAAGTTTTCCTTTTTCTTGTTTTTCCTTTTTGGGACCAAAGAAACGAGAGAAAATTCCACCAACATCCATATTCGGATTATACTTTCTTTTCGATTACCCGAAAGATCTGAAAGTGACCTGAGACTGGCACCCGAATGCGGTGTTAAAATGAACAATCGACAACGGATTTAAATTCCAAGGAACGTAAGACATCATGTTTTGTTTTTCTTTCTCCCCCCCTCGCTCTGTCTCTGTTTATACATCACTCTACCTTTTATCTCTAGCACTTTCTCTTTCTCTCTTACTCTTAACATGTCAATCAAAGATCAGTCGCATTCAGAAAGCACCAAAATATAAAACAGAATAATGAAAGACGTGGGGGAAAAGCGCGAGGAAGGTTTATGAGCAGTTGGGGGTTGTGCATGCAAGATAAAAGAGCTGCAAACCACGCTCAAACAACTATTGATAAGGAAACAAACAGTGCCATGAAGAAGTAGAGGGAATAAAGTGAGAAGTAAGACATAAGAAATGGCAGCCGATAAACAGAGAACGGTAGGTTATTCTACTGTATACTTAGGGGGTATATACCAGTTCCCTATGAGCATTATCCGTAAGGTTACACACACACACACACATACACACAATATTTCAGAAAGCCCGTAGATTTTCTGAAGATCCAAATGAGATCAGAATTGTCTCCAGCGTTTTTTGTACTTCCCTCATCGCCGGGCGATTTCTGGAATTTCATTCTACAACCTTTGAAACATTTCTTCTTTGGTTACCTCTCAATCAGTTTAACTTCTTCTGCCGAACACAATTCTTTGTCCATGGGTGGTCTTGATTCAAATCGGACGGCATTCAGCAACGTGTGGGAGGCAAGACTTTGTGGGGCAGTCGGCGATCGATCATTTCCCAAAGGAGATCCCCAGACTGTAAATGGCATGGTTAGAATAGACTGTGGTGACTTCTGGGGCCACGCGATGAGTTGCCGCGGCAGTCAGAGCGGCCCGGCCCTCTCCGAAAAACAGGCGAGGTTACTACGGTTAAGAGTCAAACTCCTGCCTGCCTGCCTGCCTGCCTGCCTGCCTGTCTGTCTGTCTGTCTGTCTGTCTGTCTGTCTGTCTGTCTGTCTGTCTGTCTGTCTGTCTGTCTGTCTGTCTGTCTGTCTGTCTTTCTGTCTGTCTGTCTGTCTCTCTGTGTGTCTGTCTGTCTGTCTGTCTCTCTGTGTCTCTCTCTCTCTCTCTCTCTCTCTCTCTCTCTATCTCTATCTCCGTCTCTCTTTTTCTGCAAAACCTCCTCTCCGGTTCTTTGGTTGTTTCGGCGATTGTTCGCATGGCCCGCATATGATTAGGTGCCTTCTGCTTTAATGAATGGCACCCGGCTTAGAGGATCACCGCCGTTTACGCCGCGGCCGTTTCCCTGCCTGACGCGCAACCCGATAGCCACAATAGAGGTGCACCCGGCTGTCGCGAACCGGGCCCCTCTTCGCTCCAGCCGCCTGTCACCACCCACGAGTGCATGCCAATGTTTCTGTTAGCCTGTCAGCCGCACCCTCCAACATCCATCAGCCTTGTTTTCCTACGTTCCACAGGTTGTTCCTCCGAGAGAACAGCCAGCAGTACTTGCTTTCTGTTAATGATAGGGGAAAACAAGGAGGGCAGGATAGGCAAATGACAAATCGATTCATTAAACGGAAATCATGATTTATATGACTTTTTGCGTCAGCATACGCTTAAGAATAAATCGCTTATCTCTAAAGAGACGAGCTTTTCAGGGAGACATTAGTCTCTTTTCTGTTTCTCTGTCTCTCTCCCTACCCTCTCTCTCTCTCTCTTCTTTGCTCAACTTTTGTCTCTCTTTTCACTTTCTTTTCTATTTCTGTCATCATATTTTCTCTTTTCTCTTTCCCCTTTATGACTAAGATGCAACGCTTGTTATAACCCACATCTGTGTGTTACTCTAACTATATAACACATATTCAGCTGCTACCGTAATGCTCAAAAAACCTATAGGTTACTGTAGCTTCTGGCAGATCAAAGATATCTCAGATCAAAGTGCAAACATATGTAAGTCACCTGCTCAAACCCAAAATGTATGTTACGGTAATTTTGTAGATAACCCCTACATTATTGTCAATTGGAATCAATGATTAATGTAAGCAATTTATTTTTCTGGACTACTGTGTTGGGAAGTGCACTGTAATCAATGTGTGGGTTAATATAATTATAATACTTATCTTTTGACAAGTTTGAGCTGCTGTTGCTAGTAAAAAACTGTAGATTCTTGACTTTTACTGTATCCTACTCGTAATATTTACCTAAGATATTGTAATCTGATAGCCTATGTTTTAAAGCAAGTAGAGAGAGCTATTGTTCTGAGAATGTTGGTCTCCTTCCCGTTGTGTAAGCTTCCGTTCGGTCTCGGGTGCATTATGGCGCGGAGTGTGTGACTCATTTCTAATTGATCCCTTCCACAGTTAGACTTGATATAAGGGTTCATGCACTTTTTATTAACCGGTATAAAGACAGGAACACATCAAAATGTTTGTACAGCACAACTATTTCTGAAAACTAGCCCTACAAGTTAAATACATTTGCGAGACACATACAAATTCACTTTGTCAAGGTAATCGATAATGTCGTCCTTCGTTGCTGATTGGCGTCCATTCTTCTCTAAAGTCCTCCATCGTCTGTCGCAGTGGCCCTCCTTTTTCATCGTCGGATACAGGTCGAACAGGATTCTCCATTTCCACCTAAATTCAGAGTATCAGCAACAATACCTAAAAGGAGCCTACATTGATACGTCAGCTCCTCAGTTTGTGGTATTCCACCGACTCCCTCGCGACGGGGGAAATTGTGCAAAAGGTCAGCGAGGGAAAAAGGATACACCCACCTGAAGGTCGACGTTAGCTTCCTGAAATTTTTGGGATTGATGTCGAGAATACGATCCGCACCTAGGCCTCAGCCGTGTTTGTGCTCCTGTGATCGAAGACTAAGTACTTGTTCCATTTCCCAGAAAACATTCCGTTCATCCAGGTGTCCTGAAAATAGGCAATGTGGAAGCACATACCTTGCGCCTAATGCTCGATGGCGTTTGTTGACGGGGTTCTTCAAAATCTCCGACTTCTCGATAAGATCCTAGAAGGATGAAGCTTTAGTTGGTGTTATTTCCCAAACCTATAGGCAAATACAAGCCCGAGTAGTCGATCAAACCAGACGAGGACTTCGTCAAACTCTCTCATCATGGGAGACAAGCCTTCCTTTTCCTTTCTTCTGTTCAGGGCCATGCTGAAGTGGAACGAGCAGCCCGCTATCTTGGTTCGTCGAAAACAATTATTTAAATTATCGTTTACGTTACTTTTCGGCGCGTGCCAATGGCACTCCGCCGCGCGTTGACCCGGAGTAATTAAAGCGCCCTGATTACCCCGGACCGAACGCACGCGCAATAATGCATGAAACCGAACGCACGCTCTATAATTACCCCGAGACCGAACGCACGCTTGACCTCGTGCGTTCGGTCCACCATCCGCCGAGAAATCAGCGTCGACTCTTGTTTTCGCATTGAAACTGCGAGTTTTAACAAAAAAATGGCGCGTGGTTTATAGCGCGCACCATCACCTAAGACCCCAACACCTCACTACTCGAGCTGGCACGCCATCCCGTCCGATCTGGCAAGTCAAGCAACGTTGGGCTCAGTTAGTACTTGGTTCGATTGCGGGGTCGGCATTTTGGCTTGCGCGCCCCCCAGGGAGGGAAGGAAGACAAGGTTCCCACAGTGGTACCAGTTTTGTTGGTTTGAAATTCCGACCCCTATTTTTCAATGCTCAATCGAAAGAGCGCTCGAAAACTTTTTGTATGATGCGATTTTGCTTGAAAATGCCGTTGAAGCGAGTTATGGGCCGAGAAAGGTAGAAATTGTGGATTTTCGAAGATTTGACTTGTTTAA
>JAJQXH010000059.1:0-25000 GCA_022343465.1 Oscheius sp. G VE-2021
TGCTCGGCGCCAAGCCGTTCCTTTTAGTTTCGCCCTCTCCCAGTTGATCATGTCAGTCTCCCCATGGATTTCATCGACTCCACCGACTTCTCCACCGTCAACTTCATGACGGCCATGGAGACCCCCAATAGGTTGGCTTATTTTTTCAAATTATGGTGTAATTTTCGAAATTTCTTAACTTTAATTTGGGTTTCGCTTCTTTTTTAGTTAAAAATGGAGTTTTTACTATTTTATAAGCTAAAAAGGAGAGAGAAAGAGAAGCAGAGAGGTAGAAAGAGAGATGGAAAGAGAGAGAGAGAGATAGAGAGAAACAGAGAGACAGAGGAAAAGCGAGAGAGAGAGAGAGCGAGAGAGAGAGAGAGAGAGAGAGAGAAACTTGCCATCAATCTTTATTTCCAAAACAGGAGCAAAATGTAAACATGGTGAGCAATGAGATAAGACAATAACTAAAACTTAACAATAAGAATAAGAAATTGGAGGGGATTGTGAAGGGGAAACAAGAAACATACAACTAGTGTGCAATATTTAGAATAACAAAGGTACAAAGGCAATGATTGACATTGTAGAGCAGGTGCAGATTTGGGAAAAGGGAAGGAGATTGGAGATAAACAAAAAGAGAAATTTTTTGCAGTTGACAGTTGAAGTTCATTCTTCCATGGCATCGCTCTGATGGTGAGTCATCTAAAAAACAGTCTTACTTTTTTAAGTCACTAAATAATTTTGGTAATTTTTTATTTGTTTAATATTCTAAAACTTGGGTAACGGTAGCAAAAAACGTCGTTTTCCAGCAAGGCCGCCCCACTTACCAGACATTCTTCAAGGGTTCAAATCCGCCTAGGAGATAAGATTTTTTTAAATGTAATAAAAGTTGTTTCTATTTTTATTTAAAGCATTTAAGGTGAGTTTTCGTTTAAAACTGGCTGGCTGGTTACTGAAACAATATAAAGGGGGAACCCTCTAGTTCTGGTGCAACTTCTCAAATTTTTTATAAATTTTCTGTTCAAAAATTACTTAAAAATTTATATCTATGCAATGAATTTGTTTTAAAAAATCTATAAGACATAACAAAATTTACGGGTTATTGTATTTTGTCACAAGTGGGTTACGGTATTGCGAAGTCAATGTATTACTTTAAATGTCATACAGTTAACTTTTATTGTTTAAACTTTATAAAAAAGTAATTGAAAAATATCGATTAAAATATACAAAATGTAATTTTTTTAACTTCAGCCCAGGTTCTTTTACCTTCCTCAGCTAACGAAAGTTTAACGGAATTTGCCCCTCTTATCTATCGAAGTTTGTGTATTTTTGACAAGCTACAGTAACCCATTTAGGAAAATTGGCCATTTTTCCATGTTTAAAGTTTAAATTTTTTAATAATAAATTTTATTTTTAAAAAACTAACCTCCTGGCTTCTAACTGGGATACGATTCGGTCTTCCCGTGGGAGTGTCTAGCTTCAGCGGCTGGCTGGCCGATTCTTCGTCATCGCTCTCAAAGTTCGGCTGGTTGATTCTTTGATCATTCTAGAAAACAAAATTCTTTTTGTAACTTTACAACACAAAATTATTGATTTAACATTTTCAAAAGTAACTTACAGTAATCCTGCTGGCCTTCTTTGGCCTGGTGGGGGCTCCAACAGGGTCCCAATGGAGACCGGGGACCCTAGGAGGCTCCACAACGGGGGGACTCAAGTAGATCACTTTTTTGGAGTTTGGAGTGGAAGGAGAGGGAATTGGAGTCCTAAAATCAATAATTTAAAATATAAATGGGTTACTGTAACCCACACATTCGCTGTCGGAGTGCCCTCTCTGTCGTTTGGAACAGCGTTGTAGGTCATTTTTGTTGTTGATAATTTTACAACCTGAATGTTACAAATTAGTTTACTAAAAATTTTAAAAAAATCAATAATGGGAAAATAAAAGCGAAGGGTCACTGATTTGTGATAGCAGGAGGGTTAATGAAGCGCTTTTTTCCAGAATGATTGGTTTTCAAAAAAAGCTGATGTTATCTGCAGTTATCTGCGGCGCAGAAGTGCGGCTGGGAGACTAATTTATGGGCTGCGTTAAAATAATTTTTCTGATTTTGTGATAAAACCCTAGATCTCATTACCAGGATTCCGAAAAATTCCTATTTTACCTATTTTGGATCAAAATGAACCGATTTAGAAGCGCTTGAAATTTTGAGGAAAGTGTCATTTGAGTTGTCGCCAACTCTGCGTCTCCCCATTTCCCACACTCTCTCGCCCACTCTAGCCGTGTTTACGTGCGGCAAACGCGTAAAACGGCCGTGTAAACGCGCCCCTTTTGCAGTCCAAATCATATAAAAGGGGTATGTTTCAGAATCGTGGAAACGACATCTGTTCAATGAAACAATTGTAAAGAGACTTTGAAAAATCAATTTTACGAGGTCCTTCCCCTTTAAATAAATACATTTATAACTCTTCTTTTGTGAGTTCACCAAAAGAAGACCATCGGGTAAACAAGCAATCCCGCGCATCTGCCAATGGACATCTGTTGGATATACATATGCTAATTAGGCAGAGGCTGCCAAAAATCGATAATCCTCACCGTTACCCACCATGCGCTTTTATTCCTTCCTTTTTTTCAGGCACAGATTTCAAAAACTGAATTTTCAGAAGACATGGGAAAGTTCATCACTAAAGAAAGAAGAAAGAAAGATGAATGTGATTTGGAAAGAAATATAGGAAATCTTTCAAACAAAAGGGATGACAAACCCGCAAATCCGACTTCTTATCCTGCCAAGTTAGATTTTAATTTAGCGTTTTAAGTAATTTTAATTTTAGCAAATTGGCTAGATTTATTTGGTTTGCTTCTATGGGACTGAATGTGATGTTGGTGCGTTTGGAAGAGAGAGAGAGAGAGAGAGAGAGAGAGAGAGAGAGAGGGAGAGAGAGAGGGAGAGAAACAGAAACAGAAAGAGAGAGAGAGACAGAGGTAGAGAGAGAGAGAGCGAGATAGAGAGGTAGAGAGAGAGAGAGAAGAGAAAGTGAGAGAAAGGGTGAAATGGAGGGAAAAAAAGAAAAAAAACCCATTTCAGACAATCTTTGTATTCACCTACATCAAAATCACCTACCCCCGCTCTCACGAAAAACCCTATAATCCAAAACCCGACTTAATTTGGTTTGTACATATTATTGGGAACGCTGGAATCTTATTTGCCGTAAAATTTAGACAACAGGTTAAAAATTTATGCTTTTAATTTTCAATCAATACTTTTAGGAAAATAAAATTCAAAAAGTTTTTTACTGGAAGTCTTTTGTCATCAATGCCATTGTAAGTTCCCTTTTTTATTAATTGCTTGTCTACTTTCAGATAATGTTCAATCATATTTTTCATTTTATGAAAAATTTCAATTTGTATCCATTAATGGCTTACACATGTGGGGTTTAAAATAATATTTTTAAGTAATTTCAGTTATAATTTCATTGATTTTCATTTTGATTATGACTCTACTTCCGGGAATCTGGGATGTCTCTGAGCATGAGGTATGGCTTTTATTTTATATAAAAATAGACTCGATTATTTTTGTTAAAAATGTATTTATTTTAGCCAATTCAACCTTATCAAAGACGTCTTGTACCAGAGAGAATTTTTGAGAAAAGATCGGGCATGGAAAAATATTTGTCTATTAAGGAAAGCAGTGCTTTTAGAATTGTCGTTGAGAATGTTGGAACCGAGGTAGAAAATTATTATTTAAAAAAAATTCTAAATTCAGGAAATTTCTACTTTTAAAGTGAGAAGAAAAAACATGAATTGCAATGAAGTAAATTACATTGCTTGTGTTAATCACAGGTTTTCATTGGAAACACCATTGCGAGCTGGAGAGTCGGTTGTGGTAAGTTTGAGAGAGAGAAAGAGAGAGAGAGAGAGAGAGAGAGAGAGAGAGAGAGCTAGAGAGAGAGACAGACAGAGAGAGATGAGAGATAGAGAGAAACAGACAGACAGTCAGAGAGAGAGAGAGAGGGAGAGAGAGAGAGAGTGAGAGAGAGAGTGAGAGAGAGAAAGACACACACACAGTCAGAGACAGAGAATTTCAGATAATCCCCGAGACCCACGATGAACCCGGCGCAATCAAAGCACCCGGTTATCGTTCTTTCGGCCTGGACAGATGTTTTCATCTGGAAACTACCGTATCTTTTCCAATTCCCACAGGAAAAGGATGGGTCAAATACACCGAGATGTTCACTTGTCCTACTGTGAAACGCCCTGAAGTTGAATTTATTGAGGAGCTTTTTTAAGCTAGATAATCTTCATTTCCTTGACCGTCTCCTGACCCATCTTATCTCAATAAAGACTTTCCTTTGCCTATTGTCAACCTTAAAATAAGGGTTTCTTATATGGTTTTTTGTAAAATTCTCTCTTTTTTCATTTTCTGGTTGCAACTCAGTTTGACTTGTTCTGAGTTGGGAACAGCGGATTTTTCTTTGGCTTTTTACCGCAAAACTCCGCAAAACTTTTTTTTATTAAAAATCACGATACTCGATGATCTTGATTTTCGGAATCGCATCCTTCCAAGCGAAATGCTGCAGAGTTTCTCTTTCTCTTTCTTTCTCTCCCTCTTTTGCTCCCTCTCTTTCTCTCCCTCTTTCTCTCTCTGACGTCCTCCTAATTTCGAAATCCCTTTCCTCTGGCCGCACAGTTAGGTGGCCGTCGGCCGCGAAGCTATCAAATTGTCGCCGCCCAGCGGACTCGGTATCGCATTACAATAAACGGACGGCAGACAATGCCCATGGCGTGGCGGACTGCCCCACTCACATCTACTCCTTCCACTCATATCCATTGATTATGTACCGTTTACAATGAAATACATATGAATACTTTATGTTCTCTCTCTCTCTCTCTCTCTCTCTAGGGTTCTCCTTTCACTCTCGATTAATATACTCAGCCTCAGTAAGAGTAAAGGGCCACTAGATACTATCGTGCCTCCCAGGGCTCGTGGTAGTTCCTAGGGAAACACACATATAGTTGACAAAATGTACCCCATGGCAAATTATAGGCTCGTGCTAATTTTCGCATTTTTTTTTTGGAAATGCGGCCGACCACATTTTTGCCTAACACGTTGCGCTGTTAACAAAAAGAAAGAAACGGCCAACTGTTATAAGGGATATGACATTGTGACACTTTTAGCTTGATATCGAATTTACATCCCGGGTTACGGTACGTGACCATGGGTTCAAACTCAATTAAATTTAAAAACAATAATATGTTTTTTATAGCTTTTCACAAAAAAGAATTTATAATAATTTTTTTTTTCAAAAAAAAAAAAATAGAGTGAAAACATTTTCTTCTTTTTTCAAGGTTTCTGGCTCTGGTGAAAACTTTTTAATAAAAACAGAAATTGATTTTATTTAAATTTGGTTGAGTTTTAGAAAAGTTACAGTAACCCGTGGTCACATACCGTAACCCGGTACCGAAAATCGATATTAAGCTAAAGGTATTAGAAGTTATATTGGGTCCAAATAAAGACTAATTACCCTTTTGGGCAAAATCATGGCATATGCGCGCGTGAGTACGTGTGCGTGTGTGTTTGTGTGTTTGTGTATGCGTGTGTATGCGTGAGTGTGTGAGTGTATGAGTGTGTTAAAGGGGAAGGACCGCGTAAAAATATTTTTTCTAATTTTGTGATGAAAGCCTAGATCTCATTCCCACGAGTCCGAAAAAATACCTCTATTACCCATTTTGCATAAAAATGAATCGATTTAGGAGCGCTTGAAATTTGGGAAATTTGTTATTTGAATTACCGCCAACTCTGCGTCTCCCCATTTCCCACACTCTCTCGCCCACTCTAGCCGTGTTTTCGTGCGGCAAACGCGTAAAACGGCCGTGTAAACGCGCCCCTTTTGCAATCAAACACGTTTAAAAGGGGTATGTTTCGGAATTGTGGAAACGATGTCTATTCAATGAAACTATAAGAAAAATACTTTGAAAAATCAATTTTACGAGGTCCTTCCCCTTTAATGTGTGTGTGTGTGTGTGTGTCTCTCTCTCTCTCTCTCTCTCTCTCTCTCTTTCTCCTCCCTCTCTCTCTCTCTGACGCCCTCTTAATTTCGAAATCATTTCGAAATCCCTTTCGAAATCCTTTGTCCCCAAGTGCCCTCCCATGTGATCTTTCTCTTTCCCATCGCGTAAACAGGTGGCCCTTACGCCATACCGTAAGTCACAAGACAGCTGAACACATCTTTCGCGAATAACAATCGATCTTTCCATTCCGTCCTGTACGAATGCTCCGGTTTCATTTAGCGCCAGCCGGCGGCAATGGACAGTTGCAGCCCTTTGGTCTCTTCTCTCTCTCTCTCTCTCTCTCTCTCTCTCTCTCTCTCTCTCTCTCTTTCTTTCTCTCTCCCTTTCTCTCTCTCTCTCTCTCTTTGTCTCTGTCTCTGTCTGTCTCTCTCTCCATTTCGAAAAAAAGTTCCGGTCAGCCGGGCCATTCATTTAGCGCCAGCCGGAGCCTCTTTTGTCTCTCTCACCGAACCCATTCAAGTTACAACGGTAACTTTGAAATATTTTCGTGGCTGGACGCAGATTTTCAAAAGATGGGCTCTTTTTACGCAGTTATCGACCGTTTTCACACTTGTTTTGCACTTTTATCACTATTTTCCCCTCCCATGTCTTTATCATTCACCAGACGAACACAGTCTCGCCTGCAGAAGACGAACGTCGATTTTTTGCTCTATTTAGAACAAGAAATACAAGAAATTCATTTTATATTTAGGTGAAAACCGTTTTACTCATGTTCATTGTATTTGAGTCCGAAAAACTTGTACTGCTCTCGTTTAAAACGCGAAATTAACATTTTAATTGAATATGCTCATCTATTATCTATTTTGTTGCAATAATTAACAAAAAGTAGATTTTGTAGAACAGTTAAACTTCATAATTCGTAATTTTCGTCAAAACAATGTGTTTACCAAAACACGTTGTGTCCCGCAACGAAAGCAAAAACAGCTGCTGTCAGAGCCTGCGGCAATAGGTTTCCTTTTCCATTTGCCGCCAAAAATTCGTAAAAATCGTATTTTACCCCTTTTATTTCAAATTTTCCTTTCTTTTTCAATTTAAACCTGATTTTTCTAACTATCTTCTTATTTTCAGACAAGATGAAGCCGTTTAATAGACCATATCGGAGGCGTGATCTGGCCGACGGAGTGATGGAAGGTATTTTTCGCCGGAATTTTCCATTTTTTGGTTGATTTTCAGACGATCCCTGGGTCCCCGTTATGCAGGATACCCAGCTCCTGCAGGACATCGAGAGACGCCGTGCCACCGACATGCAGAAGCACTCGGATCCCGAAGTCGTCGTCTCCATGTCGCCCGACGTGAAATTCTCCTCCCAGCCTTCCACCAGGTACCATTTTTCACTAGAAATCTAGTTTTAGACCTGAAATTCCCTTAAAAATCTCGTTTGACCCTTAAAAACCCCATTTTAGTCGGGTTTCCGACCTCTTCCAACGCCACCTGGCCCTGAACGCCATCAGCTGTGGCTACGACACTCTGCGGAATCTGCAGGCCATATCCTACCCATACGTGAGAATTTCCACATTCCGTTGTAATATTCAAATTTAGCTCAAGAAGGGATGCAATTTGACTATTGTGACGCCAGGAGCCACGGGAAAGACCACAGCCTACCTCCTCCCGTTAATCCAGACGGTAGTTTTATTCACCATTTCATTGTTTTATTCCAAGTGTCAAGATTTTTACTTGTAATTGTAAAGTTTTAATGCTGAAATGCTAATTTCAGGTCGTCAGTGACCTTCGAGAGAGGCCTCACCGTCGCTGCCACCCGAGGGCCGTCATCCTGGTCACCTCGAAGGAGCAGGCGAAATACATGCTGGATAGGGTCGTTGCCCTCACCGACGGTGAGTTGAAAGCGGCCTGAGGTTTCCAGGATTGGCAGCAGGCGGCCTTAGGTTGCCAAAGAAGCAGAAAGCTGCCTGAGGTCAGCTGAAAATAGCAGAAAGAGACCTGAGGACACCGGAAAAAGCAGAAATCAGCCTGAGGTCACCGGAAAAAGGGCAAAGCGGCCTGAGGTTACCTGAAAAAAGTGGAAGGTGGCCTTAGGTTACCGGAAAAGACAAAAAGCGGCACAGAATGTTGAAAGACAATTTTCATTGCATTATTCTAATTTCAGGACTGGGCGTCAAGTCCACCCTCGTCGTCAGTCAGATGACTCTGAACGCCTTCGTGCTGCGCGACGAGTCGGACATCTTCATTACGACCCCCTTCAATCTGGTCCAGTGCCTGAATGAGAACAGGGTTCGTCTCTCTCTCTCTCTCTCTCTCTCTCTCTCTCTCTGTTTCCGTCTCTCTTTCTCCTTTCTCTCTCTCTCTCCCTCCCTCTCTCTCTAACTTTCCCTCTTTCCAGCTCACTATTAACTTCCTCAAGTACCTGGTGATCGATGGCTTCGACGATACCATCAAGGAATGGGCCTTCAGACCGGAGATGATTAGGGAACTGTTCAAGTACTACGATAACCTGAATACGGTAGGATCTTAGAGAGAGAGAGAGAGAGACCCTTCTTTTTCAGAATTCCCAGCTTGTCCTGGTCGGAGACGACAAATCGGCGTTGGAGCACCCTTACTGGAACGAGAGGATCCTCTCCGCCAACAAGTTCGTCTCTTTTTCCACCAGAAAATGGATGTTTTCCTTCCAGCACGGTCATATTGGAGAGCCAGGAGCATCAGAAGATGTCTCCGGCGAATCATCTGTTCGTGAGGGCGCGCGGAGCCCAGATGGCTGAGGCGGTGCTGGCAACGATCAAGCACTATGGGGGAGGTGAGATTCAGGGAAAAGAGGTGGTGAGAGACTGCGAGGAGAAAGATGGTAGAGACGCAGAGGAACAGGTTAGAGACGTAGAGGTAGAGTGGGAAAAGACGCAGGCGGTGGAAGAGACGTAGACGAGTGAGGACGGCAGCAGCGAGAGTCAGACAGAGGGATGTCTAGAGCAGGGGAAAGGGCAGAGACGCAGAGCAACAGGGGCATATCTGCTGAGGAGACTGACGAAGACGACGAGACGCAGATGGACAGGGTCAGAGACGCAGAGTGAGAGGTTAGAGACACAGAGAAAGACGTTAGAGAGAGAAAGAGGTTAGAGACGCAGATGAACACGGTTAGAGACGGAGAGGTAGAGATCAGACAAGCAGAGAAATAGGTTAGAGACGCAGAGGAACATGGTCAGAAACATAGAGATAGAGGTTAGAGACGCAGAGATAGAGGTTAGAGACGCAGAGAAAGAGGTTAGAGACGCATAGTGGGAGGTTAGAGACGCAGATAAATAGGTTAGAGACGCAGAGGAACATGGTTAGAATAGGTTAGAGACGCAGAGGAAGAGGTTAGAGACGCAGTTGAAATGAGTCAGAGACGCAGATGAACACGGTTAGAGACGGAGAGGTAGAGATCAGACACGCAGAGAAATAGGTTAGAGACGCAGAGAAAGAGGTTAGAGACACAGAGAAAGAGGTTAGAGACACAGAGAAAGAGGTTAGAGACGCAGATCCAATAAAATCTTTATTTTTAGGTTCCGCCCTCGTCGTTGTCCCCGACCGTCTGCGAGACGTCGCCGAAGGCATCAAAGACATCCTCCGGGTGCTCAAGGAGAACGACTTCTCCGCCGAATTCTACCACACGTAATTTGCCGTTTCTGGCCCAAATATACCCATTTTAGGCAATTGAGCATGCCGAAGCGCGAGGCTCTTCTGAGGAACTTCACCATGGGCAATTTCAAGGTCCTCGTCACCAAATACTGCTGTCAGATGTGGGTTTCAGGTATTTGTTCAAGTGAAAAATGGTTTCAGGCGCAATCTGAGGTTCCCTGCGCTGAGGCAGGTGATTCATGTTGGATCTCCGTATAAGCCGGATGAGAGCTACACCACCAGCTACCACTTCTCTTCGTCTGTGGTGGCTTTTATGCCACGGGCCAGATCCGTCGTTCTATTCAATGTGGACCACGCGAGGCAGACGGGGAAGAATGTGAAGGAGCTTGTGGAGGTGAGGGAGGGGTGGTTAGAGACGCAGACATTGAAATAGGGTTAAGACGCAGACATTGAAGTAGCGTTAGAGACGCAGACATTGAAGTAAGGTTAGAGACGCAGACATTGAAGTAGGGTTAGAGACGCAGACATTGAGGTAGGGTTAGAGACGCAGACATTGAGACAGGGTGAAAAGACGCAGCGGAGGTGTAGAGACACAGAGATAAACTGTTTGCGGAGACCCAGGCGGTATGAGTCTGCCATTGTCAATTCAAAGCGGCCTGAGGTTGCCATGATAAATTCAATGCGGCCTGAGGCTGCCATACTCAATTAAAAGCGGCCTGAGGCTGCCATAATCAATTAAAAGCGGCCTGAGACTGCCAGAATCAAACAAAAGCGGCCTGAAACTGCGAGAATCAATTAAAAACAGCCTGAGGCTGGCATAATCAATTAAATGCGGCCTGAGGCTGTCAGAATCAGGTGTACGCGACCTAATTTGCATATTGCATGCCACAACTCCCCACTTTTAGAATCAAGCTATAATTGTCGTTTCCCCTTTCATTGTGGAAAGATGAGGCCACGTCGGGATACTAAGGCCTATCCTGGTTACCATGGGGAGCATCATGGCTTTCCCATCGGGTACTCTCCCGTTTCGAAATGTCGATGAAATGTAGATTACGAATATTGCGTCACATCTCTCTCAAACTAGCCTCCAGGCTCAAGTGCAAAATGCTAATTTCACGTTTTTCAGGCAATCCAGGCCAGTACGAAGGACGTCGAGTGGCAGAACTTTGGGATCCCCGCCTGGGCGCATATACACCTGGAAGACGAGAGGTGCAGTTGGTCGAGCCAGGATTGCAAGGACGCCGACAGTCTGCTGGATCTGACGATGGCCGATCCTATACAGACGGGAGGGAAGGGGAAACCCGAGGAGGAGGTTCTCTCTCTCTCTCTCTCTCTCTCTCTCTCTCTCTCGCTCCCTCCCTAACCCTCTCTTTCCAGGAAGAAGAGAACCCTGAATTCCTGGAATCCTTCCGTCCGCCCTTCCTCCAGGAGTTCCGCGAGCCCTCTCCCTTCGACTTCCGCCCGGACGAATGGCGTCCGCAGGATGCTAAATCGCCTCAGGAGATGACCCGCAGGAACCACGCCTACGTGAAGAAGGAGGAACACTACTCCTCTTCGGTTGGTTGGAGTTTGTAGTTTGATCAAGCTCGTGGTGTTTAGGACGAGAGCCAGTACGTTAGGAGGCGTCGTTCTTCTGAACCCAGCGATGGAAACGTAAGTAATCAAAATTAACCTCTAAATGATTATAGGGTTTTTATATGCTAATTTCGAGGTTTAGGAGTTCATGGGATCGCCGGATGGGACTCCGGTGGTCTTCTACCGACGTGGCTCCGGGTGCCGAGCGAACTTCAGAGGACAGAAGGCGGATAACCGTGGAGGACGGGCGAGGAGGCCTTCGCCCCAGAGGAGGCCTTCGCCCCAGAGGAGGCCTTCGCCCCAGAGGAGGCCTTCGCCCCAGAGGAGACCTTCGCCTCAGCGGAAGAGTTCTTCCCCGAGAAGGCAGTCGCCTAAGAGGACGGATTCCCCCCAGAGAAGGCCCTCTCCTCGCAGATCGGAATATAGCAACGGGAGGTCCTCGCCTCGGAGGAGGCTGTCGCCTCGCAGAGAGGAGTATGGCAACGGCAGGCTTCCCCGACAGGTACGGGCTGGGTTTCGAAAGCAACCATCGACTCTTGCAGTCTCAGGCCGCTTTTCGCTGATTATGGCAGCCTCAGGCCGCTTTTGCTTAATAGCGGCAGTCTCAGGCCGCTTTTACTTGATTATGGCAGCCTCAGGCCGCTTTTACTTGATTATGGCAACATCAGGCCGCTTTTACTTGATTATGGCAGCCTCAGGCCGCTTTTGCTTAATTATGGCAGTCTCAGGCCGCTTTTACTTGATTATGGCAGCCTCAGGCCGCTTTTACTTGATTATGGCAACATCAGGCCGCCTTTAGCTGATTATGGCAACATCAGGCCGCTTTTACTTGATTATGGCAGCCTCATGCCGTTTTTGCTTGATTATGGCAGTCTCAGGCCGCTTTTATTTGATTATGGTAACATCAGGCCGCTTTTATTAGATCGTGGCAACCTCAGGCCGCTTTTGTTATTATGGCAGCCTCAAGTCGCTTTTATTTGATTATGGAAACATCAGGCCGCTTTTATTTGATTATGGCAGCCTCAGGCCGCTTTTTTCGATTTGGGTCAGGCTGATTTTTTATGGACCGCCGCCAGCCATAGGGTTCGGTCTCCGTCAACTACGGGCAACCGAAGGCCGCTTGGACCGCTTTCTGGTAACCAAAGGCCGCTTTATCTGATTTTTTGAAGCCAAAGGCCGCTTTGACCGCTTTCTGGCAATAAAAGGACGCTTCACAGCGCCGTATTATAATCAGCCGCGTTCGTGGTGTAATGGTTAGCATGGATGCCTTCCAAGCATTCCACGGGGTTTTCATTCCCCCCGAACGAAGAACTTTTGTTTTTGGATTGCTGCTATCGCTCGCTTGTTTGGCGTCAATACCCCTCTATGGCCGCTTTTGTAACCGATAATTGTTAGGCTTATCAGCAATCACGTGAAGATGCCAGGGCCGGTAACCTGAGCAACGGCGGAAATTAGACATTAATCATCTCCTCCTCAGCATGCTGCACATCGTTCTCTCGGTAAATTCAAATTCATGATACATGTTTCCGGAACAAAGCAGAAAGCGGCCTGAGGTTGCCAGAAAAAAGCGGAAAGCGGCCTGATCTCACCGGAAAAAGCGGAAAGCGGCCTGAGGTCACCAGAAAAAGCGGAAAGCGGCCTGAGGTAACCAGAAAATAACGGAAAGCGGCCTGAGGTCACCAGAAAAAGCGGAAAGCTGCCTGAGGTAACCAGAAAAAGCGGAAAGCGGCCTGAGGCCACGGGAAAAAAGCGGAAAGCTGCCTGAGGTAACCAGAAAAAGCGGAAAGCGGCCTGAGGCCACGGGAAAAAAGCGGAAAGCGGCCTGAAGTCACCAGAAAAAGCGGAAAGCGGCCGGATGGCATCATAATGTGGTTTTTCACAGAGGACTTAAGGAACTAAATTGAAATTCTCTTTTCAGAGGTATGAATCCCGCAACGAGTATTCCCGTGGCCGACAGTCGTCTCCCCCGAGGAACAACTACGACAAGCAGGACTGCAGAAGGTACCGCCCGTCGGAGGACCGGCCCAGGAGCCCTTCCAGAAGTCCTCCTAGGAGACAGCACGACGATTACGAGAGACGCAGGGTGAGCGATTTTCTCTTTCTCTCTCTCTCTCTCTCTCTCTCTCTCTCTCTCTCTCTAGCGCTCTCTAACTCCTACTAATCTCTACTTTTAGGACCGCAAGTCTCCTCCCTCCAGAAGCAGGAACGACCTGTCGTCGCAGCAAAACGCCCGTTATGCGAGAGCCGAGCCGAGGGATTACGGTAGAAGGGACTACGGCAGGAAGGATTACGGTAGACAGGAGTACGGTAGACAGGAGCGCCGTGACCGTTCCCCCGAGATGTGCCGTCCCCGTCAAGATGTGGTTGGAATTCTGATGACTGAGCCTCTAAATAGAGAATTCAGGAGTACATTCCGGAGCGATTCGGCCTCAGCCCGCCGATCCGTCGTCGAGAGAAGGAGGAAATGGAGAGGAAGGAGAGGGAGAGGAAGGAAATGGAGAGCAGGGATTATGCGGAGAGCTTTGGAAGGACCTGGGGACGCGAATGGGGACTCCCGTCTTTGGAGGTAGAATATGGAGGATTTCTGGAAAACGCCCTTAAAGGCGGCCTGAGGCTGCCAGAATGAATAACAGCGGCCTGAGGCTTTCCAAATTGATTAAAACCCGGTCTGTGGCTGCGTGAAAAGAGCAGAAAGCCGCCTTAGGTCAGCAGAAAAAGCGGGAAACGACCTGACGTTAAAAAAGCAGAAAGCGGCCTGAGGTCGCCAGAAAAAGCCGAAAGCGGCCTGAGGTTTGTTTTGATCAAAAGCTTCATTGAATTCGCTTTTTCAAGAACATTCTTTCTTATATTTAGTGTTTTGTGCCCAATTAGTTTGGGGGAAAGCAAAAATGATAATTATAACTGTATACTATTCAAATTCAATCTACCTTTTCCAGGATCAACTGGCCCAGGACTTTGGCCAGATGTCTGTGAGGGACCGTCGTCCGCCCTCTCCTCGGCGTGAAGAGCCCCCTCGCCGTGGAGGCCACAGGAACGACGGCCGTCGGCAGCAGAGGGACAACTCGCCCCCGGAGATGTTCGGAACTGTCCGTCGTTTCTGGATCCCCCAGGGCACCACTGGCCTCGGAAGGCGCAGTCCTCAGAGGGAGCCCAGCCCGCCGCGCCGCGTAAGTCATACTCATTTTGTGGGGGGATAAATTCAAATTTTCAGGAATTCTATGGGAGGATGTCTCCGGAGGCGCTCCATGATCAGTCGTGGGAGCAGTTTGCCAACCAAGGAAGGAGGGCAGACGAGGGCCACAGCACTTTCCCTCGGAGGAAGGGATCTCCTAGGCGGGAGAGTCAGAGGAACATGGTAGGGCGCTTTCTGGCAACCAAAGGCCGCTTGGACCGCTTTCTGGCAACGAAAGGCCGCTTGAACCACTTTCTGGTAACGAAAGTCCGCTTGGACGGCTTTCTGCAAATCAAAGGCCGCTTGAACCACTTTCCGGCATGACAACCAAAGGCCGCTTGGACCGCTTTCTGGCAACCAAAGGCCGCCTAAACCACTGATTGACATTATCCAGTCTCAGTTCAAAATAGCAGCCAAAATTTGCATATTGCACCCTAAAAAGTACTTTTAGCGCCATTTTAAGCTAAATAGCAGCTCCAACGGCGGTTTCAAACCGCTCTTGCCAAATATTGGCCTAAACTTTTTTTTCAGGGATCCCACCGCTACAGCGAGGTCCGCCGTGGAAACGCCTACAATTCTCAGCGCCAGCAGCCCCAGCCCCTGCCTTGTGCCCCCATGAGGCCCTCGATGAAGGCCACTTCTTCCTCCGAGACGCGCTCCGCCAGAAGGAGCCCCGTTCCTTCCTGCCCCAGCGACGAGGAGGGCTTCCAAGTGCATCCCGCCTTCGCGCGCGGAGGGGTTAGTTCACCTTAAATTACCTATTTAAGTCCTTAAGAGAATTGTATAAGGCCTTAAAGACCTTACGGAGAGACATTCATATAGTAATGTTCATTTTCAGAGGCCGAATCGGGAGGCCGTGATCAGAGGGGTGGAGGCCAAAAGGAAGACCCAGGCGGAAGAGAGCGAGGTTGGTCTCTCTCTCTCTCTCTCTCTCTCTCTCTCTCTCTAATTCCCTCTATTTCAGCACTCCGGCTGGTGAAGAGCGAGACGAAGAACCTCCTGTCGCATCGCCGGTGTACAAATCTCCTCACAGTGATCTATTGTATTATTCCCGAGTGACTTGTTTTTATGGACATTTTAATCGTTTTAATGGAATGTATTTTAGATTAGTTGGAATGTGATTTGTTGGGAGAATTGTGTTGTTTTGGGGATTTAATTTAATTTAATTGCATCGAGAGAAATCATCGGGAGGAAATCAGTTCAACTTTGCCTTTCTCTCTCTCTCTCTCTCTCTCTCTCTCTCTCTCTCTCTCTCTCTCTATCACACGCATTTTCTCTCTATTCAAACCTCTCCCTATCTTGTTTATCCCCCTCTCTCTCCATCAGCAATCGTACCCGCCAATTGAGAGATAATCAACTATCACGTGAAGATGACTGGCGCCTCAATTTCCCGTTCCCGGTTACCTAAGCGACGACGAGGAGGTTGAGATTAATCTCCATTCCCATTTGCGAATATGTATCAGCGTTCCCCGAGAACTTACTAACAACACAACTCATCGAAACACCTTTGTAAGAAAGTAGCGTTTGTGAGTATTGGTAAAAAAGCGGCGAAAAAAGGATTGCGCATCATGGCGTTTTGAGCGTGGGAACCTGACGGTACTTTTACGCGTCATAAATGAAACTGTTTCTTTATTTCTCTCTCTCTCTCTTTCTCTAACCCCATCTTTCTCTATAACGCTTTTTCTCTCTATAACCCTCTCTACCCCTCTCTCTCCCTCTCTCCCTTCCTCTCTCCCTCTCTTCCGCTCTCCCTCTCTCCCTCTCTCTTTCTCTCTCTCTCTCTCTCTCTCTCTCTCTCTCTCTCTAACCCTATCTTTCTCTATAACGCGCTCTCTCTCTCTTCTCTCTCTCCCCCTCTCTCCCTCTCTCCCACTCTCTCTCTCTCTCTCTCTCTCTAACCCTATCTTTCTCTATAACGCGCTCTCTCTCTCTCTCTCTTCTCTCTCTCTCTCCTTCTCTCCCTTCCTCTCTCCCTCTCTCTTTCTTTCTCTCTCTCTCTCTCTCTCTCTCCCTCTCTCTCTCTCTCTCTCTCTCTCTCTCTCTCTCTCTCTAACCCTATCTTTCTCTATAACGCGCTCTCTCTCTCTTCTCTCTCCCCCTCTTTCCCTCTCTCCCACTCTCTTTCTCTCTCTCTCTCTCTCTCTCTCTCTCTCTCTCTCTCTCTCTCTGCCTCTCCGTCTGCCCCTATCTTCTCGTAAAAGCTAAGCGACAATAAAGAGACATTAAATTGTGCAAACACGCAACACCAAGAAAGTGATGACGTCATTCTCTCTTGCATGAACTGTTCAACCTTCTTTCGGTTTCTCACTCTTGTCACACGACAATATCACATTTTATAAACTTTTTTTTCTTCAATATCTCTGATTATCAATCATTTTTGTCATAATACCTGGTATCTATATCAATGCTCTATATCTGTCATTTAGAGGCCGCCGAAAAACAATGATCGATAAAATGCCGTTTGTTATGCCTGCGCTAAAAGTGGTTTTCGCTAACTGCGGCGTCAGATCTTCTGTACAGATAAGATTTCTCACGCAGATAGGCACCTTGTCGTACGATACACTTTTGTGACTCTTTGGAAGCCCTTGATTTTATTTTCTGAAAGAAAATAGCCACATAATGAACCAATAAGGTGTTTTATGGTCATATTCTTCTATGTAACAACAAAAGCAAAAGTTTCGACCACGGCAGGACTCGAACCTACAATCTTCGGATCCGAAGTCCGACGCCTTATCCATTAGGCCACGCGGCCACAGGGTTGACAGCGTGGTGCCCGCTTTAAATGTCTGCGGCGGGAATTTGGCTTTCGTACAATGGATCTTCTGCGACCCTGCGCTTTTTAACATCGCTTTTATTTTTCAAAGCCAAATCATTCATTTATTATCACCCTTGCTGTGCCACCGCTTTATTTATTTATATTGTTTATTTGTTTCACGACTATCCTAGCTAAAAAAAATTCTTTTTATTTATTTTGCAAAATAATGTTGCATTCGTTTTATCGCAATTAGGTCAGATCTTTGGCTTAATAAGCGAAGGCATATTAAACCCCCTACGACCGCATTTTCGAGCCGACGGCGAGCAATCGTAATAAACAACAATACTTCCACCTACTTTTTCTTGGATTATTCGTTAACTTTTAAAATGATTTTTTTAACAAAAAAAATATCTTTTTAATTTAAAAATAATAAACTTTCGAGAAAAATAAAATTTCAAGCCCCCCATATTATTCATCGTCTAAACCATGTCGAGAAATGTTCTTTCTTCTTAAATTACTAATTTGAATAGAATTATATTTTAAAATTCAGTTTTTAATGATATAACAATGATTCACTAAAATATAAACTTATGAAACACCATCCTTTTATTGATTTTTTTAAAATATATTTGTTTCTTAAAGAATTTTTTTCAGATAGGTATGAACAAATCACATTATAAAGCAAGACCAGGGTATACTGACGAAGGTATGTTTTAACCTTGAGTTTTTAAACTAATTGCTTGAAATTATTTAAAAAACCGGAAATTTAAAAAAATTGTTTAGTTTTTTTTGTTCATTTTTGTAACATTACAATAACAAAAAAAATGAGCTAGGAAACATTTTAAAAGGTTTTGATCTAAACAACTCTTTTTCAGATGCCTGGATTCCGAAGGAGCTCAATGCTCATTATCTTCAGAAGTTAGAACTCCAAAGGTCAAATGACATTGTCACAAATCTCGATCCAGAGATTGAAGTCATTTGTGCAGAAGATGTGGAAAATTTGCCTCTTTCCTCAGCGTAAGCAACTAAAATTACAAAATGTTTAAGATAATTTAGGGCAATTGGAGATCATTTCTGTCAAAAATTGGTCAGCAATGCGGAAGCTTGTGGTTTCAAGGAGTTGAGGGTTGTACAAAGGACTATGTTGCCATTTGTAGGGTTTTGAAAAAAACCCAGGAGATTATTGTGATTTAGATCAATGCGAAGAACAATATTTGTCTTACTGCCACAGGACGATCAGGAAAGACCGTCGGGTATCTGCTTCCGCTCATTCAGAAGGTGAGAATGGGTGTGTGTGTGTGTCTGTGTGTCTGTGTGTAAGTCTGTGATAAAGAGGGAGGGAGGGAGAGAGAGAGAGGAAGAGAAAGGTGATAGAAGTAGAGAGCGGTGACAGAAAGAGAGAGAGAAAACTAGAGAGAGAGATAGAGATACAAAGAGGAAGAGAGAGAGATGATAGAAGTAGAGAGCGGTGACAGAAAGAGAGAGAGAGAAAGAGAGAGAGAGAGAACTAGAGAGAGAGAGAGAGAGAGAGAACTAGAGAGAGAGAGAGAACTAGAGAGAGAGAGGGTGTGTGAGAGAGAAACAGAGAGAGAGAGAGAAGCAGACACATAGATGGAGACAAGAGTGAAACGGAGTTAGAGAAAGAGAGAGTGAGAGAGAAACATCGAGTGAAGCAGATACATAGAGAGAGATAGAGATACAGTGAGGAAGAGAGAGATGATATAAGTAGAGAGCGGTGACAGAAAGAGAGAGAGAGAGAGAGTACGAGAGAGACAGAGAGACATGTACCGAGACAGAGGTGACAGAAATATGGGAAAAACAGAGACCTTTCAGGTGTACGAGGACCTCAAAGTCACCCCTCATGCCAGAGGTTGCCCCAGAGCCTTGATCATCGTGCCTTGCAAAGAACACGCAAAATATCTCCTCAACACTGTCAGAGCCCTCACTGCTGGTAAATTCTTTCAATTTTTTGCTTAAATACCCAAACTTTAGACATGAACATCCATTCCGCTTTATCAGTCAGTCAAATGGGACAGGGATTTATTGCTTCGAGGGACAGTGCTGATATTCTGATTTCCACCCCTTTCGTCCATGTAAATTGTGTTCGAAACGAAAGAGTGAGTTCAAATAACCCTTTAAAGGTTTAAAACATTACTTTAGTACATTCTCGCTGGTCTGAAGTTGATGGTAGTGGATATGATGGATGATCTAACACATCAAGGCTCGGCACTACTTCCGGAAGCCTGTACCGATGAACTATTCGAAAACTTCAATTCCCTAACAACCGTTAGTTAAATAAGTTACTTTTTTACTTTTTCTACTTCTTTAGAATGCTCAGCTTCTGCTGATCGGCACTGATTCGCATGTTTTGAGGGACCAGTACTGGAAAGACATGACTGGAAAGGTCGAACGGTAAGAACTGAAAGATCAACTAGAAAATGTAAGATTCAGATTGGTCATTATGAAAAACAAAGAGAATCAATGGATTTCCCCATCGAACCATCTCTTGGTGAGGGTTCGTGGAAATTTGATGTTCGAATCTGTGCTGGAGACGATGAATAATTTTGAAGAAGGTAGGTAACCATAAAAGAAAACCTTTCTTCCTTTCTTACTAAATTTTACTTTTTTTGTCTTTTAAAGCCAGGATTTTAATTTACAAATTAGATATCTAGTTTCAGGCCCAATTATCGTTGTTGTATCCAGGCCTGAAAAGGAGGGCCACCCAGTGTGCCAGCAGCTCTGCCAATTCCTGGAAGACCACCGCATATCCAATGTTTATTTCCACACGTGAGTTTAACTGATTTAACATAGAAATCAATCGATTTTCAGAAAAATGCCCATGGCTCAGCGAGAAACTATCCTCCACGACTTCAGTGTGGGAAAGATCCAAGTACTCGTGGTGAGGTACTGCCTGCAAATGTAAGTTTCAATCAAATACTTTTATGTTTTTTTTTAAAAGTTTAGGTTAAGTTTAAAAACAAGAAAGGTTTTCAGGAAAAGCATTTGGGCTCTTGGATTGCGCCAGGTCATCCATATTGGAACTCCAAGCTTTGGAAACGAGATCTATGAATCGAGCTATCATTACTCTTCTTCTGCCATTGCATTCAACCCCTGCGCTCGTTCGGTGGTGCTGCTAAATGTGGATGATGACACCCAGTGTGGGAGGAACATTTGGGCAGTGACACATGTGAGTTCGTATGGGAGTGAGTGCGTGAGTATGTGTGGACGTGTGTGTTTGAGTGTGTATGTGAGTGAGTGATTGAGTGAGTGTGTGTGCGCGTGAGTATGTGAGTTTGATGGTGTCTGAGAGTGTGTAAGAGTGTGATGAGAGTGAGGGAGTGAGTGAGTGAGTGAGGGAGTGAACGAGTGAGTGTGTGAGCGAGTGAGTGGGTTAGATCAATCCTGAGATTCTGAAACAATTCCTGCGTGAGTATGTGTGGACGTGTGTGTTTGAGTGTGTATGTGAGTGAGTGAGTGAGTGATTGAGTGAGTGATTGAGTGAGTGTGTGTGCGCGTGAGTATGTGAGTTTGATGGTGTCTGAGAGTGTGAGCGAGTGTGAGTGTGATGAGAGTGAGTGAGTGAGTGAGTGAGTGAGTGAGTGAGTGTGTGAGCGAGTGAGTGGGTGAGATCAATCCTGAGATTCTGAAATAAATCCTCACTTGTTTAGATTGCTCGCAAATGCTCCTTTGCTGTTGACTGGCCTCGAAACTACATTCCAACATGGGCCATGAGCTGCCAATCCAAGAAAACTGACTGGAACCCCTCTGATCGGAAGGAAGCCGACAAGTTGAACGATCTATTGAAAAATTCTTATCAAAACCAACAAGTTAAGGTAAGTTTTCCCTTTGCACTGCATCCCTCTGTCTCTCTGTTTCAGCAACTTGCCGCGTTAGTTAGATGTTGCAAAGGCTTACCCCCACCGTCTGAGGTTACCTGAAAAATTGACTTGTTAATGTATGATTTTAGAAGGGTTCTAGTCAAAGTAGAAGATTCTCCGGTCACGACAACTCGCGCACCCACCGCAGTGCTCCCAGCAAGAACAACAGAGACTACGTAAGTGAAAATTTTCATATTTAGCATATTTAAACACTATTTCATTTTGGCGGGATGTTCATTTTTTTCGATTTCAGAGGGTCGAGAAGATTTGCTCGCCCTGTTTTCCATGTTCAAAGGCGAGCTTAGCAACCAATTTTATTGGATTTGCTTTAAAATTTCCATTAATTTAAGTGTTGCAAACATAAGAAATCTAATTTCAATTTGCCTATTGAAATTTGATCAAAAAATGACGAAAATTGGCTAAAAACAATTCGGTCAAAATAGTCAAAAAATTAAAAACCTTATTTATGGCTTTTTGTTAGCCCCAACAGTGTTTCTGAACAAAAAAATCCACAATTTTAATTTAAAAAATTTTTTTCTTTTGACCAAATTGTTTTTGGCCAATTTTGGTCGTTTTTTGACCAAATTTCAATAGACAAATTGAATTTTCTCAATGATTTCATATGTTTGCAAGGGGTTAAAATAATGTAAATTTTAAAACAAATCCAATAAATAGGTTGCTAAGATCGCCTTTGAACATGGAAAACAGCAAAAATGTGATTTTTTTCCAGATTTTTTAAAAGTTTTTCGAAAAAAAAAATGAAGGGTTGATCATAATTCTTTCACGGAACTACAAAAGAAGAAATTTGTTAGCACACTATTTGAAATCGTTTGACGCCTCCGTAGGGTCACTGGGAGTCCGTAGGGTCCCTAGGAGCGGAGATAGCCATTTACTGAACAATTTTAAAATTTTTAAAAATTTTTAAAAAATTAAAATGAAAAATTTCTTGCTTGTTTCGCTTCTAGACCCATCTCAAATTAAATTATCAGCAAACTCCGAGACATCAACTTTTTTGTGGCCTCGGCTCGGCTCGAGACTCTCAGAAAAACTCTCTTAAAAAGTCTTTCAGTGAAAAAAGCAGTTATTCCTTTGATTTCAGAGGGACGATCAAGAAGACCAGGAAGATCAGTACTACGACTCTCGCAACGACAGCCGCCCACAGCAAAACAAGCAATCTAACAATGTGAGTATTTTTATTTGCTTTGGTGTTATTATAATTAAAGATTTTTTAAAAGGATGTTATAAACACAGTTTCAGAGAAACCACCAGGAGGAAGAATTCTACGCCCCACAGCAGAGCCCCCGCGGACAGGAGCAAGGGCATAACTACAGAGACCTGCCGGTGAGCTTTATTACTTTTTTTATTTTTTTAAAATTATAATCTTTTAAAACAAAGGGTTTAGAGAAACGATTATCAAAAAGACAATCAGCAGTATGACTACCGTCCCAGTAGCCGCTACCAGGAAAACGACGTCAGGTGCAGTCAACCGGTTGGTTTAGTGCTCTTTTTCAAAAATTTCCTTTAATTCTAAGTTTTTCACCCTCTTTTTATTGAAACAAACCGTCAGGAATCTTTTAAGGACGACAATTCGTTTCTGAAGCTGCTTACTGTAGGCGTACGATAACTGCCAAAGCGTCCTCCGATGTCGTACGGGTGAGAGTCCCGCCGCGCCGCCATGCTAGACAACTCGGCGCGTGTGCGTTTCTCTGCGTCTTGGTTCGGCGGGAGTGTTGAAAATTCAAAAAAAAGTTAAAAGTTCGTTAAAAGTCGACAAAGTAAAAAAAGGGCCCTGACGGTTTTAACAAAATTTGGATGGAATACTGTCTGTGTTCAGGGGCGGGATGCTCCGACTCTTTTCAACCAGGAAGAGCGAAGGCCGGAGAGCCGTTTCAAGGCTCCAAATGAGAGATACGAGCAATCGGTCAGTTTAATAGACCTTTTTAAACCTTTTTTTGCTTTATAAACTTTTCAAACGGTTTTCTGAAACTCTTAAAGGGAAACGTTGGGTAGAAATGGGTTGATGAAGTATTGCGCCCTCCTTGAGATCAGTCTATTTATGAAACGTTTGAAAGAGGGCGTAAACGCAGTGCAGAGCATGCGTAAAGACAATCAGCTCACCTGTCCCTGCCCAAATGACCTAAAAAACGAAAGTAACAAAAAGAT
The DNA here is from genome assembly GCA_022343465.1 of Oscheius sp. G VE-2021. Classification (NCBI taxonomy): domain Eukaryota; kingdom Metazoa; phylum Nematoda; class Chromadorea; order Rhabditida; family Rhabditidae; genus Oscheius; species Oscheius sp. G VE-2021. The sequence goes on from JAJQXH010000059.1 coordinate 23,154, forward strand.
TTCAATTATAATCATTTTCAGAAGAATGATTACCAAGAAGACTATCGTCAGCAAGACTTCCGCCCCAATAGCCGCTACCAGCCTCAGGATGCCAGACAGAAACAGCCGGTAAGTTCTTTTCTTATTTTCTTTTCCTTTTTGGCTTTTTTTCGCTTGAAATTTTTGAAACTTCATATTCCCGCCAGTTAGAGACTCGGAGGAAAGATGGCGCGTAAACGCAGTGCAGAACATGTGTAAAACTGACAATGCTGAGCCTGCAAGGCCCAATTGACCATAAAATCACAAAATTAAAATGGAAAAATCATGTAATAACTTTTTCAGAAGAAGTATTATCAAGAGGACTATTTTGAGCACGACTTTCGCTCTAATAGTCGCTGCCAGGCTCATGAGGTCGGATACGAAAAGCCGGTAAGTAAAACATTAATTTCTTTTTGAATTTTTAAACTTTTTGAATTTACAAACTTTACAATCATTTACTTTTTATCGATTTAGAGTGGAGACGTCCGTGCCCAGGGAGGTTCAAAGGTCGTCTATAGAAATTCCGCTCCTACCCCTTCTTACAAGGAAGAGAAAAGGTCCGAGAGCCGATTCCAAGAAGAGCCTCGGTCTGAGAACCGTTTTCAGTCTCAGGATGTGAGATCCCAGAAACCGGTGAGTTTTATGAGATTTTTAACTTTAAATCCGCAAAATACTAAGGAATACAATGTTAGTAGAAAAAAAAGAGGTTTATAACCAATTTACCCAAATGGCGCAGCCGGTTACGCAATGGTCTCTTAAGAAAAGGGTCGTTGGTTCGATTCCATCCCTCGATTTTATTTTGTTTTGATATTCTGAACCTCATTTTTAAAGTTTTAAATGTAGTTAATATACAAATAAACATTTTCATTAAAAAGTTTAGCCTATGGACCGCAGCTCCCCTGCTCCATCCTACCATGAGGACCGAGAGGACCGCAGACCCAACAACCGTTTTGATGCCCAAGATGTGAGATATGAAAAGCCGGTTAGTTATATAACAATTTAAAGAGTTCAAATGATTAGAAATTGAAATTCGGCAATTAAACAACACACTCGATTGCGTCGATTCCATAAGCTCGTGAGCACGCCTTCTCCTATGCGCACACAATGGCGCAGTCGGTAGGGTCTTAGACTACTAAACCAAAGGTCTTTGGATCGAATCTTCCAAATGACAATTCTTTTGCTTTTGAAAACAAACATCCAGTCTATAGCCTGAAAGTCGAAAAAAGTTCAAAGAAAGCTTTTAAAATCTATTTCAGGCCGTCAATTCCATTGTTCCCTCCAACCAGGAGCCTCTCTCCGATGAGGATGAGGCAAGTTTCGGCCGAGGCAATCAATACGTAAGTTTGAAACTGATTTTAAATTTTAGCAATTACTATTTTTAATATAAAAAGCTTTATTTTATATGAAACATTTTCAGCACCGAGCTAGTCAGCGAAGCAGCGGAAACTGCAGGGATGACCGACAGGACCGAAAGAAGCCCGATGAGCGTGAGGTAAAAAACGACTAGTTAAAATCGATACTATTAAACTTTTTAAGGATGAAAATTACGATGATGCTGACTACCGTACTGTTTGTCGGGTGCAGGGGACCCAGAATGATCGCAGAGCGGATTATGGTAGCGAGAGAAGAGGCCGAAGAGAGGAGGAATACGGTTACGAGAGGAAGGAACGCCGTGGAGAGGATTACGGTAGCGAGAGGAGGGACCGTAGGGAATACGGTAGAGACCAGAGGGACTACCGTAATGACCAGGAGGATGAGAACTACGATCAGGGTTACTGTAACCCTCGTCAGAATCAGGTTAGTTATCGATAAAAAAACTTTAAAATTTT
>JAJQXH010000059.1:30000-57500 GCA_022343465.1 Oscheius sp. G VE-2021
TCCAAATTCCTCTGCGTCTCTGCCCCTGCAGAGTTACGACTCGCGTCGTCTGCGCATCACGGAGCGCGGCGACATTCACCCGTACGAGGTCGGCGCAACCGCCAAATGTGACCGTAAGCGACGAAAAACTATCAAAAGCTCATAATCGTTCATTTAAAATTGAAATCCCATCTTCAGTGCAAAGGAGGAGGTTCATCTGGATGTTGCAAACATACCCACTACCATCAGAATGTGGGAGGAGGTCAGCAGTGTGGCTCAGGTTGTCAGCCTGGGTACTCTTGTGGAAGCTACGGATGCGCAAAGCGAAGGGCTCTGGGTGGTCTCACGAGAAGGATGGTGGGTTTAAATTTTAAAGTTAGTTTTCAAAAAACAATTTGGCATAGATCATGACATTCGCGGTTGCGGCGCTGCTGCGGCGCGGTCGCGTCGCGGCTACCCAAGCCCAGCCCCCTAATGCGTCGTCCGCGTATTCCAGACAATATGGATATCAATCGATAGCAAATTCTTCACTGATTTCAAAAATGAAACATACTTTTAATTTTACTGTATTTTAGGACGGCCTGATCGTAGCTGACGAAAACGGAGAACAAGCCTTCACTCCACCCCTCGGAGGCGATCTCGTCACAGATGTATCGAAACTAAATCTAACCAGGGAACGGCTTACGGTAACCCCCTTTTTGTGAAATTGTCATTAAATCTAATTTCAGAATCCGAACTTCATCTTCCATACCTGTTGCCAAACTAGAGGCCTCCCAGATGCCTGTTTGAAGTATTGCCACTTTAACACTTATTCTTCCCAGGCGGTAATTTTTCTTTTTAAGTTATATAAATAATGAAAATTTAGTTAGAACAGATGTTCCGAGGGGAAGACCGCTGTCCAATCGATGCTGCCAATGAAATTCACTTCTGTGCAGCTCAGGGATTGGATCACAAGAGGGTTTGTCACTTTGGACAAAGTTTTTCTTTAAAATCAGTTTTTTGACAATTATAATTTGGAAAATGAGATTAAGAAGATTAACAAATAAAAAAAAATGAAAATGTGAAATTTCAGTGCTGTGCAGCCGATGGAGTGGCAGCAACCATGGCGGGAAGGAAATGTCTTGCTTTTTGTGATCAAACCCCAAATAGGTCAGTCAATTTGGGTTACTGTAGGCAAATACATTCAATTTTTTAAGCTTTGGGTTACTGTAGATTAATCAATAATTGCTTCTGGCGCGGCGCGACGCGGCAAAGCCTGCTGTGGACCCCTCAAGACGCAGAGGAAAGCCGGCGCGTAAACACAGTGCATGCAGAGTGTAAAAAGTGGTCCACAGTTTCCTGTCGTCCGAAATGTCTCCAAATCGCTTCTAGCCAACATTTGTCATTGTAAAACAATCAATATTTCAGGGTTACTGTACTCTAACACTTATAATAACTTTTTTTTCAGATTCACCAAATTGGACATGTCGTATCTGCCCTGTTTGAGTGTTTTTGAAAGTATGAAACGCTGCTTCTACAATGAGATAAGGTTAGTTTTCAGGTATCCCTTAACATTCTAAATAACGTTTTGATTTGAGTTTCAAACCCGTACGGGATCGGCGGCCGCGGCGGGACTACCCTTGCCGCGGCCGCCGATCTCGTACGGGTTTGAAACTCACGGCGCTACCATGCCAGACAACCAAAGTTTTCTGCGTCTTTTGAAGCGGGAACATTGAAAATTCAAATAATAAATCGATAAACCGAGAGGATTGAACGCGTAAACACAGTGCACGCATTTCGTTTAAATGCTAAAAATTTTCTAAAATATCTTTTCAAGGATTTTCGATCAAAATATGTTCCTCTACAAAGTCCGACCCCACAATTTCGCCCATTTGTCACCAACGAAGGTTGTTTTGACCACAGTTCTTCCACAACAAAGTTGTTTTCACGCCTGAAAATGTCAAACTTTGCAAGACAAGGCCACTTTTTTTCCCCCCCCCCCCCCTCCAACATCATTGCAACCACCCAAACAGCGTGCAGTGTACATGTGAATCTTCTCCTTTTCATGTGAACCACAAACGAGTTTCAGCTGTTTTTTGTCCTAACCACCAATGCTCTTGATCTAGAAGGAATGATAGTAGATAGAAATGGCGTTGGTCTTCTTCCCTTTAGAGGTCATCCTTACTTTCAAATTAACTACTTTTTCGAATGGGTAGTACTTGTGGAAGAAAAGAAAAACCAGTTCCTTGTGTCTGTTCACTGAAGAAATACAGTAATCCGGTGATCTGTGGTGGTACATTGAAGATTTTATGTGACTGGTTTTTGGGGAAAATAGTTTTTGAAAGATTTTGTTGCAGGGCGAGGGCTGAGGCAAAGTTCGGGGCCAGGGAGGTCTTTGCTGCACCTCCACCGCCACCTCCGCCGAAGAGAATGGATTCATCGGAAGAATTGATCAGATTCTGATTGTGCAATAAAACTTGACTCTCTCTCTCTCTCTCTCTCTCTCTCTCTCTCTTTCTCTCTTTACCTCTCTGTCTGTCTGTCTGTCTGTCTGTCTGTCTGTCTGTCTGTCTGTCTGTCAAGTCCCCAGCCCCTTTCCAAAATGGATAACAAGAATAGAAAACCAATGTCGATTTGTAATACTCTTACAGTAACGTGAAGAAACGTCATACTCCATAAACTGTGATAGTCTCCACTCTTCGTTTCGAAATGAACAAAAAACACTTCAATTATAAACTTCAATCACTAGACTGGCACATTCATACCATAAAGGGCAGGTCAGCAAAGTGCACCTGCAACAATGGACAAAATACAAACCGGCTCGAGGAACAAATCATAATCGTGCAAAAACTGTTCACTAAACTTTGAAGTTTGCAGCGGGAAAAACAAGATCTGACTGGTATTGTTTTGCTAATAAATGATTGTTTACAGTTTACCATCTGTCAATTACACTGTTCTGTCAATTAGACTGAATCATTTGTTCAGGAAAGAAGAGAAAAGGGAAATAAACAACTCGTAAAGTTTGATTTACAGGATCTTGCAAACTGAGAGAAGAGGTGAGAAAATAGTTCAATTTGACTGTTAAAGGGGAAACATAACTTTTCTGATTTTGTTATAAAACCCTATATCTCATTCCCAGGAATCCGAAAAATACCTCTTTTTCCCATTTTGGGTCAAAATGAACCGATTTAGGACCGCTTGAAATTTGGGGAAATTGCCGTTTGAATTGCCCCCCCCCCAACTCTGCGTCTCTCCATTTCCCACACTCTATCGCCCACTCTGGCCGTGTTACGTGCGGCAAACGCGTAAAACGGCCGTGTAAACGCGCCCCTTTTGCAGTCCAAATCATATAAAAGGGGTATGTTTCAGAATCGTGACAACGATATCTATTCGATGAAACAATTGTAAAGAAGCTTTGTAAAATCATTTTAAGAGGTCCTTTCCCTTTCAGGCTGGCCTGAGTATGTTAGAGACAACAATGTTACCTACACCCGTACGACATCGGTAAATTGGGTAAACCTAAAAAACCAAATATTGAAAGTTGCCCTTCATTGTTTGGAAATTGAGCGCGTGGTTAGTAGTTTCGTTAAACAACTTCATTAATCCTTGTCATCGAAGCACCGAAGATTCCATTGTAACAACAAAAAACCTGCGGCTAACACGTTTCGAGGGGGAGGGTTCACACACTCACATAGTCACAGAGTCACAAACTCTCTCTCTCTCTCTCTCTCTCACACACACACATACACATACACACATTATTGAAATGTTTTTATTGTCGATCTTATGTATATCTGAATGTACACACAACAACACACAATCATAGGCACACGGCTGTCTAAGGCTGACTGTCTTGGAGTAGCTGGGGCGAATAAAGCCAAGAGAAAGAAAGGAGAAGAATAAATACCAGTGAGAGGGTTCACAACACAGGATTCACGGGGTTTATACAGAAATCTACGGCGACGGCCGCGCGTCTTTTGAGCATCTCAAGTAGGGGGAGGGGAGGATATGTGGACTCTCTAGCCCCAGATTATTACAGTTTCACCAAAAGAAAAGGGGTCTAAGCTTTTGGGAGGACTTCCACCCGTCGCATGCGGTCTTTCGACATGGCTCGACGGAGAGCAGTGAGGACTGTGGAATTTTGGGCATTTTGGTTGCCTCGACGGGAATTTTTCAGAGGAGCGGGGCCTTGGGTCACTGATTTGGTCTTGGTGCCCTTGACGACAGCCTTCAGCTCGGTGGAGGAAGGGGGGACGAGCAGGGAGGTCTTGGAGAAACGACCGGGTGCCACGACTGGGAGGGTTGGTGGTGTCTGAAAAAGAAGTGGATTAGTTAAAGGACTAAAGAAAGTTTTTGCCCTAAATGTAAGCTGGTCTTAAAATTAAGGTAATTTACTTGCGTTTATGTCACTTTCTAAAGTAGGGTTTCAAGGGGTTTACCTATATTACAGCCAAACCTTAAGGATCTGATCGCTTACCCTTGCACTTAACTTAGAGTCTTAACAGAATGGTTTAACTTAGAGGCTTAATTAGATTACACAGTTACCCACATCACCTTAATCAGTTTCGCTTACTTAAAAGCCTTAACGTGGGAATGTGGCAAACTCGCTTTCTTTGTTTTTAACTATGGTACATATTGCTTACCCTAATCCTAAGCTTAAGGTTTTAGGTGCTGCTTGTACAATTTGCTTAAATAGCGCTTACGTTAGTTATCATCATTGCTAACGATGACCACTTAAATTAGGAGCTTAATTGGCTGCTTACTTAGGGGTTTTTGAAAATACCCTTAGATTCTAGTTTTTAACTAAGGATTCTAAAGGTCGCTCCTAAAAGTTCAGAACTTAAGGTCTTATTGAATTCGCGTTTTTAGCGCATAACTTAGGTTTTAGGAGTTTGAACTATTTTAGTGTTTAGCTTAAGGCCTAACCATAGTGACCTTAGCAAATTTATTTAATTGCCTTAATCTTACTTAAGTGCCTAACTAAAATACTTATTGTTCACTCTAGTCCTTATGTTAGGGTTTTAGCGTCTACTATGATTTGCTTACTTTAGTACCTAAATTAGGGCCATAACTGAGTTTTCAATGATCTCTTAACTTAGATTCATAATTGGGTCGTACACCTTGGGTCTTACCTTAGGGGTTTCGAAAAGACCCTTAGTTTTTAATTTTCAGCTTACGCTCTTAGGGGCCGCTCCTAAAAGCTTAAAAAGTTATTTTAAACCAAAACATATGGTCTTAACTTGTTTCATTCTTCTTTCTTTCTTTTCTTCTTCTTCACACCTTATCGAACTTGCGTGCCTTAGAGCCTAACTTAGGTTCTTATGGAGTAGCGCATAAGGTTCAGTGTTTTCAGTTTAGGACCTTATTAGGGTCTTTAACCCTAGTTACCTTAACAAATTAGTCCAAATCCTCACCGTTTTGGAAGTCATACTGCTGGCAGAAGATCCAACTCCACTCTCTCCCTCACTGCTGTGTCCCTCGTTCTCCTTATGGCTACTCTCCTTCTCCTCCACAATCTCCTCCAACTCTTCGCTGTGTTCCTTTCCCTCATCCTCGGAGGACTGAGACGACGTGGCTTTTCCCGCATCTGCGCTCAGAGTGAGCCAAGCCGGCGTCGCCTTCTTCGTCCAGGGATGATTCAGGACATCTTCAAGAGTGCAACGAGTGAAGGGGTCGAATGCCAGACATCTGGAGATAAGGTCCTTGGCTTCTGAAAGTAGCTTGTTCGATTTGCCATTCGAGGGTCCCTAACCAGAAGAGATTGGGGCGAAAAAGGGCAGAGGACCCAGGAGATGGGCGGTGCAGATGTCCTTTTCGTTGCGGAAGGGCAGTCTTCCATTAAGAGCATTGTACAGTAGGACGCCGAGGGACCAAACAGCAGCTTCCTTGCCCAAGTACAAAGAGTGGAGGAACCATTCCGGAGGACAGTAGAGTCTAGTTCCTGGAAATGTCAATGTAGTAAAGATATTTGAATTCTTTACAAAATTTGCTTCAATTTGATATAACTGACTTTTCATTTGCGCGCGAATTGACTACCGCGCGCGCTGCGGTCGCGTCGCGGTCGACAAGCCACGCCCACTTTTGCGCGCGCCGCTAATTTCAAGATGTCCAATGCAATATGGGAATCATTCCGCTGTAAATTCCCCACCGATTTTTATAGTCACCGGCGACCCTGGCACAAACAAGCAAGTTTCACAGCGGGCGGCAGATCGTCCGAAAAGGGGCCAAACAAGTTGAGCGCGCGCACCGCTCTGATTTACGACCACACGTGGTAACCATAATATTTTCGCCCCAGAAGATCCAGAAAACAGAAGACGAGAAATCCACTGGGGAAGATACAGTTCAACATCTGGGGTTCGCCCCGCCGACCATTGCGGCGGGGTTCTCTTTTCGCCGAACGCCACCCCGCCGCAAAGGAAAAGAATTAGCTTGATTTATGGTAAAGATCGGGTTCAGTCGGGGCGATTCAGAGCGACTGTCACGTGTGCTTATCGTCGCGCACGGCGCCCGGCACGCCCGTTCCTGGGACAAATTGTTTGTCTGAGTGATTTCGGTTCAAATTGTAATAATTGGAATTGAAATGTACGATCTTTTTGCTGCGAAACGGTGTACTTCGATCATTAATTACGTGAGCCGTGCCGCAGAGTTGGTGCGGCGCGGTCGCGCGGCGGTCGCACAGACCACGCCCCTTTTTGCGCGCGCCCCGAATAAACAAAGAATTATACGTTAAGCATACCGTGGAACTCGAAATTTAAAGAGGATTTCATATTTAGTATTCTATTTTTGATTCTCTGCGATTTTAAAGTTAAAAATTTGAAATTCAGAAGAGGAATGTGTCAAAAACTGTTCACAGTCCATGCGCAGGGACACGTGACAATTCAGACGTAATCCGGCACGGTTCACTCCGCCAAAACAGATAAATCTCCTTCTTTCGTCGAAAGTTGGAGGTGCATACGCGCTCGGACGTGAATTTCGCAACTCTCAAAGGACAGAACGGCGGTTTTTCGAAGAATCTTTTGTCGAACATCTTCCTTAACCGCAATCGTTCATTCCCACAACGAGAAAACAGCTGTGACGTCACGGTCTTCGTTCTTTCGCCCGCTCTCTGACCGAGCGATCTTTCAAAAGGCACGAAAGCACGCGCAGCCCAGCTGACTGGCCGGCGGAGAATAATCTCCTAGATGGTCTTTTTGTGACTTTTTGTGATTTGTAATCAAAAGATGGACAAAACAGTTAAAAAGCCTGGAAAATATGTAAATATAGCAAAACTAACCTTGGAAGTCGGTGTAGTGAGATTTCTTCAGAATTGTGGCTGCTCCAAAGTCGATGAGCTTTGTTTCTCCAGTGACAAGGTCGATCACAATGTTCTCGTCCTGAAAAATCACAATTTTAATCCGTCGATGGATTTTGAATTCGGCGCGCGCGGCGGCTGCGGCGCGGCTATTAAGCGCCGCCCCTTTTCCTTGCAATTCGGCTTCAAAAAGGCATTTTGCAATCCGTTAGGTGTTATATTTCCAGAAACACCTCGTTCTCCTCTTTCCAGTGCGTAATTAGCGCTTTTGCAAATTTGCCGCCGTAGACGAAAGAGGATCCGATGACGCCATTGGCTAAGTTCTCAGATTGCCGGATTTTGGGATTATTCGTGCGGAGGAGTGGGTGATTAATCTGTTTCATAAACAAACACTGATTTTAGAGCACGCTGGATGCCGGCACTTGGGTATCTGAGCTAGCCGTATAGCTGTCGGCTTGTGGGCTCTTTGGTGTAGTGGCTAAGAGCCTGGTCTCATAAGCGAAAGGTCTACGGTTCGGATCCGCTTGCGTGTTTTCTTTTTGCTTTTTTGTTCTTTAGGCTGTTCTTAATCCGTAAGCCCCGTAAATCCTTAAAAATTACCTTCAGATCCCTGTGAAGAACCTTCTTCTGCGAACACTCGTGGATCGTCTGAACCACCTGACGGAACAGGAATCTCGCCATCTGCAATAAAAAATCTTGTTGAGTTGCAAGGCACTATTTTCGTCAAAACAGCGAGTTTTAGAGGGGTAAAACTCGAATTTTCTCAGAAAACTCGATGAAAAATTTTCGATGGATTGTCGAAGTACACTTACATCTTCGTCAAGTTTCTGTTGTCCTTTGATAAAATCAAACATATCCACGCAAGGGTAAGGGCGCTCCATTACAATGAGGTATCCCTCGGGGATACTGTACCAGTCCAGAAGACGGATCACTCCTTTGATCTTAGCACACTTGGCCAACATGCAGATTTCCATGGGGACTTGTTCATCGTTGATCTGAAAATGGTACCATAACTCTGCGTCGTATTGAAAATGCCGGCCAGTTTGCATATTGTGGTGTACAGTAACCCCAGTAAGTAAATGATCAAATTATGCGTCAAAGTGAAAATGCAGGTCAGTTTGTGGACAATGCTGTACTTGTTTGAAAACCCATTACAGTAACCCAAATCCCGTTTGCATGAAAATGGATGGTCATGGTCTTGTCAAACAAAGCGCATTGTTTCTCTCCCGCAGGGCGTCTCAATCAAAATGTTATGTTCGGGTTACTGTAGCGCCCTTGGGGATCCGTTTTGGGGTACTGTAGCGGTTCAAAATACGTAACAGAACTTTCATGAGGTACTGTAACTAAACTACTGGGCTACCGTAGGATCCAAAATATTACTGTAGATTACTGTAAAGTTACCGTACCTTTCCCCACTCCCTGACGGAGCGTCTGTCGATGAACTTGACAGCCACAGGCATGTCATCTGCGATTCTGATGGCACGGTAGACGATTCCGAAGCCTCCACGGCCAAGTTCGCCCTTCAGTTTGTAGTTCTTCTTGAATTTGGAGAAGCCACGGCCTGAATCTGGGAAAATTAGAAATTGATTGAATTTTTTTGCTAAATTAAATTAAAATTTTATTCAATATACATTCCCTACAAAATGCAAAATTTAAACTTTTCACAGCTGAAAACTTGATAAAACTTTTTTTTCTGGAAATGATTTCTTAAAATGTTATTTAGAAGCTTATTTTTACAGATTTTCAGTGTTAATGTTCAATTAAACGTAAAATTATTAAATACCGAAATTATGATAAAATTGTTTACAAAAATATATTTGAAACGTTTGCGCAGAAATCACATTTAGGTATTTTTAGTTTAAAAAGCCGATTATGATAAATTCGCGAGCTTTTAAAAGATTCACATTTTAATTTTATAAAAATAGCTTTGTAATTTTAAATTAAGTTTTTAAGTTTGTAAACATTTCAAAATACACAAAAGTTCAATTTCCTAAAAATTTGCAAAGCTGCCCTTTTCCACTTCCAAAATTCAAGGCCACCCCCATTCCGCTTTTTTGGATCTCTAAAAGTCATTCCTAGCCAATCGATTTGTCCGAATCACCACAAAGTACGCTTCAAAGGTCATTCCGCCCTCCTTTTTCCATGTAAACTGGCCGAAAAGGCCAGTCTACCGTAACCCGGCGCTCCATGGCGACTGGAATCTTTGAAGACCGGGCGCGACAGCCTTTCGTCGCCAGCAAGCGGACAGTAGTCCTTCTGGACGCTTCCTTTGGTGGAAAGAAGGAAAACAGGCAATTTGTCATCGAAACTGGGATTTCAGGGAAGGAAACTGGTTTCGAAAATGGGAAATTGGATTTTTGGAATGTTTTTGACCGAAAATTTCATTAAAAAAAAGAATCGCATTATTTGGAGACAATTTAAATTCTAAAATGCAAGTTTTCATTGTTTTCAAAATTGCAATTTAAACAACGGACGGAATAGTTGTAATTTGGAATAGGTAGTTAAATTAAAGTTTAATTTTTCGGATTTGTAACTGATATTTGTAATATTTAAAGCGTAATATAAAATTATGGCCAATAGGACCAGAGAATAATAGCGCTGAAGACGAAACTTTTTTCTGAAAACAAACTTTCGGATTTTAAAACTCACTGGATTCTCCATTGAGCAGCATCTTGAGGTTGAAGAGTTGGAAGGAAGCCAATTTCTTGACCTTCTTCGCCAGTATGGGTAACGTCATTGCGGTACTCGACGCCAGTTTATCTGGTGTGTTCTGCAAGCAGATGATGGGCGGGGCTACGGTGGGAGAGAGGGGGCGGGGCGGAACGGCGAGGGGACGAGGAAGTGACCGGGAGGGAGAGAGATAGAAAAAGGGAGAGAGGAAGAGAGGAAGAGAGGGAGAGAGAGTTAGAGAGAGATAGAGAGAGAGAAATTAAGAAAGAAAGAGAAATAGAGAAATAGAGAGAGGGAGAAAGAGAGAGAAAAGTAAAGGGAGAAAGAGAGAGAGGGAGAGAAAGAGAAAAGAGAGAAAAGAGAGAAAGAAAGAAAGAAAGAAAGAAAAAGAGAAAAGAGAGAAAGAAAGAGGGAGAGAGAGAAAATAAAGAGTGAAGCTACAGAGAGAGATTTCGTATACCAACCGAACAATTGCGAATTCTAACGCAAGCACGCGAGAATCGCGTTCAAGGGCGGTTGTTTAGCGGCCTGGGGCAATTTGCTTGAGTTCCCGAGTTCCGTGTCTTCCAAAGCCGTTCCACTGCGGGTTTTCGGAGAGCTCGTAAAGCGAAAATGCGCTCTAAAAGGCGCTTGGATCGGAAATGGCAGACAAGTTAAGTATGTGCTAGGGCGGCACCTTAAGGGTTGGAGCTACACACAATATAGAGGGAGAGGAAGAGAGAAGAGTAAAGAAAGAGAAAAAAAGAGAGAGAAAGAGAAGAGAGGTAGATAGAGAAATAGAGATAGAGAACTAGAGAAAGAGAAAGAGAGAGAGAGAGAGAGAGAGAGAGAGAGAGAGAGAAAGCGAGGGAGAGAAATCACTTTTTTGCACCGAAAACACCAAAAATTGCTGATAACTTGCAACCATCCTGTTGTTTTTTGTTATTGTTGGCTTTGACCGGCCAAAAAAACCGAATGTCTCTTATCACTCAAAAAGAAGGTAGTCAACAAGTAAATACGAAAAATGCACGAGAAATCCAAGCTTTAATCTTTTAAATTGTTGTATTCAATTAAAAGGAAACAATATCGATATAAAAGCCATTTGAGCTCAGTTATCTAACCATTTGATAGAGATTTTAGGTCGAGAAATGATCGCGTCTGACCGGTCACATCTCAGCCCGGAAACGGAGAGTAATCCCTGTTTTTGACAAAAAGAACATATGCGATAATCCACCGTGAACTTTTTATCTCTTTTAATTGCGGCGGAGCGCGAGTTTCAGGACCACCTACGTAGGCAAAATGGGCGGGGAGTATCGATCGGTAACTTGCAATTAATTATGCAGTTTATGAGTTTCAATCCGGTTTTCTACTTTTTGAAACATTTTTTAATAATTATTCATTTACTCTCAATTACAAAGTTCGCTTTCATTTTCACTTTTCGAATGGTTAAAGTCTCTAAAAACGCAAAAATTGCTGTTTGGCGCGCCGTGCCGTGCGCATATTGCAATTGTAACTAATTTTTAACCGAATTTCAACATTCTGAAAGTACGAAAGTTATTTATTTTAGTGTTTCATCGCTTTGCCCTTCGAAGCATGCAAAAGTTGCAGTTGGGCGCGCCGTGCCGGCAATATTTTCGCAGTTTCAGACAATTTTATCAATTTTTTAATGAAATCTTTACAGAACTATTGATGTCAACTGTCATGGAATTCTTTAATTGTCCTATTTATCAAAAATCTTAAAGTTACAGTTTGGCGCGCCGCGCCGTTTTTACAAAACTGCAATTTTCTGATGTTTTGAAGATTTCAACTCCTTAATTTGATTGGATTGGTTGATTTTCGGGGACTTCCTTTAACAATGTCTAATTTTAACTTCTGTACATGAAAACAAGTAGAAGACGACAGTTCAGAGAAGCAAAGTCATAACAAAGACGGGAAAAACCTGTCATTGCGGTCAAAAAAGCTCATCCAAAGGCTCAAATTGTGATCTAAGTGACCGGTCGTCCATCGCGTACCGGAAATAACCACGTGCCCCCCGAAATAGCTTCTAGAGTGCTTCTGAACCCAAAAACTACCGTAATCGACGGTCTGTCTAGTTTAAAGCTGACATGAATTAGTGCGTGTTTTGCGACTTTCCTTGTCATTCGCGCAGCGAAAAACCAGAATCCAGCCCTAGCATTGTGACGGATTGAATTTCTGTCAAAGGGAAGAAGACGACGCCTAATTACGTCTTCGATTAGACTTTTCATTGATGAACACATGTAATTGGGCCTTTTTCGTGCTAAAAGTCCAATTTTTGGGCGGAGAAGTGATTTTTCAATCACAAATCACGAACTGTTTACCAAAACTAGAGAAATAGCAAAACAATAGCAAGTTTGGTGTCAAAACTGCGTTAAATTACAATCGGCAAATCAATCGATATTGCGCGCTCCGCAAAAATGCAAATTCAGCCGCACCTTCGTGTTTTTTAATCATAGATTTTGAAAAACACACATAAAACACTCGAAAATTCAGTTTTAAGATGATTTCGATTTTCGAAGCTTGGGAAATTTTCGTTTTTCGAAAATATTAGATAAAATTTAAAATTTCCTACTATTTCTAAATCCAAAAACTGCTTTTCGCTCTTTAAGACACTGCACAGGCTTGTTTTTCATGACTTTCGGTTTCCAGTGACGCAAATGCCACGCTGCGATTATGATCGCCGGTATCTACGCAATCTGAGAAAAGTATACTTTATCCTTTGGCTATTTTCGTTCAGACGTAAATAGTTACTGAGATTATGAAAACTTGTAGGTTGCTTGCAAAAATCATATTTTTGGTAATAAAAATAACATTTTTGTAATTTAGAATTTTGCAAAAAAGACAAGGCTTCTCCTAATAAAGTTTAAAATTCGATGAAAACAACGAAAAAACAATTTAACAAATTTTGAATTTAGTTTTGAGCTCGAAAAATCCAAATTGAATGCGGTCAACGCAAAAAAAAAATCGAATATTGATTGACTCGCCGCGCGCCAGACGCGTCGCGGCTACTAAAAATTGCAGTAACTTCGTCTTTTGCCCCCAAACCGGCGCGACGTCTTTTAGGTCTTTTCGATCCAGCGCCGGTCGGTGGAAAAGAGACGAAAGAGAGAAAAGTGGAATTTCCCGGCGGAAGGTCGTCGATCCGTCTTCCGTATTCAATTGCGAAAGACGCGGAGACAATTTTCGAAGGTACGCGTGGCGTTGAAAGCGGAAGAACGTGCGAAAATGATAAGAGTGGGCGAAACGTGGCATTAAAAAGATTCACAGACATGAACTTTTATCTATATTTTCGTTTAAAGGACAGTTGCCGCGAGAACTTTTTAATCGTCACATCTCAGGCAAATTTTCTAAAGGGCGCGCCAGGTTGCGTTCAATGTGCAAAGTTGGCTTTTTTCTATGGATAAATGTAGCTTTTGCAGCATCCCTATTTTTTAATCTTGAAAAACCATTTATTAACGAAAAAAGTTAAAGAAATGCAAATTTTGGCCCCAAAATACCTAAAAAAATTGCGAAACTGAAAACTCGAAACTTGAATTCAAGTATTTGGGAAAGAGAGCGTCACTTACGGAGATTCTAATCGAATTCGGTTAATTTGACTTGTTAGGCCACGTTTTTTGTTTGGGTAAAAAATGGTTCGAAATTTATAAAAAAGGGGAGAGGGGGGGGGGTGGTGAAAATTGCAGTCGATCGATTATCGATTAGATGCGCTGGTGTATCGATTGAAACAATCTTTTTTAAAACATTTTCATTGAGATTTTAGTTGGATATTTGCGTCAATAAGGAAAACAGTAAACTGTTTATAAATCTTATTATTATTAAGGTATCTTGAATGTTGCAATTTCTAATATAAAGAAAATCAATTTCCCCGTAATTTCGAACATTTCGTTGGAAAATATTCAATTTCACCTGTTATCCTCTCAAAAAATAAAAATTAGGAATTATAAACTTATGAAAATCTTTTTTTTCAGTTGACCTTCTTGTTTTTCACCTTTGAAGTTTAAAACCTTCGCTTTTTCGTCGTTTTTCTCCGATTTCTCGATTAGTCTTTCGACCGTAATAGCTTGAAGAAGCGGCGATAGTTCAAAGTTTCCGACGGGCGCTAAGTTCAAACCGGATGACAATGAAAATTTCCCAATTGAAACCAGAAAACTGATTTAATACGAATTCTTAGATTTGACTTCGGGCAGTCACGAAGCTATGACTCAGCCAGCGCGCTTTCCGCTTCTTGTTGACGACAGGTGTAATTTTTCAGATTCCAGACGGGTCTGCTGGGAGAACTCGTGATGTTTAGAAGGGGAAGGGATAGTTTTTCAGTTTTGATCGAGTTCGGTGACCAAAATGGGACTAAAATGTGCACAAAATTTGGCGTTGACCAAAAACTCGAATATTTTCCAACGACACGCATACAAATTACGCTTTGGAATCAAAAAACTAAACAGAGTTTTTCAACAAAAATCAATTTTTCAGTTTAAAATTAAAGGAAAAATTATTTATCCCAAACGACGGAGAAAAATTTTTTTACCCAACGCGAATTTACATCAAATTATCAATTTATATTATTTGTACACGAAATTTTTAGCAGTTTCTCGGTTGAAATTAGAATAGTTTCCAACGAGATGCTCCACTTTACAGCCAAATATCGACCAAAACTGGTTTGCATTATTTTCTTACGGCATTTTCATAGTGTTTTTGAATAAATAAATACAATTCGTTTATTTTTTAAAAATATATTTAAAAAAATTAGTAAGTTTTATTGACATTTTTCATCGAAAACACTTTAACGCATTTTTTCCAACGGTATACTCCAGTTGACAGCCTATTATAGCCGAAAATCAAAAGTGCCCAATTTTCCAACGAGATGCTCCACTTTACAGCCACTTATAGGTTCTGAATAGTTAAACAAAAGTTAAATACTTTCCAACGATAGATTCCAATTTACGGGTAAATGTTTTAGTAATTGGTTTACAGGTCTGCCAAGTAAAACTTATTTGCCTAATTTTATCCAACGAAACAGTCCAATTTACAGACATTTAACGATTGAAATTTTGAATTTCGGTTTTCCTGATTTAAATATAGGCTTCCAGAATTCAAAGAATGTCCCAATGTCTCTTTGCACTCTAAATACTACTGTAAAACACGGAAGTCTCTTATTTCTTGACCTTTATCATGTCTCCAAGTGCATGTTTTGTTATTGAATCTTTTGCCATCTCCATTTCTCTCGAACACAAGATTCCGACATGGAAACAGCCGTCGTTTGGCCAGCTGTCGCGTGGAAGAAACGAGAAAGAACGCTGTAAAGTTCACATAGCGGAGGTCAAAAAAATACGGCATGGCGTGAGGACAAAGGTCCTCCTCGGGTGTTTACACTTTAGACCCAACAACAACTGCGACACTTTTTGCTTTTTATTGCTTGGACTGGGAAACAACAGTTTTCTGGGATGAAATCAAAAGAGTACATTTCGTTGGGAAAAATTCGCGAGAGAAAACATTTTTTCAATTATTTTTGTTAACAAATAAAACAAACCACAATTTGGAAATCTCGTTGGTTCTAAAATTCTGCGTAATTTTAAATTCTCGTTTTGTCAAATTCGGCGTAAATTGAAAATTTCGTTGGTTCAAATTCTGCGTCATTTGAAAACTTCGTTGGGTAAAAATCACTAAACAAAAATCACAAATGTACTTCGGAGAAAAATGATTTCTAATTTTTTTCATTCGATTAAACTTTTTAAATTTAAATTTTGCAAACAATAATAAAAACATAAACATTATTGTAACTTGGATTTCTCGTTGGATAATATTTGATTTGCGCGTAATTTGCAATTATAGTTGGGCTAAATTCGCCCTAAATCATGTTCAACTTTGTAGCTTTGTTAATCGATTTCTGCGCGTAATTAGGAAGATGTTGTTTTGAAAAAAATCTTAAATATTATCAGTTTTTTCCAGTTAAGTCAAATTTGCATTTTAACCAACGAGATGTTCCAAATGACACTTTGAAAACTTGAATGTGTCTATGCAAATTAAAGTGAAAATCAACTTTCTATTTACAAATGGTTTTTTTCCTTTCGAGCCCCAATTGTTACCCAGTTTTGCTGCCTGCACTTGGTGTAATTTGGATAATCTCGTTGGACAAAATTCAAATTTCAACTTTTGACCTCAAAAACAGCACCACTTTTTCGCGCCACCAAACAGCACAGGTCACACAAAAGTGACAAATCCTGATCGGCTTTTCGTGGGAATCCCGCCACGAATTCGGCGAGTGCCTGAGGATCAGGTTGATGACGCGTCGTGTCATCCCGGCTGACACAAGGTCGCCGGAGGTTGATCTGCCATGATCTGCCAGCCGGCCACGTCATCGTCTGAGTGGAGACAGCCGGCTGGCGCAGTTTGTTGTGTTTGTGTTGCTTTGTGAATCGTCAAAACTGTTATTTTGCGTCACTCGGAGCTGCGGGGGAAGAAATTCGACCTCGCTTGAAACGTCGGGGGAGGATTTAGGGGTCTTCGGTGCAAGGGCACTCACGTACTGAGGACAGTCAGTGCAGAAACCACAAATTCCGAGAGTTCGGCATCAAAATGTCTAAAATTCTATTTTCAACCAACGGCGTGCTCCAAATTACACAGTTTTACGTTTGTTAAAAAACGACTTTCCTGACCCCCGTCAACTGGAGTTGACGTAGGGAAATATTCAAATTTGGAAGCATTTAGTGATTTGAAGACACCAATTTGAATTAAAAAACAAGGAAATGCTGCAAATTGCACATGGATATATATCTTTTGAAAATGACATAGAGAATTTCGTTTTTGAAGGTCTGCAAAGTGGAGTATATTGTTTAAATGCGAGGCATGATAAAATCAACGGTGTTTAAGAACAACGTAAACTGGAACACGCCGTTGGGAAAAATTATTTTTTTATTTTTTCAATGACTTTATAAAGTCATTCTGTGATGTTTTCATAAACAAAAGTTATTTAAAACGCGATTCCTATCAATTTTTCCGAAAATTCAATGTGTCACCGATCGGATCACCAAAAATTAGTGGTTTACGCTCTTCAGTGATCCGTGGGTGGTCTCGACGACGCGTAAACACGATAGTCGCTGGTTTCTAAATCGAAAATCAGAAGGTTGGAAGCGAAAAGTGACGAATTTGCGGAAAATCAAAGCCCAAGGGTGGAAAATAGTAATTTACGACATTCAGGGGTGGACAATTATGTTTCAAAAATTCAGGGTTTTAGAAAAAAGTTTAAAAAGTTAAAAGAAGAAAAAAATGTACATGTTTCAGACAACAATATAAATCTTTGAAGGGGAAAAATCAAATTTACTGTCTGGGGAACCGAACCAGGGACTCTTTCTTCTCAAGCGAGAAGGTTGCCAATGCACCATGGCAAGCCCAAATCAGCAGAAACGAAAAAATTCAAAAATCCATTGGAATTCACCAAATTTCGTCATTTGAAGTACCTCGTTGGGTAAAAATCGCGCGCAAAAGTTTTTAAATTTTTGAAGCATTTTTATAATAAATATGCATTTTGTACATAATTTATTTACTTATGTAATTCAGAATCTCATTTTTCTGAAGAAAAAGTGACCACCCATCTAGCTGAAATTTACTTCCGGGTGGCGGTAGGTCTATGTCGGATTACGCGCGGGCGGCTCCCAAATTGGTCCCACCACGAATTAACAAAATCCCACATCTTTTTCCTTGTACGAAATGGGCTTGAGAACAAAACTCCTGAAGTTTTTGGGTTCCCAGGCTGATTTTGCCAATTTCGGGGGTAAATGTCATTGGGAAAGGGATTCTTCCGGATTTCAGGATTTCGAATTCTGAGCCAGATATTATTTTACATAAAGGGGTGTGAAAATCTGCGTTTAGAGTAAGTATGGCGGATTTCAGACAGTAAAACCGTCTGTGTGGGCGATAACGGCACGAAGGACCGGTCTGGCACAAAGGATGGCTGCCGATAGGATAGGTCCGCGTCGTTTATGGTCTGCCGAATCGTGCGGACAAATTGCAAAACGGTTCAATAGCTTGGAAGTGTCAGCACACAACTTTTTGAAATGATCGCGAAAAAAGCAAAAGATTCGCTCCCGGGTGGGCTCGAACCACCAACCTTTCGGTTAACAGCCGAACGCGCTGCCTATTGCGCCACGGAAGCACTGGGAGCTCTCGCTGCGGGCGCCCTGATATGAGACCCACGGCTTCGGCGGCCACCCCCGCCATTTCATTTCTGTTTCCCCTTCAAAGTTGCAGATGACTTGTTTCTTGTTGCAGGCGAAGACAAAATGAGCGCTAATCGCATTGCGTGAACGCGTTGCATTTTGAAAAACAGCGCGTGTTTTCGGGGCTCGAAATAGCCACCGATTATTCCTCTTCCCTGACGTAATTCAAGTATTTTTAGCTGTTTTCTGGCGAAGAAACTGACGGAAAGCAGCACATGTCGCTAAAAAGATTAGCTGCACTGTGGTTTTTATCTCATGGATCAGGATGTTGTGCTGAGCGACCAGGAAAACACAGAAATCGGGGGTCAGAAATCCTCGAAGCTAACTCACTAAAAATTCAAAACTTAAATTTTTGGTTTTATAATCATTTTGCTTTTTAGAATAAACATTCTAATTTAAGGAAAAATCGATTTTTCACTCCGGGGATCCGAACCTTGGTCAATTTTCTTCCAACCGGCGGGCTACCCACTGCGCCACTGTGACTTGCCGCGCGAATTCTCAATACGAGTAAGGAAAAAAACGTAAATCTGGAAGTTTCTACAATTTATGGCTATTCAATAGTATTCCAGACCGCTATCGTACCCATTCATCAAGGAATACCTCATTGATCTTCGATTTTCCTCATCTCAGAGTTATTTTTAGGCTGTTTTCAGCAGTTTGGCTAAGAAAAAGTAGCACGAGACGGGAGAAGTTGGCCTGCACTGTGGCTTTTCGATCGAAGATCGGGAAGTTTCGTTGAGAAACCAGGAAAACACAGAAAACAGAAGTCAGAAAGCGGGGGTCACAAGGAAAAGAAGAAGGAGGGAGCTACTAAAAAGGATTTTTTACTTTTCTACTTTTTGACCATTTGTTTTTCGTCGGGGAGGATCGGAACCATGGTTGTTTTTCTCATAGCACGGCACCATAACCACTAGGCTATGATGTAGAAAAGCAGCGCGGTGAAAATATAACTATATGTGATAAAAAGTTTTTAAAACAATTTTGTTGGAACAAAAAGGTTGAAAAAAGTTTTGACTCAGAAAAGGAGCCCGACGGGATCCGAACATACGACCACTTTCTCCTGGCCACAATATTTTCGTACGTTATATTTGTGAAAATTGTAACTTTATGGCACAAATTTGTTTTGAAAATGTTATCACAACAGAAATACATACCAAAGGATCCGAACCAACAAGTGTTTTCTCGCTAATCGGGCGACTTACCCACTCGGCCAAGGGGACCAAGTCGTTTTAAAGGGTGCAAGCGGCTGAAATTCAGCGTAAAAATCAAATGTATTTAAACGTTTAAGGAAAAAATAAGAAAAATATTATTTCTACCTCCCAAAACGTAAAATTTCCTCTCTTTCCTCCCTAAATCACACTAAAATGAGGCCATCTCAATTTGTGTAACAGGGAAACACCATGTCACATTCCAAAGCGCCGTTCTGACCCTCGGACTGAGACGCGGAAATAGCCCAGGGCTATGTGTAATGGTCCGGAGGCGACGGGTGTCATTTTTGAGTTATTTTTGAGCCCCCCTATTTTGAGAAACTTTTGAGTCACAGTAGATTTAGTTTCAGCGGTAAGCATTCAAAACAGTTGAAAACTTGATTTGTTTACTGTTTTGAACAAAGACAAAATTTTTGAATTCGACAGGGATCGAACCCTCGACCTTTTGAGCGACAGTCTACGGGTTGCCACTGCGCCATGAGTAACAGATTACAGATGCCCTCCAAGTTCATCTTTGTTTTACAGTTTGCAATCTGAAGCGGGTGTCACTTTTGCAGAATTTGACACCGGCACGAGGTCCGCTTTGACGTAGGTGTTACATTCCGCAGTGTACTAGACTCGTTTTGTTTTTTGAGAGAGGAAATTGGATTTAGAGGAGGAATGAGGCTGATTTCTGGGCGAAGATTGGCCACGATCGGGGAGAATGATCGAAAGGGGATTTATTGTGATCGGACACAACAACACGAGGAATGCGGACATGGAGGACAACAAACAGGGATCAGAGATACTTCCTCTGCGTCTCTAACACTCTGTCGCTCTCTCTCTCTCTCTCTCTCTCTCTCTCTCTCAATTTTCGAATGATCGAGTAGACCGGGTCACGATTTCTGAGCCGAAACAGCTACAACAGAAACAACAACCAGGAAACTCATTCATCTTCAGGTCAACAGCAGGGTCTGAGTTCTAATTGTCGTCACCTCAAAAAACAAGGGTTTCAAAAACAAAAACATCAAATTCTCGACTTATTCTAGGGGCCAATTTTAAAAATTCATCCGACAGGATCCGAACCATCGATCATTTTCTTCAACGATCCCTTAGCCCACTAGACCATAGTGCTATAAATTCCTCATTGTTCTTCATGAAATTCAAAGTTTAAAAAAAAGTTTGTGAATAGATGATAATAGTCATCCTTTCACATGATGTCATAACAGTTGCGTGGGATTTGTTGTTTCCAGCGGATGAAATTTCAACTTGTTAGTGATTTCAGAAGGGGGTTCGGATCTCAAAATGTAAAGCAACAGCCTCAATCGCTTCGAAGTAGAAACAGTGAAATTTTTACAATAATTCATTGCTTTTTGTTTTGATGAGAGATGGTCAAGTGGCTAACGATCCACTTCCGTGAAATCGGTCAAGGGTTCGATCCCACTCGAAGATATTTTTTGAAACGCGCCAAATTTAAAGAATAAATACCTATTTTGTCTCAAACGGTTGTGGTCAAGTGGATAACGCGCCCTTTTGCAATAAAATAGTCGAGGGTTCGGATCCACCCCAGGTAAATTTCTGTAACTTGGTAAAAGAAAATGAAATAAATAAATACAATATCTTTTAAATAGTTTTTACGTAGTTCAGTTTGAATTTTGTTTTGAAAATCCAGTTTTTTCTCTTACCGATATGGTCAACTGGTTTGCGCGCCGGTTTATGAAAACAATGGTCAAGGGTTCGAATCCACCCTGGGTCAAAATTTTTTTAAACTAATTAATATATACTAAAAAGTAAAATTTAACGTTTATAACTTTGTTATATTTCACTTACAAAATTTGCTGTAAAAGAAACTCTCAAACGTTTCTTAATTTGGCCACAGTTTCTCTGTCAAAAAAATTTTCAGTTTGCCTAGTTCAATGTACACTCATTTTCTCATCTATTTTCTCCCAAATCCTTCGCTCCTTCGCCCTTTGCCCGTTCCAGTACGGGTGGTCCGCGCTCCTTTTTGACTCCCCACTTTTCCGGCAGAGGACAAAACCTCTAGGGGAATGTGGTTTATCTCTGATCAAAGTGTGTTTGTCGTTGGTCTAGTTTAATGACAATTAGTCTCGTGAGATGGGGTCGGCGAACAACTGATGGCGGGGCCAGGGAAAATGCGATGAAGGAATGGCGCTCCATGCCGGCGAGAGAGCTCACGGGGAAGAGGGATCTTTGGCAAAAAGGTAAAAAAAGACATATTTAATTGTTTAAAAATGATTTTTCATTTTAAAATTAAATTATACATCAAAAAATTGTGGCAACTTCAAAAAAATATTTTGAAGTTGCCACTATTTGGGTAAGTGACCCCTAAAAGGGACCCGGATTAAGCCAGCATATTTTTAAAAAGACGGTTTTAAAAGCCACAGATTGAGAGACTTTCTGCTCGGCGAGGTAGAGAGACCGAAAAGGAAAAATACAACAGTAGAGTCCGGAAGACAAACATTGTCTGCAGGATTCTTATCGGCTGCAGATGTTTGGAGTTGCAGACTGTACGAATTGGATGGGAACGAAGAGAGAAAGAAAGAAAGAGAGAGAGAGAGAGAGAGAGAGAGAGAGAGAGAGAGAGAAATGAGGAAAATAGAAATCAAACTGACCTTACGAACCGAAGAATTAAGATTACCGCAAATGGAATGAAAGAAGACTGGGTTGGTTGGTGGGATTGAGCTTGGTTGAGCTGAAAAAAGTTGATGAAAATGAGAAAAATAAATTAAAAAGATACACCAAAGAAATGGAAAAGGCGAAAATTCGAAACTAAGTGGCAAAATCAGAAAGTAAGAACTATAAGAAAAATGGATATGCCGTGGAAATGTAGAGCTAGAGAAAGTGAGAGAGAGAGCAAGAGACGGAAAGAGAAAGATTGGAAAGAAACACTAAAAGAGAGAAAGTGAGTGAGTGAGAGGGAGCTTGTATGTGTGAGAAAATGAAAGAGAGAGAGAGAGAGAGAAAGAGAGAGTGTAAGAGAGAGAGAGAGTGTAAGAGAGAGAGAGTGTAAGAGAGAGAGAAAGAGAAAGAGAAAGAGAAAGAGAGAGAGAAAGAGAGAGAGAGAGAAAGAGAAAGAGAAAGAGAAAGAGAAAGAGAAAGAGAAAGAGAAAGAGAAAGAGAAAGAGAAAGAGAAAGAGAAAGAGAAAGAGAAAGAGAAAGAGAAAGAGAAAGAGAAAGAGAGAAAGAGAAAGAGAAAGAGAAAGAGAGAGAGAGAAAGAGAAAGAGAAAGAGAAAGAGAAAGAGAAAGAGAAAGAGAAAGAGAAAGAGAAAGAGAAAGAGAAAGAGAAAGAGAGAGAAAGAGAAAGAGAAAGAGAAAGAGAAAGAGAAAGAGAAAGAGAAAGAGAAAGAGAGAGAGAGAGAAAGAGAGAGAGAGAAAGTGAGAGAGAGAAAGTGAGAGACCAGTCAGCGGAAGGAGGGAAACTTTTTCTCGAAATTAACTCCCCGGGGGCGAATTCCACCCGAGTGGGTGGATTAGCATGTTTGCTTGAGTGTTAATCGGCGGTCGACATCACCGGAAGGGACCGGTTGCACCGGAAGCGGAAGAACACATACAGAAAATAGTTGGAAGTCAAACAAACACAGTTTCTGGATTTGAGGTCGATGGAAAACAAATGAATCCGATTAGATACAAACTACAAAGACAGTTTTCTCTTCTTCCAACGGTAGATGTTTTTTTCACAATCGACTTTTCGATTAGGATCTTATCTAAATACATTTTTGTATGTTTGCTCTCGTAAGGTACTGGCCAAGCATCAGATGAACCTTAACAGTCTATTGTACCTAAACAGTATATGTTTTCAAGCCTTATCATCACTGTGACAGTCAGATGTTTGGTTCCTGAAACGATTTCTCTTCCGCTGAGCGAATGGAACCCACTTAAGGGCGTGAAAATGAGGCAAATTGGCGTCGGGTGAGTACAGTAAGTGCGTCTGTTTGGCGATTGGAACGGGTTCCGCCCGAGGCTGCCCCTACCCTAGCGTTAAACAAAACACGAGCTGTTTTCGACACGCGCACAAAGGCACAAACCGCGTGGGAAACGGCGTTTTTACGAGGCGGGGAAGTCATTCGGGAGATTGGCGTGAGGTCGTTGGGATCAGGAAAAACAAGGAGGTACGATATTTAAAGAGAGAGAGAGAGAGAGAGAGAGAGAGAGAGAGAGAAAGACAGAGAGAGAGAGAGAGAGACAGAGAGAGAAAGAGAGAGAAAGACAGAGAGAGAGAGAGAGAGAGAGAGAGAGAGAGAAAGAGTGAAATACATCCAGTTAAAGAAAATGGGAAATCCAGTAGACCTCCACCTGTATCGGCATCACATCGGCGTCTGTTTGCAGATTAGAGCAACGTCATCGTTTGCTATGATCTGTAGCTGTGCACGTGCTATCTCGTTGTGATTTCAGGTCGGTAAATAGATGAGGTTCGTACTTCGTTTAGTGATCTTTGAGGTCTAGTGTATCTGATTGTTTGGAATTCTGGGCGGCAGGTAAAGGGCAAAACTTCCTCTCTCACGCGTGCAAAACCTAAAAAGTTTAGCTCTACTTTGCGGTCTTCGGTGCTTTAGTGAAGAAGATTAATGGTGTTTAGTTCAACTACTGCCCATTCTTTTAACAGAATAGGAATATTTAACGGAATCTCAAATCTAAGCATTTGACCTTGGAGATCAAAAACAAGTACAAAAAAGATTTCAATGTTTCGAAACATTCAATTTACTATTTAAAGTACTAATTTCGAAACTTTCCTTGCCTCCTACGTGCTATCTCCTTGTCTTCGCTGACTAGGCAAATATTTCCCGCCAAACCAAAACAGGTGTGGTCTTGTGACGTAGTTGAACCTTACCCGCGTGCCGGGCCATTTGGTTCTTACAAGGCCTCACGTGAGAGGATATGAGGATGGGGGTGGTTTTATAGGATGGAAGAGGGATTTGAAGAAAGGGGGAGAGGGACGAATGGTGAGATACAGAGTGAGTGAGTGAGTGAGTGAATGTGAGAGTTCGTGAAGGCGTGACGGAGTGAACAATGAGATAATGCGATACTGAGAGAGCTAGAGAGAGTGATAGAGCGAAAGAGAGAAAAATATAAAAGGACCGCGTAAAATTATTTTTTCTGGTAAAACCTAGATGTCATTCCCAGAATTCCGAAAAAAATACCTCTTTCACTCATTTTGGATCAAAATGAACCGATTTAGGAGCGCTTGAAATTAGGGTAAATTACCATTTGAATTGCCGCCAACTCTGTGTTTCTCTATTTCTCACACTCTCTCGCTCACACTAGCCGTGTTTACGTGCGGCAAACGCGTAAAACGGCCATGTAAACGCGCCCCTTTTGCAGTTAAAATCATATAAATGGGGTATGTTTCAGAATCGTGGAAACGACATCTATTCGATGAAATAATTGTAATGAGACTTTGAAAAATAAATTTTACGAGGTCCTTCCCCTATAAAGAGAGCAAACCAGGACAAAGAGTATAAACAAAGGCCGCCAATGTGTGCTGTTTGTGCGTGTTTTGGCCTATCAATCGCAACAAGTGTTCGCTTATCTTCGGCCACAGAAGCAGCTGTGGCACCTGTTGATCAGGGCGATAAATTTAGACGACGAGGAAACTGTGTTGTGACGGAAACACGATGTTTCCGGAGAGACAGCCGACAGCTGGGAAGTGACATGTGATTTTTTGAGGCTCTGCTGGAAACTACGGTATGGTTTTGAAAGAAAAGATAACAAAAATGTACAGTACAAGCTTTGTCGCATTTTTACACGTTCACACGTACTCACGTGCTGCAGAGTAAAAGCTCACGCCCACTTACACATATACACATGTTCACCTATATGTACACCCAGTTTCACGGTCTCACATGTCAGAACGTCTTTTCAAGAATATGGGGTTTTTGAATTACAGTTCTTTAACTAAAAAAAAACTGTTTTCAGGCCGCTTTTCCGCGAAAAGCAGTCTCCAGCCGCTCTTTCCTTAGATAATGGCAAACTAAGGCCGTCTTTTCTCAGATGATGGCAGCCTCAGGCCGCTTTTCCGCAGATGAGGTCAGCCTCAGGCCGCCTTTTACCTAAGGCCGTTTTTTCGTGTGTGGCAACCTAAGGCCACTTTTTTCTAGTTGATATCAGCCTCAGGCCGCTTTTTCTTCATTTATGGTAGCCTAAGGCCGCTTTTTCTGTAGATGATGGCAGTTTGAGACCGCTTTTTGGCAAATGGTTGGAAACCGTTTTTCCCCCACAGATAATAGCAAGCTTACGCCACTGTTTCTTAAGTTGATGACAGTCTCAGGCCGCCTTTTCCGCAAATGACGGCGACCTAAGGGCACTTTTTTCTGTATATGATGATGACAGCCTCAGGAAGCTTTAAGAAACTGTCTGCGACCTGTGTGTTTACCGAACCGTCCTTTGCCCGCATCCCGTTCCGTTATCGGGAACAACTCGGTTCCACCATGTGCTTGTTAATCGCACACGTTCCACGTGCCCACTGTCACTTGAACGAAGGAGTTATCACCCCTGGAGAACAAAAAAGGCCGGGAAATCAAAGAAGAGTCCAATTTTGTAGTTGGAAATGTCAAGGATTGACTTGACTATTTGAAAAAGTTTTGTTTTGACAATCCGAATCTCTTTTCGATTTCAGACAAAGCGATATTCATCTTGGGAAAAGTGTCGCTCCCAGTGTAAAACACGTCGCGGATGGTCTCTTGGCTGATTAATTGAGCGTGCAGAAAGCAGACAGGTTCTTAGCCTCGGGAAAACACAACAAAACACATACAAGTGGGTGTTTATCGCGGAAAAGTGAAGTGACACCTCGGCCGAGACCGTCTAGGCACGTAGCGGGACCGTTTTTGCAACCGGTGCGTGTCTAACGGGTCAGAAACTGTGACTTATGGCAAACGTGAAGAGAGAGAGAGAGAGAGAGAGAGAGAGAGAGAGAGATAGAGAGAGAGAGAGAGAGAGAGAGAGAGAGAAAGAAAGAAAGAGAGAGAGCAAAACTAGATACAGAAACAGAAAGAAACAAGTTGAGGCAAAAATGAGAGATATAAAAGGAGAGAGTGGCAGAGATGAAGAGACGCAAAGAAGCAGAGAAATATAGGCAGAGGTAGAGATACACAGGGACATAGCTGCGCTTTCTCTCTCTCTCTCTCTCTCTCTCTCTCTCTCTCTCTCTCTTTCTCTCTTTCTCTCAACCACGCAAGGTCGTAACTGCGAGTTGTGAGCTCCAACAAATTTACACTAAAAACAAAAAACCAGTCTTAAGCCTTGTTGACCCCACTGGACGCTATTGTATTTGTGTATTTTGTTGTAATCAGCTGTCTTGCGCCAGAAGCCGGTTGTCCCTTCTTCTTTGTGTCAACAAAAAAGATGAGCGGTCGTATTTCTCACGCATACGAGCCATCGGCAGATTTGGGTTTAAGAAAAATGCGTTAAAGGGGACTGACCTCGTAAAATTGATTTTTCAAATTATCTTTATTATAGTTTCATTGAGTAGACACTGTTACCACGATTCCAAAACATACCCCTTTTATATGATTTGGACTGCAAAAGGGGCTTACACGGCCGTTTTGTGCGTTTGCCGCACGTAAACACGGCTATAGTGGGCGAGAGAGTGTGGGAAATGGGGAGACGCAGAGTTGGTGGCAATTCAAATGGTAATTTCCCCAAATTTCAAGCACTCCTAAATCGGTTCATTTTGCTCCAAAGTGGGTAAAAGAGGTATTTTTCGGAATCATGGGAATGAGATCTAGGCTTTTATCACAAAATTAGAAAAATTATTTTTACGCGGTCCTTTCCCTTTAAGCTGAAGAATAGGGCCATAAATTTGATTGGAAGACAAATAGAGAGATAGAGATTGAAAAACGAATTATTATGTAACGGTGACAGAGAGAGCCAGAAACATAGAGAGAGAAAGAGAGATAAAGTGAAAAGAAAGAGAGAGAGACATAGAGACACACAGAGAGAGAAACAGAGAAAACTAGAGTAAGAGAGAGAGTGACAGAGAAAACAGACAGAGAGAGAGGCAAAGAAAAACAGACACTTGTGAAAAATCGCTCGTGATCCACGTGCTGGACCAAAAAACAAAAGTAAATCAAGATAATGTGGCTAATCGACGCGGAAGTCAATTTTATTTCTCAAAAAGTTCGCTTTTCGGCCTTGGAAGCGTCGAAAAATCTTAGATTCCTCCCCCGATA
>JAJQXH010000059.1:62500-120000 GCA_022343465.1 Oscheius sp. G VE-2021
CTCTTTCTCTCTCTCTCTCTTTCTCTCTCTCTCTCTCTCTCTCTCTCTCTCTAACTCTCCCCCTCTCTCTTTCTCTCTCCTTTCTCTTTCTCTCTCTCTCTCTACCTCCACTTCCAACTACCACTAAAGAATGATTTGCCCCAAAACATGTAAAACCCGCCAGCAGAAATCACACCGAATATTTTATTCAGAGTAAGTTGTGTACCACAAACATAAAACGCTTAAGATTTCACAAATCATAGTGAAAAAAATTGGTTTAAAGGAGTAGTTCGGCACCTTTTGCACTAATTTTTGGTCTTCATTTTCCATTGCTTGTCGGCGTTTGTCGACACTTCTGGCCAAAAACGACCTGTTTGGAAGCACTTTTCTCGAAATCTGGCCATTTTGGTTCAAAATAAGGTGACATTTATTGTTTTAAACGCCAAGGTGAACCTTTTGAGCCAAAAAAGTGGAAATGCGAAAAATGTGCCCGATTGACCCTTTAAAATATCTTTCCTCTAGTTTTTTCCCCAGAAATGAAACATTCGCTTCAAAAATGGTATGCTAAAACGATATAATCATAATAAATGGCATTTTGTATCAAAGTAGATTTTTAAAAAGCAGAACATTCGCAGTCAGCAGGATTCGAACCTACGCGGGCAGAGTCCAATTGATTTCGAGTCAATCTCCTTAACCACTCGGACATGACTGCACATGGGTGAGCGCATTCACTTTGGAATACAATCCCATCATAGTTTTCGGTGTGTGTGGCCCAAATGCGGACTAGCCAAGGTTTTGCCCACCCATACTCAAATAAAATTCAATTTTTTGGGAAGTTACCTTATTAGGTCTTTAGTGATCAAAGGCGAAAAGGAGAAGAATAAGTCAAGTTGTCATGATTGTAGCTTAGTCATGCTCAAAAGATAGATCACCATTTATCCCCTTGGTTGATTGATCGCCTCGGCTTTTGATGGGCCAAACAACACAAGTGTGAAGTCACGTGCAACGGATCTGCTTTGTTTTTACATTTTTTTAATCACATATGCGAGTTTCGACAAAAAGAAACCGGCCTTTGTTTTTTTATGGAATGGAAAGTAGAAATTGTAAGGTATTTTAACAAAGAAACCTAGAAATAGAACTACCAAACCACATCTGGTCCCAATTTGAGAAACATGTGTCTTTTCACGTGCTTTCGTGTTTTAGCTCCTGGAGTCAAGGGATACCACTGGCTTTTGTTGTTCAATTTGTCTTGCACTCGACAAATCACAGCGGCAACAGGCGGTCCTTTGCATGCGACAACGAGTGATTGCTCCGGTCGAAGGTTGCCGTAAACATTGTTCTGAACTCCTGGTCTTGGAACACTGCCATCGGCGGGGGAGGGGTGGGAAAGATTTTCGACCTGCCTTTTCGAAAAGGCAAAATAAACACACTTAAAATCTATAAATCGTTTGTGAAATCATTTTTTCAGGAGTCCTTCCAGAACATTAAAAAAAAATGTAAGTTGAGTGATTTTTGAGAAGAAGATCCATTACAATGGAGCACTCTAAAGCCTGGAAATGTTTGAGGCACAACCCACTGCATCCAAAGCCCATTTCAGCACCGGAATAGTTGTGCCCAATTTCGTCACCGGAAAACATCTTATCGTAGTTACGCCTATCACTGTGGTTCAGTGGAGCGATTTTGCCGTCCAGTGTCTGCCTCACTCTTAAAATTCTTTATTCAGCTTATAACATTCTTATAATTTTTCTATTCAAAACAAATTTTGATTGCAATTTAAGATTATGGGAAAACAATACAAAACCTGTACTTATAAAAAAGTGGAGGAGAAGCTCCCAATAATCTCTATCCAAAACATCGACGCTAAAACTATCGATGCGTTTGCAAAGAAAAACATCGAAAAGGTTAGTAGATCTTTTACTGAACCATTTCAACAAGTTTAGTTTGGGGAAGCATTCAAAGCCATTCTTGATGCCACCGACAATATGGAAGACGTTGAAGTAGAAAACTTTGTTGCTCTTTTGAAGGACTTTCTGGGCATGGTGAGTTCAAATCAAACTTATTTTTCAATTTTTTCAGTCCCCTCCTCTAAAGTGTTCAAAAGTCTTGTTCAAAATGTGCTTCGAATATCTTGATAAGGTGAGTTGCAAATAAACGTTTAAAGCTAATACCGCAATTACAGAACAGGACCGATAGTGGTGTGACCGTTAACGAAAAGACAAAAAAAGATTACGAACAGCTTAAGGCCGAGTTCGAAGAAGGAAAGCTGGATGAATCCATCAGAGAAGGTAGTTTATAATTAAAAGTACAATAATTAACAGTACAAATTTGCAGATGCCAATGACATCGAATCCAACAGAGGAAGTGTGGAACCTGCGCAAGACACAAAACCGAACATCACCGTCAATCAGGCACATCTAGGAGGCTTTACGTGTAATTCACCGGCTTATGTGTCAATTACCCTAGAGTACGGTGAACGCCTAGAAATCACTCTGCCAAATGGTGAAGTCATCACCTACAGGAAGAAGCGAGAGTGAATCGGTTTTGTCCCCGGATAAATCCGTTTGTTAACATCTGTTTTGTCTAGTTTGGGTGTTTGGCTAATCATTTGTAAGTTATTACCACAGGCTATTCTCATTGTTGGAAAATCAAAGGATTTTGGTACACTTGGTTCCGCCCGGGATAGACTATATTTCACAACGCTGAAATTTTTGTTATCACTTGCACAAGCTCGTTAAACGAGGAATTCCTCTTCTTCTTCAGCCTTATCTTAACTACCTAGATGCTACATGTTTTATCGACTTGTTTCTGAAGCCATCATTTGAGCGGATGTTCAGAATTTTTCTTAAAGGTGAACATACGCAAACACAAAAGACAAAAGGGAAGTGGAAACAGAGAACAGGGCATAATGAATTTCAAGAAGCCAGCGACAATTTGACGTGAAAACGGTTTTTGGCATAAAATCGTGCCAAAAACAGCCTTCTTGCAGCCGTGGTTAGTACGCACTTTTGCGTATTCAAATGGATTTTCGGCTGCACGCCATTTTCTACATTTAAATTTAACCAAAGGTCTTTATTTATGTATTATATAGTAAGGTTATCTTGGAATATTACAAATATACATTTTAACGTTTCATTATAAAAAAAACTATCGATACAGGTTTTCAGAACTGGATTTTTTGAGAAGAAAGCTAATTTATGCGGATTTCCATTACAATTGTAGTGCTTTTCACATTTTCCAATGAAACTTCTAAATGTGGGGAGTTGCCACAAAGGGGCTTAAAATAAATTCAATAAAGTATGAACTCGGTTATGTAAAAGTTATTTTCGCAGCTGTTATTTATCACGCGTGGTCGCTGCAGCTCTACAATTGGGCTTGCACAACGTAGCTCGGGGAATCGATTCTATGTCGTGCCTTTTATAAAAACTAATTTTAAACATCATAGAGGTTTCTGTAACCCTCTGTTCAACCTCTGTTGCATAAAGTAATTCCGTTTGGCGAAGGTTAAATTTCCCTTTCGCGTTTTTTGGAGATCGCTTTGAACGTAGCTTACCTTATCAACTATACCTGTAAGCAAATGAATTACTCGACTTTATTCCTGATATAACATTTCATCACTTTTTTCTTTCACTCTAGCCATTTCCCAACTGATTGAGCACCCCAAAATGTCAATTTTAATAGTTTTTTGGAGCCAATCATTTTCAGAAACATGAGAGGTACACCTTCCCATATCTTCAAGTACGACCCAAAGAATGAGATGCTTCAAATAATCAATATTGGAAACTGAAACAAAAGGTTTATCATTGTGCCCCTATTATATGTTGAAATTGTACCAATAAGCTATGGTTAAAAATAGGCAATGGCAAGCGTTTATTGAGAAAGGTAGGTTAAGATTGATGATGATCAAGCAAATGGAGATTAAATAGCTTAGAAACGCTCCTCAATGAATTTTTCAGAGCGGTTGGGATAAGTGAAAAGTTCAGTGTATGAAACCCTTCCTTGTCCAGTGGGAATAGGGAAATATACGGTAGTTTCTAGACACTCACAGTCACACAGTCACACACAATCTATCTCTATTCAGGGGTGAGAAAGAAGGAAAAGAGGAACTGACACCGTAACACACACATACACACACTCACATTCACACACACACTAACACTCACTCATTCACACTCACTCACAGTCACACAGTCACACACACAATCTATGCCCAGGAATTTGAATTCTAATGGTTCAGTGAACAACTATTTAAAAAAATACAAAATTACTTCCAAACTGAACCTGTTTCGCAAGGTTGATTAACTTTTGTTACCGCCGCTCCAAGCGCTTAGAAGGCCCTTATCAACTTTACCTGTAAGCAAATGAATCACCAGACTCTGTTCCTGATATCACATTTCACTATTTTTTGTCCATTCTAGCGGTTCCCTTAACGCTCTCAGAGATATCATTGTTTGAAACGTTACTTGAAAAACTCTTTTCAGAAACATGAGAGATACATCTTCACAAGTCTTCACTTACGATCCCAAGGATGAGACGCTTCCAATCATCAATATTGCAAACTGCAACAAAAAGATAGAAAACGCATTCACTGCGAAGAAAGTTGAAACGGTTTGAAAAACTTAGAAAATAACTAAATATATTTGAAAATTACAGATTGGCGACGCCATTGAGGCTCTTCTCATTGAAACTGTCAATTTGGAAAAGTGCGACCTTAAAAGATTCGCCGCTCTTCTGAAAGGATACCTGAACCTCGACGTAACTTTGAAAGATGTGAAAATTTAAGAAAAGTTTGGTTTCAGACCACTCCTCGGAAGTTTTCAAAAGTACTGTTTAAGATATGTGTTGAATACCTTGTTCAAGTGAGTTTTCGCATACTACATGCACTGCGTTTACGCGTCAGCACAATCCATGTGTTTATTGATTTTTCGATCGTAATTTTCAAAATTTTAACTTTCCCCGTCTGAAAAGACGCAGAAAACCTTATTGTCTGACAAGGTAGAGCTGCGCGATTCTCACACCCCTACGTAATCGGCGGCCGCGCCAAGGGGAGTCCCGCCGGTTACGGTAATGATAGCCGTTGTTGCAAATTCTAATCTACCTAGGTTTTCATAATTCGAAAAAAAAAGAATTTTTTTTCAGCACGGAAAGCCAATAGATGAAGAAACCAAGAAAAGTTATGATTCTGTCATGGAAGACTACAATAAAAACAAATGGAACCCTGTTAAAGAAGTCAAATCGAAGAAACCAAAGAAGAACTCCAAATCATCCGGCCATGTAACTTTCGAGGATTCGGAACTCCGTACGGAAACTGAAGAAGACACCGAAAATGAGGAACCGACAACTAGAAACTCTCTTATGGCCACTGGAAATGCTCCTTTGGGTCTTCTGTCGGTCCCTCTTGAAAAGGGAGAAGTTCTGAAAGTGACTCATCCTACTCTTGGAGTTTTCACCATTGCGAAAGAGTGAAACTGAGAGATATGATACGGTTCATCATTGTTGCCCCGAATGAATCGCGTGTTGAAACTGTTTTAAACTAACAGAAACATATAGGCAAACCAAGATAGGCAAACAGGAATAGGGTAATTTGGGCATTTCTCAAACATTAGACAAAGGTAAATATTGGGGCAGAGAAGAGGATCGCCAAGATAAACATGATAGCTTAGAAGCGTTCTTCAATGATTTTAACTTCAGAGAGATTCAAAATAACGAAAAGGAAAAAAGTGGACATTTGGAGTATTAAAGGGGAAAAATATTTTTTCTGATTTTGCGATAAAAACTCTAGATCTCATTCTCAGGATTCCGAAAAATACCTCTTTTACCCATTTTGCATAAAAATGAACCGATTTAGGAGCGCTTAAAATTGGGTAAATTACAATTTGAATTGCCGCCCACTCTAGCCATGTTTACGTGCGGCAAACGCGTAAAACGGCTGTGTAAACGCGCCCCTTTTCCAAATCACATACAATGGGCATGTTTCAGAATCGTGGAAACGACATCTATTCAATTAAATAATTGTAAAGAGACTTTGAAAAATCAATTTTACGAGGTCCTTCCCCTCTAACCCATATCTTCCCAATAGGAACAAGGAAAGTTACAGTATTTACCAGAATGACAATGCTTGTCAATGCCGGAAGAACGGAAACCGAAGAACAATGAAACTCTTGGGTAACTTTATAGACAGGAGAGGACCCATGTCCTGTTTGCTTATCGGTGTGACCTTTTTTTTTAGCGTTTCGCGCCCGCTTTTTCTCGCTCGTTGTTTTTTCCATCTTATTTTCTCTTCGTCGTCAACTACCCAGAACGAAGAAGAGTCAATGTGGGTCATTTTTTTATTGCTAAACTCATTTGAAACTTCCAAAAGCTGTCAAATCATATTAAAGATGCTGTCAATTTTAGCTCTGAGCTATCGCTTGATGAACGCCTAACGGGATCCTTTTAATATTGTGGAAGAAACAGGGGGAGGAGCGGGAGCGCATTCTAGCCCCCGGTAAGGCCCTTCAAGAGAAGAGGGAGAGTGACGAGAGAAACGAGCTTCACAGGAGATGGTTCGAGACGCACAATATCAAGGATAGAGCTGCCGAAGTCCATGTTAGTTGATAGAGAGGAGACCCCAAAGTTCAGAAGAATGCGCAAAAACGACAGCTCGAAGAGAAATGCAACGAAGGTATTCAGGATTTCCGCCAGGGATTCGCAGACCTGAGCAGTGAGTTTCGTTCTCTCTCTCTCTCTCTTTCTCTCTCTCTCTCTCTTTCTCTTTCTTTCTCTCTCTCTCTCTCTCTCTTTCTCTCTCTCTCTCTCTTCGTCTCCCTTTCTCCTTCTCCTCAAAATCTTTCTTTTTCAGGAAAGAAATTCAAATCTGCGAATGACACTCTGAATCATGTCGAATTTCGCCCTAAAGAGGAAAAGGAAACCGAAAAAGAGGACGAAAAAAGCGATTCGGTTCCGTAAGAAAAGGAGAAGTTCTGAAGGTGACTTATCCTACTCTTCGTGTCTTTACGAAGGAGTGATATTGATTCAATACGGTTTATCATTGTTGCTTCGAATAAATCGTTTGTTGAAACTGTTTTAAAATGGCATAAACTACTAAGAAACCCTTATTTTAAGATAACAAATAGGCAAATGAAAAGGGTTTATTGAGAAATACACACACACTCTCTCTCTCCTTTTCTTTTTCTTTCTGTGAAACAAACCACCAAAACAATTAGCCCCATAGATAAACCAGATAATTCTTGCCAAGTTGTTAAATATTTTATTACTTTTAAAAACCTAATTAAAATCTAACTTCACAGGATAGGACGTAGAATACGTTTCCATACTCAGGTCAACGGGGTCACTAAAAATTAAAGTATCCATTTATTTAAAAGACCACAATATTAATGGATAGAAATACAGAAAGAAATGATGACGTACAGAGAAAATGCAGAATGAGAAAACAGTAAAACAGAAAGCAAACATCAATCACGTTCTTCGATTATTTAGGATTGATCAACATTTTCTAAAAGAGGATAGGCGTATTTCTCATTATAAATCACTTCAGTTTTTCCGATTCCATTCGGATTTGAAAAAGTTAAGAAAGTTTTCAAATGAAAGCATTTATCAAGGCCGAAGGAACGGTAGCCAGGGGCTTTGATTGCTCCGGGTACTTCGTGGGTTTCTGGGATTATCTAAAACTATTATTTTGTCTAAATAGCCGTTTTTCTTATTCTTTATGTCTCTTACTCACTGTCTCTGCTTCTCTCTCCCCCCCCCTCTCTCTCTCTCTCTCTCTCTCTTTTTCTGTCTCTCTCTCTCTCTCTCTGTATCTCTCTCTCGTTTTCTCTACTTCTATGTTACTCTGCCTCTTTGCCACTTAGCCTCTCAGTACCCTCACCACTTGGCATCTCTGCCTCTGCTTCTCTGACCGTCTTTTTCTCTGCTTCTCTTCCTCCAGTACTCTCTGCTGTTTCTCTGCTTCTCTTCCACTCTGCCTCTTTATTTATCTGGCTCTTTGTCTCATTGCAACTCTGCATCTCTGCTTCTCTCTCTCTCTCTCTGTCTGTCTCTCTCCCTCGCTCTCTCTATCTCTCTCTCTCTCTCTCTCTCTCTCTCTTACCACAACTGTCTCTCCCGGCCTTAGCGGAGTTTTTAACAAAAACTCGTGATCAATATAATAATATTCGAATGTATACATATCAGTTAAAAAGTCCATATTCTTTCGTTGCAACGTGAAGGATGGAATTTCCTAAATTTCAAACCAATTTAATTTAAATTTTGAAATTCCTAACCTTATTTCCAACATTTTCAATAACAATTCGGAAAGCTCTATTTTCTTTAACCGACAAATATTTTTCCTGGCTCGTTCGTTTCTCGTAAAATCTCACTTTCATCAACCATTTTTGGTCTTCGCAAATAGGCTATAAGAAATTTTTAAAAAAAGAGGAAAATAAGCTTACTTCATGGCCAAATACTAATCCTGTTCCTGGTAAAACTGTTGTCATCAAAATGAAGATCAACGACATAGGAACTGAAGATTTGTTTTTTTAAATTTTAAGACTTACTTGTATAGGCCAAAAACGTATATTCATCTAAAGATGCAACAAAACAGACGATTTTAAATGCAAAAACCTGAAATTTACAAAAATGTTTTAAAAAAAAGTTTCAAGCTTACTGGGATATTGATAAAAAGGGACATATTGAAATATCTTTGGATTTTTGTGGGCTGAAAATGGCTTTGGTTAAAAAATAATGTTGTTTTACCCGCTGTGGAACGAAAACGGCGATTAAAATTCCTATAATTCCAATAAAGTGGGCGACAAGGGGACCAAAGGCTTTTAATTCCCCTGCCCTGTGATCAGGAATTGGGGATATTAACTTGAGGTAGATCCAAACAAGCACTGCCTGAAAACTTTTTTTATACCTTGGTTCTTCAAAAGTTTAGAGTATTTTCCTCTCATCAGGAAAGAGAGAGAGAGAGAGAGAGAGAGAGAGAGAGAGAGAGAGAGAGAGAGAGAGAGAGAAAGAGAAAGAGAAAGAGAAAGAGAAAGAGAAAGAGAAAGAGAAAGAGAAAGAGAAAGAGAAAGAGAGAAAACGAGAGAGAGAAAGAGAGAGAGAAAGAGCGAGAGAGAGAGAGAAAGAGAAAAAGAGGAGAGAGAGAGAGAGAGAGAGAGAGAGAAAGAGGATAGAGAAAAAAAGAGAGAGGGAGACAGAGAGAGAGAGAACGAGAACGAGAGAGAGAGAGAGAGAGAGAGAGAGAGAAAGAAAGAAAGAAAGAAAGAAAGAAAGAAAGAAAGAGAGAGAGAGAGAGAGAGAGAGAGAGAGAGAGAGAGAGAGAAATATGGAATTATATCATACCAGCAAAATATTCAACCAAATAGATTGAAACCATATTTTTCTAACAGTTGCGCTGAACAATAAAAATAATTTTAAAAAATCAATAAAACTTACTTTTCAGGATAAGAAGTCGGATTTATTTTTTCCACCGCCTTATTTGTTAAGTCTGTTAAATTCTTTTCCACGTCGCAATTTTCTTCCTTACTTGGTTCTTTGGCCAAAATTTTCACCATGTTTTCTAAAACTGAAATTTAAAAAAAATTTGAACGATTTTCCACGAATAAACAAATGAAGGAGTTACCAAAGAAATGTGTTAATGCGAATGGATCGATAATTAGCGTGGGAGGCACCCAATAACCTCAAGAAATTAACCATATGGCGTCAAACAATATGCAAACGTTTATTTAGTAGATTGAATTGGCAAATAGGGTTACAAATGTTTTTTCACAAACGACGCAACATTCGGGGCATTCGTGGAAAGATGAATTTGATGCTATCAAGATACCGCAAAGATGGCTCATCAAGGGCCGGCACGGTGAATATCTCGTGATAGGTCACTGAACTCTCGCCACGGCCGTTAGGAGTAGGGAAGGAGACGACAGTCTTCAGGTGAAGGCCTTTGTTGACACCAAAAGAACGGTAGCCGGTGGCCTTGATTGCGCCAGGTACAGTGTGAGTTTCAGGAATTATCTGAAAGTGCCTTTTCTCTGTCTTTCTCTCTCTCTCTCTCTCTCTCTCTCTCTCTCTCTCTCTCTCTGCATGTCTCTTTCTTTGACTAGGGGCCTCAGTGATGCCCCAGTCAACATTTAGTTTAAAAAATGATTTTACAGGCTAGCGCGCGCTTTTATTTTTTTTTCTATTTTTCAAAATAGAAACTCCATAGTAAAATTGTTCCAGGAATTGCGGTCGAATCATTGATCGAAAACCTAAAATCAGCATGTTTCTAGTTTTTCGACCGTAAATCACAAACTATGACCGGAGCACAGAATTTCAGATTTTATTTTTTTCAAATGATTAAACAAATTTCGCTGTTTCCAAAAAAAAACTGAAAGCAGTTTTTGCAGTTTACAGCGTTCTCATGCAAACAAAAATGCATTTTTTGTTGTCAAAAAAGATGATAGCTTAGATGAAACAGTTTAATTATATAAAAACTCATTTTTAACAACTACTACTTTCAGCCACTCTTTGCATTTTAATGAACTATCAAAAAAATAGACGCAGAGTATCAATTTTATTGATTTTAAGACCAAATAATGAAAAATTTATCCTCGCCTAACCTAATAATATGGTTTTAAAAATATCATTTTTTTAAAAACCAGGTTTTCCGCGCTCCATTGCGAAATGCCATGAAAATGCAAAAATGGACGGGCAAAAAGAAAAAAAAAACCGCGCCATAAAAAGTGCTATAACTCGCTTGATTGTGAACTAAATTTAAAATGGCAAAAAGAAAACTTTAAGTTCAATCTCGTTTAATCCAAAAAAAAAAAAAAAAAAAAAGTTCCAGTTCTCACATTTACACTTTCCTCTGCGGTCCCTATCTTTGACTCTGTTTCTTCAAACTTACCATAATCTTCTCTCCAGGCTGTAGAGGCTTTTCCAACAAAAACTTTTGATTCACAAAACGGATATCTTCATCCATTAAATAGAATTTTTGATCCACAAAACGGATTCCAGAATCTTTTTCACAAACTTCCATTCTTCTAATTTTAAAGCAGGAAATCGCCTAAAAACCCAACTTTTCTTCAGAATAATCCCCATTACGCACCTGGTTTCCCACATTCTCTATAACAATTCTGAATGCTCTGCTCTCCTTGACAGACAAAAATTTCTCGGACCCTGACTTTTCCTCGTAAGACCTCTTTTTGATTAGATGTTCTTGGCCAGCCATAGGCTAAAAAACAGTTTCAGAACAAAAAAGGTATTTTGAGCTACCTGGTGGTGAACCAGGTTGAAGTATCCCGAAATTAAAGTTATAACAAGAATTAGAAATGATGATATTACACCTATAAATTTATATTTTTTGAAAGTTTTAAAACATTCTACATGAGATAGATAAGATGGGCCATTTTTCAAAGCAAGTGATGGATGAAAAAAGGTAGAACCCAATTATCTGAAGAGATGTAGAAAAAAAATGTAAAAAAACTGAAGACTTACAGGACAACAAAGGATCATTTTCCAAGAAAACTTCCTTGTGATTTCGTTAGCCTAAAAATATAATTTTCATGTTTTGCCAATTCAGATGTGGTTATTTCTCACCGCCATAAACACAAAAATTATCCATTAGTGATTCTGAATCGATTGCCGCGTCGAACACAATTTTTGGATAATTTTAAACCGAACTACAGTAATCCAGGGTGACCTACCGTAACTCAGGTCAAAAATCGATTTTGACCTAAAACTCTCAGAATAGTGTTTTTAAGTCAAATACATTTTTTTGACCAACTTTGGCCAAAATCGATTTTTCATATGTCGCAAGGGGTTCGGTGATGCTCGACAGTTACTGAATTCTTGTCTAAAATTGCTGATTTACCGGCTTCTTATATTGAAATATAATTAGTCCACATAGACCCACAAAATGGGCGATATAAGCTGGGGGAAACGATTTGTTTTTAATTTCTTCCTTTTCGAA
This sequence comes from Oscheius sp. G VE-2021, assembly GCA_022343465.1. Classification (NCBI taxonomy): domain Eukaryota; kingdom Metazoa; phylum Nematoda; class Chromadorea; order Rhabditida; family Rhabditidae; genus Oscheius; species Oscheius sp. G VE-2021. Next base: position 74,415 of record JAJQXH010000059.1, read on the forward strand.
GAAGGGCAAGGTGACGAAAAGGACGCAGAAACACTGAAATGTAATAATTTTTCACTCACTCACTCACTCACATACACACACTTTTTCTTTCGCTTCACTTTATTAAACGTACCATTATGGCGAAAATGAATATAAGGGAGTAATAAACGTTTAAGAAAAATGGGCTGAAAATCACGCAAATCAAACTTTTTTTTAAAAATTTTTACTTTACGGGGTACGACGTAGGATTAACCGTCCTCTTGTCAGCATTTCCGGTTAAATCTTTTTCTAAGTCGTTTTCATCTTGTTTCTTAGGCTTTTTAGTGAAGAACCATCTCATGTTCTCTAAAAACTGTAGCTTTATACATTTAAAAGGAAAAAGTGAAGGTAGAGGATAAACTAGACGGAATGTTGCAGGTGAGGCAGGATCGATTATATGAGCGAGAAAGCCGGAAGAGGAAAGCATTAGACTCAAGGCGATTAGGCAAATCGTTTATAAGTGCTAAGAAGCGGAATATAAGTTTCAAAAATTTTTTCGAGAAAAAACTTTCTTAAGGGGAAGGACCTCGTAAAATTGATTTTTCAAAGTCTCTTTACAATTATTTCATCGAATAGATATCGTTACCACGATTCTGAAACATACCCCTTTTATATGATTTGAGCTGCAAAAGGGGCGCGTTTACACGGCTGTTTTACGCGTTTGCCGCACGGAAACACGGCTAGAGTGGGCGAGAGAGTGTGGGTAATGGGGAGACGCAGAGTTGGCGGCAATTCAAATGACAATTTCCCCAAATTTCAAGCGCTCCTAAATCTTTCATTTTGATCCAAAATGGGTAAAAGAGGTATTTTTCGGAATCCTGGGAATGAGATCTAGACTTTTATCACAAAATCAGAAAAATTATTTTTACGCGGTCCTTCCCCTTTAAAGGGACCATCAGCCTCCTTTTCAAAAGATAGGCTAATCCTATGCTAATCAGCCCCTTTGTGAGAAAACGTTGCTTGGAGCGGTGTTGGAAAAAATTATTTTAATTGAAATGAGTGAATTAGCATATGGGTCATTCTCATTTCGAAAAGGAGGCTGATGGTCCCTTTAAAACACACACACTCACACTCACACGCACACGCGCACACACACACGGGCTCTGACACACACACACACACACACACACACACACACACACACCATGTTGACACCAATTAGGCATGACCTCAATATACTCGGGACCGCACAATAACACCAACCAACGCAGCTCACGTTATCGATTGATGAGCAACCGTTTTTTTTTAAATATATCCCTGTGTATATGTTTTTGGTTTCTTTGTACATTGTTTTTAATTTCTTATTTAGCTCCCCATGGGTCGCCTTCTAATTGGACTGGGGCAGAAAAAAGAAACGCAAGATGGAGAAACTGGAAATCCAATATCCTGGACAGGAAAGTGAGATAAATGTACATTTTATGTAATTTATTTTGTTTTCAGCAAAACTGAACACCTTTCGCTGGAGTTGTTTCTGGTTTTCAGCCGTTTTGGTAAGTCAATCAATTTTTGTCGGGTGCTTCTGAGGGCTATTTTCCAAGTATTTTTCACTTTATTTATAAAAAACCTGCTTAGAAATTAATTTAAATTATAAAAAAATTAAGTTTAGAGTTCAATCCGTATAATACTAAAGCAGTGGCCTGAAAGGGACTTTAGTAGGGATTAGGTCGATATCTAAGATTTTGCCCTAAAGCAGGCATTATTTTGAATACAGAAAACATGTTTTTTTCAATTTTAGACAATTGTCGCATCGTTTTACCTTTTTCAATTCCGTGAACAATTCATACAAGGTGAAGAAGACCCCGTGGGCGGAATGATTTTCCTGTATTGGCTCTCCATTTTCCCACTGAGTCTAATAAATCTGGTGTCATGTGATATCGGTCATCTGGTAACGTTTCCTCTTATGAAACGTTTGATTCTTTTCTATTTTAGATTCTCAGTAAAACGCCACATTTTGTGATGTACCTAATGGTAGTTTTTTAATGTTCTACTATTATTGTCTTTTTTTTTAGATAGCCGTTGCCTACACTTTAGCACTTGTGTTTTATTATGAAACAGCACCGTTTCTATGGATTTTCTGTAAGTTTAACTTGTTTCAAAGTTGTCAAACAGCGATTTAACGTTGAAAACCGGCATTTTAACAAAATACGTGCACGGTGTTTACGCGTTCGTCCAACTCGTCTATTTGTCGATTTTTTGGTCGTCACTTTCGAATTTTCAATGTTCCCGCCTAAAAAACGCAGAACACTCTGGTTGTCTCACATGGTAGCGCAGCGAGATTCAAACCCGTACGAGATCGGCGGAAAAAGCAAACTTAAAACTCCCCTGATTTTTTATTTAAAGAAATCTGTTTTAGATCCACTCATGCTCATTCTAAACTACTTCTCTCGGTGAGTTTCCACGTAAAACTTTGAAATTTCAAATCAGCCATTTGACGAAAGCGATGAAGAATTTCATCAAATTAACGCATATGAGGAACGGAACACAGTAAAGAAATACATTTCTGTGAAGGAAAGTGGACCATTCAGGCTTGTAATTGAAAATCAATCAGATGTGGTAGGGTAAAATGAACTGAAAGAGGTAAAAGTATTTAAGGAAATCAAAAAGTGGAGAGGAAGGTACAGAAAAGTAAAGACACCCCTTTGAGAACTGCATTGAATTATGAGATTGAATTAACCAAACCGTTGAAAATTGGAGAATCGGTGGTGGTGAGTTTAAATAAAAAGGGAGGGAGGGGGAAGGGGGGGGGGGGGTAAGGGCAAATGCATTGAAAAATGAGCATATACCTGCAGATTAAGGAATCGTTTTAAGAGCCAATGTCTCAGATTGGTGACGTAGGAAAAAATTTCGTATTTGAGTCGGCTGAAACTTTACGTTTGGAGAGTTTTGGGCTTAGGTCATTTCGGCCCGTAAGTGACGTCATAGGGCACCTAAAATCCTAACTTGGGCCTTAATAGTAACATAATAGTACTTTGTCGATTGGAAATTGAATTCTAAGAAATTTTTACAATTAAGGAAAAGAAGGTTTTTAAGCATATCGACTAGTTTCAGCTTGACAAAGAAACATAAATTTTTCATACTTTCTAACCCCAATTGTAAACGTTGCCGGCGTAACACTATCTTCCTTATTTTCGAATTCTCCACACTTTTCTTTACAAACCCGCGCCGCCGCCGATGCGCTACGGGTGTCGGTCGCTGAGCTCTCTGACCCTGCAGAAATTCTGACAAGGGCAGTCACGGAGAGAGAGACATTTTCAACCCAAACAATTGTATGTTTTTCTTGATCTACGTATTGAGCTTATTACAATATGACCAACTTGTAAAACCCCTGACTACTATAAGCATATAACAACATTTCCTGTATTCAAATGCGAGTGAGAGTCGAAATATAACAATGAGATAAAAGAAAACCTCATTTTCAGATCATTCCGGAATCTCATAATGAACCGGGCGCTATTAAAGCAAAGGGATACCGTTCTTTCGGCCCCAACAAGGGAATCAAAATCTGCACCTACGTGAGAATTCCCTCCGAAAGGAATCCGAAGTATTGCCTGACTGCGGTATCTTTCATGCAGCAATTCGCTTGGAAGGATGAGAGACCGGAGATCAAGATAATCGAGTATCGTGATTTTGAATACAATTGTCTATTTTTCTTTATCTCCCTTTCTCTCTCTCTCTCTCTCTTATCTCACCAAAATGTATATTTCGTTAGGTTCAGTATGGCCTCGTGCTTATCTATTAAAATCGGAACCTTTGTCACTCTTTGCGTTCATCCTAAATCTATTCTATGGATATCTTCATGTCATGTCTCTCTTTCCCACAGCTGTTACAACACCGGCACTTAACCTATCTGCGTTCCCATGCGACCCCAGGTGCCATATGACCCCAGGTCACATGGGAGCGCATTTAAGGTGGGTGCGGCATTTTCCCACATAGGTGGTAACATCTGCATTTCAGCTTCATTTGACCACTTATCACTGTTATTCACCACTTTAGAAGATTCAACTTTTTGCAATTAACTTCCCCTTCCTCTCACCCATTTTTCTAAAAATGATGAATTTTTCAAAACTGTTCAATTTCAGAATGCAAGTTGCTGAACCTGTTGCCGTCTCTTCGACTTCTGTGAGCGATTTCGATGAAAAATCAATGTAAGTTTTTTTCATCAAGCTCATTAGAAACTTTGACGATGTTTTCTCAACGATGAAAATAATGTCTAGGTTGTTCAAAAATTATCTAATATGTTTCAATTTCAGCCAAGAACTCTCTCTGGACGAACGCCAAGTGCTGAGCATGCAGCTGTGGAAGAAACAGGCAGAAGAGCAGCACCGCATTCGGGCGGCTGGCGAGGCCCTTCGAGAGAAGAGGGAGAGCGACGAGAGGAAGGCACTCCACAGGCGGTGGTTGGAGACGCTTCGGCAGAAGATGGCCGAGGAGCAGAAGACTAAGGAAAGAGCCTCTTCTGTGCCTCCTGTGGATAAAAAGGCTTTGGCCAACGTGAGTTAGATTTAGAAAGATCCTTAAAGAGGTCGTCTGGGACCTTTATGACATTTTATCAAATTAAAAAGCTTGAAAATTTATTTAAAAAAGTATGAGACATTTTGGGGTTTAAATGCGTAGTTTTGGAAAAACCGCATTTGAAATGCCATTTTCATCCATTTGCGACTACAGCCATCTAAATTACCGGCATTTTAACGAAATACATGCACGGTGTTTACGCGCCCGTCAAATCCATCAATTTATCGATTTTTTAGTCGTCACTTTTGAATTTCGATTCTTCCCGCCTAAAAAGACGCAGAAAACTTTGGTTGTCTGGCAAGGTAGCGCCGCGATTTTCACACCCGTACGGGATCGGCGGCGCGCGCGATAAGGGTAGTCTCGCCGCATACAGTAATAAGAACCTTAAACAAAAACCATCCGAAAAGTGGTCCCTGAGTGTTCTTTTAAAAATGAGATTTTCAGCAAAAGACAAATGAGCGAACGCTTGAAGATATCATCGAAGAAAGGGAGTGCTTCCAGCAGAGATACGCTTATCTCATCCGTAAGTTTTTCTCTTTCTTTCATTCTCTCTCTCTCTCTCTCTCTCCCTCTCTCTCTCTCTCTCTCTCTCTCTCTCTCTCTTGTCTCTCTTGTCTCTCTAAGTCATCTATTTTCAGGAGGAGGAATGCCTCTGGAAATGTGCATGTTTCTCTCCCTCTTTGTGTCTAATGGATCTACCTCTGCAAAAGACACCGAAACTCTGGCTGAAGCATAAAATATCAACATGAAATTTCCAAACGAACCTGTTTAAAACCCTTGAAATGTTCTGTGTTTCATTGAAATAAAGGATTTTATTATAATTAACTTGATGTTTCAAGCTTCGCTAGTCAAAAAAGGCTTATTCTCGTTCTTCAATAAAAACGGTAAAAGAGTCTTTACGCTTCTTCTCAATGGGTTGTTTGTAGATCTCGTGGTAGGTCACGCAATTCTCCTCATTGCTATTTGGAGGGGTAAATGCGATGACAGTTTTAAGATGAAGACATTTGTCGATACCGAAAGAACGGTAGCCTTTGGCTTTGATAGCACCGGGTTCTTCGTGGGTTTCAGGAATTATCTGAAAATGTGTTTAAAGCAGTGGTCTCACTCACGCACGCACTCACTCACTCACTCACTCACTCACTCACTCACTCACTGACTCTCTATTTCTCTCTCTCTCTCTCTCTCTCTCTCTCTCTCTCTCTCTCTCTTTCTCTCTTTCTCTCTCTCCTTCTATCTCTATTTCTCTCTCTCGCTCTTTCAATTTCCCTCTATATATCTTTCTCTATTCCTCTTTCTCTCTCTCTCTCTCTTTCTCTTTCGTTCTCTCTCTCTCTTCCTCTCTCCCTTTCGTCCTCAATCTTACCGTTAATAATTCTCCCGGGCTAAGCGGCGCATCCAATAAAAAGTTTCCTTTTACATACACATCATCACTTTTTTCACCATTATCCTTCAATCTCCACAGATTGAAAGTCACAATTTCCTTAAAATTCTTTAAATACCCATTGTAAATCTTACTTTCCTACCTCATTTCCACTATTTTCAACCACAATTCGAAAAGCCCTGCTTTCCTTTACGGACAAGTATTTTTCTTCACCCGACCTCTCTTCATAAAACCTCTCTTTAACCAATTTATCTTGTTCCTCTTTGATTGGCTGAAAATTTAGGAAACTCTTTAAAAAAGGTAAAAAGCGGTACACAGTGTTCGACAATGTTGCAAATTTTAGGAAAAATAGCCAAATTGAAAAGGAAGACAATTGATAGTAGACCTAAAATGGTTGGGTTCACAAAATCAAAAACTAAATCTTTCTTGTGAACGCCGGCCACGGATAATCATCTAAATTGATTATGAATGCAGCGATATGAAGAAGAATTAACTGAAAAATAAGGAAAAGTTTAATTTTTGTGGAAAAACGGCAGAACTCACAAGTAAGTAGACATAAAAGAACCAGCGAACTCTAGTCTGAATTTGATTTTCCTGAAAAACAAGCTGCTTATTTTTGGAAATTTAAAACTGCACCGGTTGAACATAAAAGTTGAACATTACGAGACTTCCACTTGTTCCAAAAATGTGAGCAATTATTAAAAATTGGACATCTTTCTTGTTTTCAGGGTGAGCATTCTTGAAATAGCCAACCACAACGAACATCGAAAAATGAATGATTTTCACTCCCTTTCTCTCTCTCTCTCTCTCTCTTTCTCTTTCTCTTTCTCTCTCTGTCTGTCTCTCCCTTTCTCTCTTTCTCTCTCTCTCTCTCTCTCTCTTTCTCTCTCTCTTTCTCTTTCTCTGTCTGTCTCTCTCTCTCTCTCTCTCTCGTTTCTCAAAACTCACCATGACCGCATTCAGAAACATTGAAAAATAGAAAATAATATAAGCCGCTAAGCTGAAAAAATAGTTCCCCCCCCCCCTAAAAATTTAAAAGAATCCTACTTTATAGGGTACGAAGTTGGATTTATCGTTCCTTTTAAAGGGACTTCTTCATTTTTCCCTGAATTCTTTTCCAAATCACTTTCATCTTGTTTATTTATCTCTTTTATGCGAAATTTTCCCATTTTTTCTGAAAATTCAATATTTTTCTAGGTTAAAGCGAGGGGAACGGAGATAAATTGAACGCGAGGAGAGCCTATCGATTTTGCTCCTGGGGAGAGCAGTTGGGCGGTGGCAATTGAAAACACCTATAAACTAAAATAGCATATAAAGGGATAACTTGTGATTTTCCTACTTTCCAGGGTAACAAGTTATGTGTTTTCAGCTTAGAATGTTTATGGGAGTTATAGTAAGTTTTTTAAAGATTTAAAAAAAATCAATATTTAACATTTTTGAAAAATAATAAAACTTTTTAACAAAAAAAACTTTATAACTATTTTGCTTGGAGTCAACATGCCCCATTACAAAAAAACCGTATACGTGCTCCAATCACAAAATTCCATTTTTCCTAATTAATGTAATTTTAATTATAATTTTAGATATTATGTTTTCAAAAGCAATTGAATCAAGCGATGACGTATGTTTACACCCTAAGATGGATTTTTTCTATTCAGAAATTATGAAGGTAAAAATTAATTTTTAATTATTTAAAAAAAATTATACTTATGTCGAGAATTATTGATTAAAAATTTGGAAACCTAAAAAATTTGATTGTTGGGGAAGGTGGGAATTCCCTTTTTTACTTTGAACTAAAATAGCATACAAGTGGATAATTTGTGATTTTCCTACTTTCCAGGGTAAATATGGGTCTGACCATAACCCTATTGAAAAAAAATATTTAAAGTAAAACAAAGAATCAAAAGAATTGATTTATCCTTCGTGGGAAACTACTTGGTTTTGTCATGGAATCAGGACATCTGCTACCACTTGGGCAATGTAGGTCACCCTCTTCTGCTGCCAGTGCCCCTAGGTACCGCTTTTTGTTGCGGGGGGTCTTCGCGGGGGACTTCTGTGTTTCTGCTTTTTCCGGTGGGTTACAGGGCTTTTTCTTCAATTTACAATTACTTTTTTGGGAATCAAACTCCCCTATCCTCATTGTCCCAAAACAACTTTCTTTCTATATTTCTCTACCTCCCCCTTCCCTCTCTACTTTTCTCTCTCGGTTAAAAAATCTTAACCACTCTTTTTCTCAACACATATGGAAATTTCAGAATGCAGGTAGCTGAACTTTCTCTGGACCAAATGGACGAAGAAACAATGTGAGCCATTTTTTCATCTCTTGGTTTTCCGTCTGTTTGTTTAAAGGGGAAGGACCGCGTAAAAATAATTTTTTCTGTTTTTGTGATAAAAGCCTAGATCTCATTCCCAGGATTCCGAAAAATACATCTTTTACCCATTTTGGAGCAAAATGAATCGATTTAGGAGCATTTAAATTTTCGGGAAATTATCATTTGAATTGCCGCCAATTCTGCGTCTCCCCATTTACCACACTCTCTCGCCAACTCTAGCCGTGTTTCCGTGCGGCAAACGCGTAAAATGGCCGTGTAAACGCGCCCCTTTTGAAGACCAAATTGTATAAAAGGGGTATGTTTCGGAATCGTGGAAACGATGCCTACTCAATGAAACATAAGGATACTTTGAAAAATCAATTTTAAGAGGTCCTTTCCCTTTAAAAATGTTTCCCCCAAAAACCTTTCTAAAATGTGTCATTTTCAGCCAGAACCTGTCGCTAGATGAAAGAAACACGCTACTGATGAACATGTGGAAAAAGAAAGCGGAGGTGCAGCAGATCATCCTTGCGCCTGGCGAAGCGCTTCAAGAGAAGAAGGAAAGTGACGAGAGGAAGGAACTGCACAAGCGGTGGCAGAAGACGATGGTGCAGAAGAAAGAGGAGGAGCAGATGGCCAAGGAGAGAGCTGCAGCCATGCTTCCCCCTACGGTGAGAGAGAGAGAGAGAGAGAGAGAGAGAGGAGGAGGAGGAAGAGAGAGAGAGAGAAAGAGAGAGAGAAAGAGAGAGAGAGTGAGTGAGAGAGAGAGGGAGAGAACCTCAATAATGGCATTTTTCAGCAACTGCCACGGAAAAGAAAGAGCGATGATGAAGAAATCAACGGAAAGAGGAAGGCATTCGCCGATTTGACAAGTGAGTTTTTGTCTCTCTCTTTCTTTCTCTCTCTCTCTCTCTATCTCTCTCTATCTCTCAAATCTCCTCTATATCCCTTTTTGTTCAGATAGGGGCCCCACGATGACTCCGGCAATGTCCAAACAACAGCAGCAACAACAGCAACATCAGCAGTGGTTGATGATGCAGCAGCACCAGATGAGGCAGTACCAACAGATGATGATGCAGCGGCAACAACAACAACAACAGCAGCAGCCACAGCAGGGCCACTTCCAGCCACAGACACCACAGCATCTTATGAATGGAGGACAGTCGACGTCATCGATGCCTCCCCAGGCGGCCGAAGCCTACCCGCAAGCGGCCTACACGCCCGAGGCAGCCTATTCTGCTTGTTCTCCGGCGATTTCGTCCCCCTCTGTGTTGCCGTCGCCCGCCTCATCGCTGGAGGTCCCCAAGGTGAGATTTTGGTTAAAGGGAAAGGTCCGCGTAAAATTTTTTTTCTGATTTTTTGACAAAAGCCTAGATCTCATTTCCACGAGTCTTAAAATACCTATTTAACCCTTTTTGGATCAAAATTAGTCAATTTGGGAGCTCTTGAAATTTTTGGGAAATTTCCATTTGAATTGCCGCCAACTCTGCGTCTCCCCATTTCCCACACTCTCTCGCCCACTCTAGCCGTGTTTACGTGCGGCAAACGCGTATAATGGCCGTGTGAACGCGCCCCTTTTGCAGGCCAAATCTTATAAAAGGGGTATGTTTCAGAATCGTGGAAACGATATCTATTCAATGAAAAAATTGTAAAGAGACTATGAAAAATAAATTTTACGAGGTTCTTCTGCTTTAAAACAGCACAGAAACCGTATCCCTTAGCAACTAGCCTTGGGGTACTGTAAGTTTTCCGAATACCGTAGTCTTCACGGTTACTGTACCGTTCCTATCTTACTTTACTTGCCGCTACCTACCTGTTATTTAGCCTTTTACTGTAGTTTCTTACTGTAGCTTACTGTAGCTTCTCCAATACTGTAAAGTTTCCAACTACCGTAATCCTACCTAACATGCATATACCTGCCCTGATAACCATTACTTTTCAGAACACAGAAACCAAGCCTGGCCTGTCTGATATGGTAGACCTGGGCCCGGACGTTTTTGCCAACGTGTTTGAGGAACCCCAGTCCACTTCGAGTGACAGTGGTGGCTTCAACATCAAGCCGATCATAAGACAGCAACAGAAGTTCGAGGCTCCTGGCTCCATCGTCACTCCAGAAGGCTTCCAGATGCAGCAAAGCAGGCCGCAGACCGTTGGACCATTGAGTGTTCAATCTTCGCATTCCCAATACGTACGTTTGACTACAGAAAAAAAACGTGGCTTGAAGACTACCGTAACTTTTCTTTACTTTTCTTTTTGTTTCAGAGCCCAATGAGCCACGGGTACTGGACGCCCCCTGCGACGCCGGCATATTCTGCAGGCCAAGCGACCAATGTCCCACAGCATCAGAACTTCATAGGCAATCCGGTCTACCAAAACACGCCTCAGCCCAACAATGGACCAGGCGGAGCTGGAGGACAGCATATGCCTGCGATGAGCCCTATAGCTTCGAACTCTCAGAGGTATGTTTTTTTTTTCCATTTTTCGATGGAAAAAGTTTAGTATGGATTTTATGCTTAAAAGAACCGTCGGAACCGTTTTTTGGCTTTATCTCATAACAGTTTGGAGTTTTAATGCGTCGTTTTGCAAAAATCTGCATTTTTACGAACTACGTGCACGGTGTTTACGCGCCCCTCCTATTCATCGGTTTATCGACTTTTTGGTAGCCACTTTCGAATTTTAAATGTTCCCGTCTGAAAAGACGCAGAAAGCGTTGGTTGTCTGGTATGATAGCGCCGCGAGTTTCACAGCCGTACGAGATCGGCGGCCGCGGCAAGCATCTAGTTATCATAACCAAAGTAAAATAAAAGCCACAAAGATCACCCTGGCGGTTTCTTTAAGGAAACTAATCACTAAATCCTTATTTTCAGTTACTCGGGTTTCACTCAGCCGCAGTGCATGCCGATGCAGGGACGCCAGCAGATGATGCCGCAGAATATGATGACTCAACAGCAGTACTTCGCGGCGATGCAGCAGAAACAACAGCAAGGTAAGAGAGAAGGAGAGAGAGAGAGAGAGAGGAGAGAGAGTGAAAGAGTCAGAGAAAAAAAAGAGACAATACCTTCTTTTCAGCAGCGGCGATGCATCAGATGAACCCACAGATGTACCAGCAAATGATGAACCAGTACCAGATGCAACAGCCACGCCAGCAACAGCAGATGATGACCCCGCAACAAGCTGCCCAACCTCAGCATCGGATGAAGTTAGTTTTTTGAATTAGTTTTTTTTTTGTTTTTAGCCCATAAATAAGAATCCTTTAAAAAAAATGATGATTTCAGTTATATGCACCCCTCCGGAACGATGAACAACTCGATGATGCCCCAGAGGATGCCCCAAAATCACCCTGGAATGCAGCCGTCTGTCTCTTTCTCCTCCAATCCTTCTCTGTTTCCTTCTATGCCACATAACTCCAACTGAGACATGTACCTTTTAGCTGTTTCCTCAAAATCCGGTCTTCTAAAAACAGACCTTTACGGGTAGTTCTGTGATTGTGTGATCTTCAAGAGTTAATAAATTATATTTTTACTTTGACAAGTGCTTTGTTTCGGGAAGGTGCGATAATGTCTTCTGAGGCAGATCACAAGAACTCCAAAAGAAATGTTCAGCAGAAATCCAGGAGCTCTATTTCCGAGATTCTCGCAAAATGTTATTAAAAAAATATGATCAAAACGCAAAACTCCGCGAAATTAGAAGCAAAACAACAAAAGCAAAACGCCTGCATCCCTGGGGAGTCGAACTCATAACCTTCCGATTGGCAATCGGGCGCACTGCCACTGCGCCAACGCGTTAGTATTACTTTCGGCAGCGGCGGCCTTTATATGGCGTAGTGCGCCCGCGGTGTCGGACGGTTTCAAACTGTGAAGTCGTATTACTAGGAGCTGGGGGTTGTTTAGCAGATTTGGAGAGCGGCCTTTGATTTCACATTATTTAAACTAGAATAGAATTTACAAAACTCTGACTGTTTGTACGGTAGAGACGCAGAGGTAGAGGACAGTGACGCAGAGGAAAATTTCAACAACAAAAAACCCTATTTATCTCTATTTGTACCCATCCGTTTCATTGCTTCTTCACCTCCCAGGCTCTGTAACCGTCTACTTCTTATCTCCAGTTCTCCTCTCTTTTTCGTTCAGACTGTTTTTTACGGCCGAGACGCAGATTTAAACCTGGTTTACCTTTGTATCTCTGTTAGTACCTCTCCGTTTCATGGCTTAACCCTGACTCTCTAAACGTCTACTTCTTATCTCCAATACTCTTCTCTTTTGAGATCTCTACGTATCTACCTCTATGCCTCTTCTTCTCTGCGTCTATCATTATAGCGAAAAGACGAGGAAAACCAAAAGCAAGAACTTAAACAGTGTGTTGATTAAGATTTATTTGTATTCCTCACATTCCATAAAATAATCTTAAGAATTCCATAATAGAACCATCTAAACATTTATTTCCTTGACAATATCAGGCAGGAAATCGGATCAACCCTTCTCAACATCTACTCGTCTTCCCAATTGATCAAATCAACTACACCTGATAAATGAAAGATTATAAATTATCATAAAGTAAAAAAGATAAACGATCGTTTGGGAAACACCAGCGGTTGTAGTTGGTGCCGGACAGCTGCTACTATTCAGACAGTGAGAACTGTAACTTTCCCATCCCATAGGCGCGCCGGTGTGCCCCCGGGACACACTGCCGTGCTGTGGGAACGAGGGAAAGGGTGAGAATGAGAGGGTTGGCAGGAGTTTCACACCCTCATACTCTGATGACGCCTGTGTTTTAGCTTCTTTCGTCATATTAGAATTGTAATTCGCTCAGTTTAGAACACACTTGTTTGCAAGAAGGGTCTACTCCTTTTCTTCTCCCCCATTTCTTCAAAACAGTCAATCTATGAATTCAAAATCACAATTGAACTTTTCGAATTGTAGTCTGTCTTCTCCCCCATTCATCCTCATTATCTACAACCTCTCACACAACTTATAAAACTTGTAAATTTCAGAATGCCGTCAGCTGACCTCTCGCTTAACCAGATGGGTGAAGAGTCTATGTAAGTCATTTTGAAACTTTCCGTTTGATTGAAAATGTGAAAATGTCTCTCAGGCTGGCCATAAAACTTTCGAATCCTATCTAAGATAAGTCACTTTCAGCCATCAACTATCGCGAGATGAACGAATGATACTTGAGATGAACATGTGGAAGAAACAGGCGGAGGAGAAACAGCGCATTCGGGCGCCTGGAGAGGCCCTTCGACAGAAAAGGGAGAGCGACGAGAGAAAGGCACTCCACCGACGGTGGTTAGAGTCTACCCTCCAGAAGCATGCCTACGAAGAGCAAGCGAAGGAGAAAGCCGTGGTTTCCAACAAGGATCAGGATAAAGTGAGTTTAAGAGGAAAACTTAAAGAGAGAGAGAGAGAGAGAGAGAGAGAGAGAGAAATTCATTTAAAAAAGGGATCTTATAAAAATAATTTTTTTCAGCAAGAAACACGGAAGAGAAAGCACGACGATGGCATCAACAAAGAAAATGAAAAATTCCACCAGGATTTTGCCGTTTTATCGTTTTACCTTACTCGTGAGTTTCTCTCTCACTCTCTCTTTATCTATCTATCTCTTTCTTATTCCATCTATTTCAGTAGGAGCAATCTCGATGACTTTTGCTACATCCCACCAACAACACCAGCAGCTGATGATGCCGCAGCCATCACAGAGCCAAGGATGAAAGGAAAGACGACACCATCAGTCGCCACAGATGAAAAAAATAATTGTCTTCATAATTCTTCTTGAGAATAAATGTTGACGAAAACCGTTTCATTTAATTCAGATGTATTGAGTAGGGAGCAGGTTATGCACTTAAATATGAAATATTTAAGCTATTATTTTATTTAAGCTATAAACTATTTTGTAAACCTTCTTGAGCCTTACTTTCCGGGATAAACCGTGGGATTCTTAACTTTTACGGCCTTTTCAATATCGCTATTCTTAGGACTGAAGTTTGAAAGAAGTTGAACCATTACCTAAAATAGTGCATCGATTGTTTTTAAAAAAATTGGTGCCAAAATCAATATGCAACGAGCAACGCCGAGACCAAAGGAGGATATGACAGATGTCGGGATTGACCCTGCCCATCTGTCGGTAATTGGGTCACCCCCCCCCCCCCCCCCCCCGATTTCCTCTGATCCTAATTGAGGCAGATGTGACTGACAGGCAGCTTAAAGGGGAAGGACCTCGTAAAATCGATTTTTCAAAGTCTCTTTACATTTATTTCATCGAATAGATATCGTTTCCACGTTTCTGAAACATACCCCTTTTATATGATTTCGATTGCAAAAGGGGCGCGTTTACACGGCTGTTTTACGCGTTTGCCGCACGTAAACACGGCTAGAGTGGGCGAGAGAGTGTGGGAAAGGGGGAGACGAAGAGTTGGCGGCAATTCAAATGACAATTTCAAGAAATTTCAAGCGCTCCTAAATCGGTTCATTTTTTATGCAAAATGGGTAAAAGAGGTATTTTTCGGAATCCTGGGAACGAGGTTTTTATCCCAAAAAACAGCAAAATTATTTTTACGCGGTCCTTCCCCTTTAACAAACTACGTGCAGGGTATGTAGTCGTCACCATCTGCTCATCGACTCTTTGATCGTCACTTTCACATTTTCAATGTTTCCGCCTGAAAAGACACATAAAACTCTGCTTGTCTGACATGGTAGCGCTGCGAGTTTCACACCCGTACGAGATCGGCGGACGTAGCTAGGGTAGTCTTGCTGCAAAGAGTAATGAGCATTATAGACAAAAAACAAGACGAAAAGAGGTCCCTGACGGTTCCTTTACTGTAAATTAAACTTTATTTGACAAACTTCAATAATTTATTCGTTCTTCTTTTCAACTGCACTTGGCCATTCGTACTTTTCAATCAACTCGGCATCAGGGATTTCTTCATCGCCGCCATCTTCCCTTTCTCGCCAGGCTATGTAACGTCTTTCCTGGCGGTTTCCATCTCTCTCGTTGCATCTTCTGCATTCACCTTCTTCTCTTTTAGGGGGAAAGTTTGGCCTGGGTTGGAAGATTTGGGTGTGGACCCGAATTCCTTTAGGAAAACCGAAAGAACGGTACCCAGTTGCTTTGATGGCACCGGGTTCAGTGTGGGTTTCGGGGATTATCTGAAAAGTGATAATTTTTATCCTTTGAGTTGTGTCTGCG
Source organism: Oscheius sp. G VE-2021 (assembly GCA_022343465.1). Lineage (NCBI taxonomy): Eukaryota > Metazoa > Nematoda > Chromadorea > Rhabditida > Rhabditidae > Oscheius > Oscheius sp. G VE-2021. The sequence continues at coordinate 89,817 of JAJQXH010000059.1, forward strand.
TCTCTCGTGTCTGCGTATCTCTGCGTCTCTCTCTCTCTCTCCCATGACTCTCTCGCATATGTCTGCGTCTCTAACATCCGCATATGTTTGCGTCACTTGCGTCTGCGTCTATCTTGCCTGTATCTCTCGCTTCGGTCTCTCTCTTCATCTGTGCCTCTCTTGTCTGCGTCTGAGTCTCCTTCTCTCCTGTATGCGTCTCTTTGAGTCTCCATCTCTCGCGTATGACTCTCTCTCTCTCTCGCTCTCTCGTATCACTCAGTTTCTTTCTCTGCTTCTGTGTCTCTCTACATATGTCTGCGTCTCTTTCGTCTTCGCCCCTCTGCGTCTCCCCTTTCGCGTCTGCGTCTCTAACATCTGCGTCTATCTCGTCTGCGTCTCTGCCTCAACCACTTCACTTACCACAATGGTCTCTCCCGAGAACCATGGTTTTTCCAGAACAAAAGATTTCTCAAAGTTTACTCGATGCCCATCGCTTCTTTTCTCCATTTCGCGAGACATCTCTACAACTCTTTTCAACACAAACTCCTTCCATTCCTAAAATTCATCTTTTTCTATAACATCAATTTACCATACCTTAGTACCGACATTTTCAATAACAATTCTGAAAGCTCCACTTTCTCTAATTGATAAATTCATTTCCTCATTTCTGCAATCTCGAACAGATGACTTCAGGACAAGACTTTCGATTTCTTTGGTACAAGGCTGAAAATATTAATTTTATATATAATTTTACGGAAAACTTGCTTACCGAGTAGTCAAATGGATAGTAGATTGAGGGCATAATTGTTGCATGAATTTCCAGAATGCTTAAAATTAATCCTAAAATTCCATTTCTTTCTTTAAAACGAACTTTTACCTGTATAAACTAGAAAATCAGACATACCGTGCCAAGTGAACGTGATGGCAAAGTAGATAAAACTTTCCTGAAAATCATAAAATGACAGTATTTGAGCATTTTAGGCAGTCTGCGCAAAATTTCAGTTTTTACCCATGGAGTGCACTGCGTTTACGCGTCTGCTTGGATCTGGCCCTTTCTCGCTTTCTCTCTCTTTTTCTTTATATTTCTCTCTCTTTGTCTCTATCACTTACCAAAATTAAAGAAACAAGAATAGAAAAACTAGAGATGTAGAGCACACATTTACTAAAAGAAACTTTTTATTGGAAAACTCAACCAAATCTTACTTTCCAGGAAAAAATGTTGGATTTTCATCTTGAAATGTAGTTTGTACCTCTTCTGTCTTACAATCGTATGTTGATAAAATCTTCGCCATTGTTTTCTTCGGTTATCTGAAGATGTTATGCGTCTGCGTCGGGTGATAGGGGACAGAACGCCAAAATCAATAAATGAGCAACGCAGATACAGCAGACGTTGCGACTCCCCCGCGCAGCTGTCAGTAATTGTGACCCCCTTTGGCTGAACGACAATGTTTTTAATTTATTGTTCTTTTTTCCTGCCAAGTGGGATATTTAACGTAAATTTTCGTACTTACGTACTTTTCCTAGTTTTGAGCACCAAAGTCAGAAAATTTTTATCGATTCGCCCGCTGCAAAATGTTCGTTTTTTAATTAAGAACCAATTTCAGACAACAGAAAAGCAGTTAAATTGACATGAAAGTAAATATTGAAGATGTTCCGGAAGGAGAAAAAAGAATAGAGGAAAATCCAACAGTTTTCCATGGAAAGTAAGTTTTAAATCTAAAAATTGATTTTAATAATAATTTTTAGTCAGTTTCTGTACAAATTGTGGATAGCATCGACTGTTTGGGCTAATGCTTTGGTGAGTTTTAAAAATTTAGAAAGAGGGATAATTTAGAAAATGTGAAAAATTATACGTTCCGAAAAAAGGTTAAAAGGGCTAAATTTTGGCGCTGGCTGAGTTCGAAAACATTTTAATGTTTTAAAACTCATTTATTTTAATACAAAATTTTGATAAAAATTTTGTATTAAAATTATAAAAATTTTGATAAAAATTTTGTATTAAAATTTAAAAAATTGTATTAAAAAAATTGTGATTTGATAAAAATTAAAATCGAGTAAAAGCGCGTATTTATTTTAACATTTTACAAGCTTTGAAGTTATTTATTGATAGGTTTTACCAAGCAAATTTGCAAAGTTCTGGCACGAAGTCGCTGCGAGACCCATTTAGAACAAAGAAAAGTCAATATTGATTTATTTCAGTTTTTTATTTCTCATTCTATTGATTGGTACGTTTTTCGATTCATAATGTCGATTTTGAAAATTAGCAAAGTTCTGGCACTCCTTCGGTTCCAAACTTTTTTTAATCAATTACAAAACAATCAATATTGATTGATTAAAGTTTATGTTTAATACTCTATCGATTGATACATTTTCCTATTCATAAAATCGATTTGGAAAATTTGCAATTTTCCGGTACACGATTTCTTCCCAACGCAACTTCAAAAATCAATCGATAATGACTTTTAATGATTAGTAACAGTAATTATTGATTTTCCAAAGTTTTAATGAAATAAAAGCAGAGAAAATCAATGCATCATATTTTCAGACGCTCCTTCTTCCAATCTACGTAATAGGAATGCATTCCGATGATAAACATCATTGGGCTCCAGTTCTTATAATTGTATATTACCCATTTTTCGTCATTGGTTTATACCCACTCATTAGGGAAAATCGGAATGTTTGTGTCCTTTTTAAGCACAAATATTTTAACTTTAGCTTGTAAGAAAATTCTCAATTTTCAATATTGGAATTTCAATCTATTTGATTGTAAGTTTCAATTGAAATTGAATTTCAATAGTTTTTTTAAAGGTTTTTGCTGTAAACATAATTCTGTTCTTCGCTATTCTGGAAGGGCACCCACTTCTTTTGCTCATATGTAAATTTAATCTTTAAATTGATTTTTTACATTAATTTCAGCACCTTTAACTTTCATTTTTCAATTTATTGCAATCGTAGTACCAAGAGTGTGGGACGTCCGTGAATGGAAGGTAATCGATATCGATTTTCTTCTCGAAAATTCGATTTTTAGCCACTTGAGCAATACAAGAAGTTGGAACTTAAGGAGACAAAGGAGGATTCTTGGCGTCTAACTGTTAAAGAATCAAGCTCGTTCAAAATTGTCATCGAGAACACGTGTAGCGATGTAAGTTTAAATTTTATAAAAATAAAATTAATGAAATTTAGGACTTCAGGACGTTTGAGATAAACAGGGGCCGAAATGAGGGTAGACATCATAAGACTGACTTTAAAATGACATTTATTTTGGATCAGCCTTTGAAGAAGGGACAGAGGCTTACGGTAGGTTTGGAAGAGAAAGAGAGAGAGAGAGAGAGACGGAGAGAAAAAGAGAGCGAAAAAGAAAGATGAACAGAGAGAAAGAGAGAAAGAGAGAACTAGAAAGAGAAGAGTAAGAGTAAAAGAAAAAGAGAGAGAGAGAGAGTTAGAGAGAGAAAGAGAGAAAGAGTTTCATTTCAGATCATTCCCGAGACCCACAATGAACCAGGAGCCGTCAAAGCTATAGGATATCGTTCATTTGGTCCTTTAAAGGATTATTTTATTAAAACTACAGTGGCTCTTGGTGAATTAGCAGACGAAAAAAGTTGGTGTCGCAAGTACGATCTCATCCACACACAAAAATTTGATATTGCAACTTATCGAACGAGTGTCTGAAATAAAGATTTTCACAATTATTTCAAAAGTTATTGATAAAAAACGAAATTGCAAATCACGCAAATGAATTTGAAACTATCTATGTCTCTTTCTCTGTATCTCTTTTTCTTTCTTTCTTTCTTTCTTTCTTTCTTTCTCTATCTCTCTCTCTTTTTCTCGCTTTCTCTCTCTCTCTCTCTCTCTCTCTCTCTCTCTCTCTCTCTCTTACTCTTTCTGTCTTCTCAGTAATGCTATTGTAATAAACTGTGTGTGAACTTTTGTAAAAAAAAACTTTTATAATAAACTATGTTATAAAGTAAAATTGTCTTTTGATTTCTAAGTGTGTGGAAAACAAATACGCAACCGGAGATCAATAAAATGCCCACACTCTCTCGCCCACTCTAGCCGTGTTTACGTGCGGCAAACGCGCCTTTAAGACTATTCTATAAATGACTGTCAAAATAAGTCCAGCCTCCGACTTTGTCTGGGTTTGAACCACCCAAAACTACCTGAGAGTGAATTCCGGTTCCATATCGATTCATTAGTTTACTTGATGGTTTTTTAAAAGTTTTTGCTTTCCCGCCGGCCGCAAATACAGTGAAAGGGCCAGATCCAAGCAGACGCGTAAACGCAGTGCACTCCCGCGTAAAAATAATTTTTCTGATTTTGTGATAAAAGTCTAGATCTCATTCCCAGGATTCCGAAAAATACCTCTTTTACCCATTTTGGATCAAAATGAAAGATTTAGGAGCGCTTGAAATTTTTGGGGAAATTGTCATTTGAATTGCCGCCAATTCTACGTCTCCCCATTCCCCACACTCTCTGTAAACGCGCCCCTTTTGCAGTTCAAATCATATAAAAGCAGTATGTTTCAGAATCGTGGAAACGATATCTACTCAATGAAACTATATAAAGAGACTTCGAAAAGTCAATTTTACGAGGTCCTTCCCCTTTAATAGTTTTATAAGCAACTCACAAATATAGAGAAGGAAAGGAGCCTTTTTGTAACTTATGTATACAGCAAAAGAATAAAACATAGATAACTGAAATCAGATTTTGATAATTATATAAGTGAAAGTCTAAAATTGAATTTTACATACCGCTAGATAGATTTTAATGTATACCAACGCTTTTGTAACCTAAAATTTAATAAAAATATGTAAATGAAAAAGAATGTTACCTTATATCCAGTCATGTCTATACTGCCAACAAGAACTAATTCAGCGCTGATGAGGATATAGGTAAAAACAAAACAATGACTGTCAGCTGGGCTGTCTCGTTCATTTGGAATATTGAAGCTGTATGAAATGTACCCGGCAGATGCAATTGTCTGAATCACTTTTCTACGTTTTTCTCTCGCTTTATCCCCCCCCCCCCTCTGTCTTTCTCTCTCTCTCTCTCTCTCTCTCTCTCTCTCTCTCTCTCTATTTCTCTTTCTTCTCTTTTTTTCTCTCTCTCTCATTCTCTCTCTCACTTTCTCTCTTCTCTTTCTCTCTTTCTCTGTCTCTCTGTCTCTCCCTCTCTCTCTCTCTCTCTCTCTCTCTCTCTCTTTCTCTCTCTCACTTTCCCTCTTCTCTTTCTCTCTTTCTCTTTCTCTCTCTCACTTTCTCTCTCTCTCTCTCTCTTCTCTTTCTCTCTTTCTATTTCTCTCTCTCTCTCTCTCTCTTCTCTCTCTCTTTCTTCTCTTTCTCTACTCACCAATAACACGACCAATGCACAGCAAGTCCACCTGATCACATTTACAGTTGCACTAAATAATAACAATAATTGTTTTAAAAAATAAAAACTGCAATTAGAATTTCTACATTCTTGTGTTTTGACAAACTTCAACCCTTTTTTCATCTTTTAACCGTTGTTTTAAACTATTTAAAAGACGTTAGTTTTCCTTATTTTACTTACTTTCTCTTATAGAACATCGGATTTCCAGATTCTTCATCTTTTGTGTCTTCGTTTTTCGATTTCAAACCCAATTTGCCTAGTAGTCGAACCATTGTAGGCTGAAATTAGAAAAAAAACTTAGGACACATTTTAAAGAAAGAAAAAAATTCGTAAAAAAAAATTGTTGGCAGAGTGCCATGGATCAATAAACATTCTCCCGCGCTTAGCAACAGCTGCCATCCGTTGATGAGCCCAGAACACAAGGAATGACGTCAGAGGCTGATGCGTAACATTCAGCAATGAGGACATAGTGTAATATTTTAGGCAATAATTTAGAACTGTTTTGAAATTGTAAAAATAAACCTTTTTAAGCGCTTTTTTGAAATGAAAACAAGCGTTATTTTCATTCTTCTCAAATTATGTTGTAAATTGTTGAGAAAAATCTAGAGAAAATCTAGTGAATTTATTTCCATTTTTCTTTTACCATAGCGGGTTTAATTACTGACCTCTTTGTGGCCGCACTAAACACCTCTCACCCATTGCGGAGCCATTATTGATCCAAACCCACCCAACGTCCTTTTTTCTTATTCCTTCTAGGTTTTTTTTTAAATTTTGTTATTTTTGCGTTTTTTTTAAAAAGTTTTTTAGTTTCATATGGGTAGACTATTCTCCCATTTGGGCTTGAAGGATAAAGCGAACGATGAAAAAAATGAGGAGACTGGAAATCCAACTTTCTATAAAGGAAAGTAAGTGAAATTTACTTTTTTTTTCTAAGAAAGTTTGTGAAATTTTTATTGTAAAATTAATTGTAATTTTAGTAAAACTGTCAACATCCTACGTTTGGTTGGCTGTGTTTTGGCAAATCTGTTGGTGAGTAGAGAGAGAGAGAGAGAGAAAGAGAGACAGAGAAAGAGAGCGAGAGAGAAAGAGAGAGACAGAGAACAAGAGAGAGAGAGAGAGAGAGAGAGAGAGAGACAAAAGTAAGAGAGAATTTCATTTAAAACCTCTTACAGTCAGCTCTCGCCATTATATATACTGTAAAATGTTACTTTGATTCAAACACCAACATTGGCCTTCACCCGACAGTTCTGATCATGATTTATGGACACGTATTTGGATCCGGAATCGCATTTTCCAAATGGCATAGTCATATTCCCCTGCAGGTAAACGTTTAATTATAAGTTGCGATGTATTCTTTTGCAGTTTCATCTTACACCAACTTGGTTCAATAAGGATACCTTCTGCTATCTTTCTGTAGGTGTTTGTTTTCAAAATACTGTAATTTTTGGTTTTAGATTTGCTTATGTTATATCTTTTTAATGTGTTGGTGCTTCAAAACAGCTCCGTACGTGTTACTGATTGGTAAGTGAAAAAGAGACAGCTAGGGATTGCGTGCGTGCGTGCGTGCGTGCGTGCGTGAGTGAGTGAGTAAGTGAGTGAGTGAGATCGACCATTAAGGGGGAAGGACCTCGTAAAACTTATTTTTCAATGTCTCTTTACAATTATTTTATTGAATAGATGTCGTTTCCACAAATTACCCCTTTTATATGATTTCGACTGCAAATGGGGCGCGTTTACACGGCCGTTTTACGCGTTTGCCGCACGGAAACACGGCTAGAGTGGGAGAGAGAGTGTGGGAAATGGTGAGACGTAGAATTGGCGGCAATTCAAATGACAATTTCCCCAAAAATTTCAAGCGCTCCTAAATCTTTCATTTTGATCCAAAATGGGTAAAAGAGGTATTTTTCGGAATCCTGGGAATGAGATCTAGACTTTTATCACAAAATCAGAAAAATTATTTTTACGCGGTCCTTCCCTTTTAAAAACTATTTTAGGTCCAATTCTAATTTTTCTCCAATTCTTCGCCATAGCTCTACCCGGTATGCACATGCTCTTCGATTACTCGGTAACATTTCAATTCACCCAAGTTCATGTATTTCAATTTAGCCCTATGACGAAAAGAAGGAGAAAACTTATAAACTAGTAAACGTCTATGAGGAAAGAACCACCAAGGAAAAGTATCTGTCTGTGAAAGAAAGCGGACCCTTCAGAATTGTAGTGGAGAACGTTGGAGAAAAGGTATTTCAATGAAGAACACAGAAAACATTTTTTTAAGGACATTGAAAAATTTGATTTACGGAGGGAGGAACAGGTTTTCGAAGGTTCTCAATACCGACATAAGTGCTTCAAAATGAGAGTGGTTCTTGTTGAGCCACTGAAGAAGGGACAATCCGTTGTTGTGAGTGAATGTGTGTGTGCGTGTGTGTGTGTGTGTGTGTGTGTGTGTGTGTGTGTGTGTGTGTGCGTGTTTGCAATTAATTTTCAATATTCAAACTTCCAGATCATCCCCGAAACTCACAACGAAGAAGGCGCTATTAAGGCCTTAGGATATCGTTCCTTTGGCCCTAACAAGGCCTACTCCATCAGTACCATTGCAGCAATCCCTCATGTACTAGACAAAAGCAGTTCGCTGATTCAAGAATTTGATTGGCCTAGAAAGATCGGAGGAAGGAGACAAAATACCTTCATCGAACAACGTGAATGCCATTGATTTTGTGATTTAACTGAATAAAATTGATCGTTTTATTGTGAAAATTACAAAGAGAGAGAGAGAGAGAGAGAAAACAGGAGAGAGGGAGAGAGATAGGGAGAAAGAGGGGACAGATGGAGAGAGGGAGAGGGAGAGAGAGGAGAAGTACACACACACACGTGTACATTCAGACCCACGTTCACACACACACACACACACACAAACATACACAGTATTTCCTATCTATCCCGTCCTAGTCAATTGATTGCACAGCTTGACCCATTTAAGATGGGCATCCTGTGCTGCGTCCGTAATTGAACATCTGTCACCGATCGCCGAGCAGCATTACTGACGCGGGTGCAGAGACTTCCTCTCATTTCCCTTTTCCTTTCTTTTTCAGTAACCTCTCTTTCAGAAATAGTTTGGTTTTCAATGGTAAAGCTATTGGCCCGAATGGGTTTTAAAGGAAAACTAGGTGGAAAAGACGACAGTCTAGAAAATGGAAATCCAACACATTGGAAAGCAAAGTAAGTAAAATTTGTAAGTTACTCAATGATGCTTTCTATTTTTAGCAAAATGATCAATGTCGTCAGAGTAATCTCCACTCTTTTAGCTGTTGTTTTGGTGAGTGATATAAAAACGCGATAAAAATAGAAAATGAGAAAATGATTAGAAAAACTATTTGTGAATTTCAAATTTTGACGCGCCGCGGCGCGTCGCGCGGGTTACTGTAGCTTTGCGGAACTGGATTTTCAAGGGTCATGATTTTCAAAGGTCATGTTCGAATCCAAATTGCATTTAGAACATTTTTGTTTACCTAGTTAACATTGATATCTCGGTCAGGAAACCAGATATATCCAATTCTTTTCACTCGACGGCTCAAAAGTTCACTAAAAATTTATTTAAAATTAAAAATGGAATTGTGTATCTGGGATTTTTTGATATGTTGAAAAGCATCAAATTCTAAAAATAAAATTTGGACATCAAAAATTGAGGAGGCCCCATATTGTTTTTATGATAAATAAAAATTTACCAATCGATCTCAGGCAAATTGAACGAAATTTTTTTTCCGATCGCGAATTTGAAAGATAGCCTTATCAAAACACTAAAAAGGCATTTTAGTTATCAAACTCTACCTTGGGCCTCCTCGATTTTATATCTTAAGGTTTCAGTTTGTTCAGAATTGAATGCTCTACAACATATCAAAAAATCCCACATAAACACTTGTTTGAGTAAAAAAAATCCTGACTTTTTTGTCTTTCGGAGAGTCTAACTCGCTTGCGACTTTAACAATCAATGTTTTGTTTACTTACATTGTTTTTTTTAAAATTAACTTTCCAATCGATTGATTCCTCCAGTTTCGAATTTGGCCCATATTGAACGGAGATATAAATTTGAGATACATATTAGGCCACGCCCACCAAAAGCCGAAAATCGATAATTCCCAATTTTGTCAGAAATGACATTTACGGGTCTAGGGAAGTGCCTGGACAGCATCTCAGCCTAAAATTTTTTTTTTGGCGAATGTCCCTCATGTAATCGAGCCTTACTGAGATCTGGTCTTAAGCATATGTACGCAATACTCCGTCAGGTTACATTTGCAATTAATTGGGAAATTGGGAATATTGCGTTCCAATACTTAAAAATACCCATTTTCAGACAATATTCTCAATTGTTCACATTGGCCGTTCATATGGCCTTGACAAAGTTCCGGGAAATGAAAAAGACAGAATATGGGCCATGATTGCTTTTTGGGGGTTTGTTTTCCTATCATACCTTCAATACTCCGTGGTGAAATCAGCTGATCGCCCAGTTTCTGAGGTACTCTAGCCACTCTTCCGAAAAAAGCCCTGTTTTTCCAGGTTTATCGAAAACCGAGCTTCAAAGATGATCCAGGATGGGTTTTTATCTTGGTTAGTTCTTCTTGAAAATTTTTAATTTAAAAAAAAACTTTATTTTAGTCATTATCTGTATACCTAATTACCACTATAGTTTGTTTCCAAGTGGTTCCCTTCATTTGGCTCATTGGTAAGTGAATTTCATATTTTTTTTCACTTTTTAAGCCCTCTTCTTGATGGTACTTCAATATTTTGCACTAGTGCTACCCATGAACTACAATTTGTATAGCTATTCTGTAGGACTCGTTGCAAAAATTTTAAAAAAAACTTAAGATTTCAGCCTTTCGACGAAAAAAGGGACAAAAATTTGCGCATAACGAAAGTTTATGAAGAAAGAAGCAAAAAAGAAAGTACCTATCTGTCAAGGAGAGTGGACCGTTTAGAATTGTGATTCAGAATGTGGGAACGATGGTAATTTAAAGTTTAAATCTAAAATAATGATTCAAATTTAGGAAATTGGAAAACTTCAGTTGTGGAGAGAGGCACAGGAGTGTGAAAATTCTACAGACCGCCGGATATGTTTTCAAATGGTGGTTGTTCTTCAGGCGCCGTTGAAAAGAGAAAGAAAGAAAGAGAGAGAGAGAGAGAGAGAGAGAGAGAGAGAGAGAGAAAAGAGAGAAGAGAGAGAAGAGAGAGAAGAGAGAGAGAAGAGAAAAGAAAGAGAGAGAGAGAGAAGAGAGAGAGAGAGAGAAAGAGAGAGAGAAAAGAGAGAGAGAGAAAAAAAGAGAGAGAGAGAGAGAGAGAGAGAGAGAGAGAGGGAAAGAGAGAAAGAGAGAGAGAGAGAGAGAGAGAGAGAGAGAGAGAGAGAAAGAGAGAGAGAGAGAAAGAGAAAAAGAAAGAGAGAGAGAGAAAGAGAGAGTAAGAGAGAGAGAGAGAGAGAGAGAGAGAGAGAGAGAGAGAGAAAGAGAGAGTAAGAGAGAGAGAGAGAGAGAAAGAGAAAAAAAAATTTCATTTTCAGATCATCCCTGAGACTCACAACGAACTAGGCGCTATAAAAGCCATTGGTTATCGCTCCTTCGGTCCCTACAAGGCATACTCTTTCGATACCATTGCTATGATCCCATCTGAAAATAACATAATTGAAGACCACATTTCTGCAAGTTGGTTAATTCAAGATTTCGATTGTCCGATAAAGAAAATGCCTGAGCTAAAACGGACTACGTACAGTGAAAACCGTGAATGTACTTATCCGTAGTCTCTTTAACCAACATTGTTGTAACTGTATTTTAATAAACAAATTTTTGTTAGTGAAATTGTTTGTTTGTTAAAGGGACCGTCAGGGATCTTTTTTGACTTTATAATATATTAAAGGCACCATCTTTTTCAAGGAAAGAATAGCCATTAAGATAAATGTTTTTCAACACCGCTCCAGGCAACGTTTTTTCACAAAGGTTAGCCTATCTATTGGCAAGGAGGCTGATGGTCCACTGATATAGCTTGAAAATGTATTATAGAAAATATAACAGTTTGGGGTTTTAAAACGTCGGTTTGGATGATTCTGCATCTGAAATGCCATTTGTTGGCCATTCCAGGCGACCTGTGGACAACGGGCGTTTCAACAGACTACGTGCACGGTGTTTACGCGCCCGTTCAATCCCCCCGCCCGTTCAATTTTGGTCGTCACTTTTGAATTTTTAATGTTCCCGCCTGAAAAAACTCTGGTTGTCTGACAAGTTAGCGCCTCGCGTTTAGTCCTTAGGAAACGCAAGCCTGAAAGCGGTCCCAAACGCTTTTTTAACATAAAGGTTTATGTGTTTATTTGTAATGCTCATCTACCGTTGAGATGGAGGGGAGAGATTGACCCAATTATTGGTTGACCCTATGGATGGCGCAGCTGCCATCCAACGCGGAGAAACGTTATTGATCCAATTCTCCTCAAGGATAGTACTGTTTTTTTCTCTTTGACCCACGCTATGGGACGCCTACTTTCCCGATTGGGACTGAAAAAGAAAAGCGTTGGTAGAAACGATGAAGAAGCGGGAAATCCGACTTTCTTTAAAGGAAAGTAAGTAAAATAGTTTATTTCGAACTTTTATCGAGTGTTTAGCAAATTTGTCAACAGGTTTCGTTGGATTTGCTATGTTTTGTCTGAGCTGTTGGTAAGTAAAGTGATCAATTCACACGCAAGCACTCACACTCACATGCACACATACTCACACTCACACACTCACACTCACAAATACACTCACACAAACACTCACGCCCATACACATACACACACTCACACTCACATGCACACACATACACTCACTCATACAGTCACACTCATATACACACTCACACAAACTCAACAGGCACACATATTCACATGCACACGCACACTTACTCACACTCACATTCACGTGCATACACGTAAACTCACATGCACATGCACACACAGTCATATTCACGTACATTTACATACACATTCACTCTCACATGCACACACTCACACTCACACTCACATACACATACACACTCGCACACACACACACACACTTACCCTCACACACACTCACACACTCACACAGACTAATACACTCACACAGACACTCACTACCCTCACACACTCACACACTCACACACTAACACACCCCTCATATACACACATTCACGCGCACACGCACACTTACTCTCTCACACTCACACACTTCTCACATACACCCACTCACACTCACATGCGCACGCACATACACACACACATACATATACACATACACGTTTAAGCTAATTGGGACAGTCATCTACGCTATTTTCTGCTTCCGGAAACCGGGCGATAGAGCTGAAATGATTGTAGTTTCGGTTATAATTTATTTTCTCGTCTACTTTCCATTTACACAAAGTGGAATGACCTGTGCCAATATTTTTAGCAATCAGGTTTGCGATATTTTTGACTTTATAAACCGCCATGTTTCAGAACTACCCAAAAGGAATAGTATATCTGATGTATTTTAATGTAAGTTTTAAATACACATTGCTATCAACCGTTTCTTTTAGTGCATCGTAATCGATGGATTCATTTTTCTACTTAGCTTTGAAAAGGCCCCGTTAGTACTGGTAGCAGGTGAGTTTTAAACTTTGTCAAGTTCATTATAACCTTTTTAGGTCCTTTCTTGCTTCTTTTGCGGTTCTTTGCTCTAATTTTTCCTTCTTACTTTGTTTTGTACGACTACACCGTGGGTTTATTTGTCAATTTCAAAGTGTTCTTACCGTTTCAGCCCTACAACGATAGACTAGACTCTAGATACCGGCAAGTAAGTGCATATGAAGAGAGGAAAACTGAGGAGAAAAATTTGTGTGTGAAAGAAAGTGGGCCTTTCAGGATTATGATCGAAAATGAGGGAGAAGAGGTAATTCGTATTGAAGAAGTAATGCATCACAAGAAATTTAGGAGGTCAAGTCGTTTAAAATATACAGATCCGTTCATTATGAAAACGAAATTGGATTATATTACCTGAACTACAAGGTTAAATTGCAGAATGCTTTGCAAAAAGGAGAATCTGTGGTGGTGAGTGAAAAGGGAGAGAGACAGAGAGAGCGATGAAGTGAGTGTGTGAATGTGTGAGTGTGCGTGTGTGAGTGTGTGTGAGTGTGTGATTATGTAAGTGTGTGATTGTGTGTGAGTATGAGAGTGTTTGAGTGTGTGAATGTGTGAGCGTGTGAGTGTTTGTGAGTGTTTGTGAGCGTGTGAGTGTGTGTCAGCGTGTGAGCGTGAGTGTGTGTGAGTGTGGGATTATGTAAGAGTGTGATTGTGTGAGTGTTGAGTATGAGAGTGTGTGAGTGTGTTAGTGTGTATGAGTGTTTGAGCGTGTGAGCGTGTGAGCGTGAGCGTGTGAGTGTGCGAGTGTGTGGGCGTGTGAGCGTGTGGGCGTGTGAGCGTGTGAGTGTGAGCGTGTGAGTGTGAGTGTGTGATTATGTGAGTGTTGACTATGATAGTGTGTGAGTGTGAGCGTGTGTATATGAGTGTGTGAGTGTGTGTGTATGTGAGTGTATGAGTATACCTGTCGCCAAACCTAGTTCTTGAAAAAATGCTAATTCGTGCCAAAATTATGATGTCGAATTTAGAAATTCTAACTTCGACATCATAATTTTGGCACAAATTAGAATTTTTCCGAGAACTAGGATTGGCAACAACTATATATGAATGTATGAGTCTGACATGTTTTTTCAGCTCATCCCTCAAAGTCACAACGAACCTGCTGCTGTTAAAATACCGAGTTACCGTTCCTTCGGACCGTACAGGGGCCACACGATCAAAACAACAGTGTGTGTACCAAAAACGAAAACTCAATCCACTTTCATCGAAAAATTTGAATTACCGGGAAGGAAGAAAGAGGAACCGAAAGAAGTCAAGTTCATCGAACACCGTGAATTTTAAGTATGCTACTGTTTACTTTACGTTCTTGTAATCTTTCTGATGAATTGCTCAATAAATCATTCCATGGAAGTTGTGTGGAAGTTAATAACTGAGACATTTTATTAAACCTCGCGATGTTCAATAAATCTCGTTGGTCCACTTGACCTGCGTTCTTCGCGATTTTTGAATGTCTCCCTCAGCTCAACTTCAAAACTTGGGCGACGAATATTCTGGGTTTTCAGAGGAGTCACGGTTGTGATGACTTTCTTGTCTCTGAGGGGACCAAATGTACGGTACCCTATGGCCTTCAGGGCTCCTGGTGTATTATGAGTTTCCGGAATGATCTGAAAATTTAGTGAAAAGTATTTCTCTCTCTCTCTCTCTCTTTCTCTCTTTTTCTCTCTCTCTCTCTCTCTTTCTCTCTCTCTCTGTCTCTCTCTTTGTCTCTCTTTCTCTCTCTTTCTCTTTCTCCCAACTTACCACCACACTTTGCCCTGCTTTCAACGGTTCTTCAAAAACAAACTTGGCTTCAAACCACGGTCTTAGATCCTTGTCTTCGCTAGGCGCCCTTCTCACGTGAAAACCTTCCCAATCCTAAAACTTCTTCTTTTACTGTAAAAAATACAAAAAAACCTTTGTTCCAACATTCTCAACCACAATCTTAAAAGGTCCACTTTCCCTAATTGTTAGGTTCTTTTCCTCACTGGCCCTTTCTTCTGAGGATCTCTCAAGTACAAGTCTTTCTGATTTTTCGTCAATGGGCTAAAAAGAATCAAATCAAAACAAAATATAGAAAGTACCGTATAATCAAAAACATCGTGAAGACTTGGGAAAACAATTGCAAAGAAGTGAGAAACTATAGTTATTAGACCTGAAGAGACGTTTTAGGTTTCATTGGTTAAAGGGGAAGGACCGCGTAAAAATAATTTTTCTTATTTTGCGATAAAAGCCTAGATCTCATTCCCAGGATTCCGAAAAATACCTCTTTTACCCATTTTGCATAAAAATGAACCGATTTGGGAGCCGAAAAGCAGAGTAGAGCCAGCTCGTTATAGAAATACCAATTCATGCAAATTGGGATCAGGAAGTGTAAGGAGATCTGGAAAGAAGCGCTATAGAGAGAAAGAGAGAGAGAGAGAGAGAGAGAGAGAGATAGAGATAGAGAACGATAAAAGACCAAACTTACATAAATAAAAAGCCAAATCCATCTGTTGTAAATATTAATTTTTTTGGGCATTTTCTGTATAAGAAGTTTAGAGGAAAAGAATGAACTGTACCTCATCCTGCTTACGATGTATAGCAGAGGTGTACGTAAGCAAAATTCCAAGCGCCACAATAACGACCCCTATCATCCTCGGCATGATAAAAAAGTCTTGAAATTTCTTTGGCAGCTTTGATTCTTTGGGAGAGAAATAATGATAAAAGAACACCGCAATAGTCTGAAAACTTTCTCTGTTTCTCTCTCTCTTTCTTTCTTTCTCTGGTTTTCATTCACAATCAAAAACCCACCAGTATATTTGCAATTACACATGAAAAAACGGTCACAGCCAGCACCCGTTTGCTGAAAAAACGGTTTTGCTTTGAAAATTCAACTTTTCACTCACTTCGCCGGATAGAAAGTTGGATTCAAAGGTTCATCCAACGTTTCCTCCACATTTTCATCCTTTTTTCTGTTTAAATTTGCAAAGAAACGTCCCATCGACGTCTGAAATGCTTTATGCCAAAATTTAACGTAAAATGTATTAGTACAAATGGGTCAAAGCTGGTTGGGGGGATTGTGGCGGATCAATTGCGCGGACCAGGAAGGGTGGCCAACAGCTGCGATCCCACCCACACAGCTGCTGCTTCTAATAGAATACAACCGCATTTTGGTGGTCCTCCAACTCAATCCTTCGGAATGGACAAAGGACCCAAAATCGAAACTCTCGTCTCATTCCCGAATCCAGGAGGCGTTGGATGGAAATGCATTCAATATTTTGAGGAATTCAAGGATCCCCAACAAGCGAAACAAGTTTTATGGAAGAACTCATTTGTACTACGGAGGAACGAAATTAAACTCGCTCAACTTAAATTTTGTTCCGTTTGTGACAATAAACTTGTTTTCTAAATGTGTAGGTTTTAATTCACGTGATTTTGTGTTTCATTTTCCTTGGATACACACGCGCACACGCGCACACGCACACACACATACACATCCTTCCATTCAGGCTTCAAACAGCTGCGCTTCTCAAGCTGACTAAATAAGAGTATTCGGACATCTAATTAGAAATCACCGGGGTAACTCCGCAGGCAGAATCGATGGCTTTTAGCGGAAGTGCCACTCATGCTCACGTTTTTATTGCTATGTAGGAGCTAATGCAATCATCCTTCTCAGCTTAAATTCTTTTTCATTTTTAAACGTTCAAGTGAATTTCAGAAATCATGGTGAGTTTCTTCACCAGAAAACTACACGAAAAGGACGACGTTTCTGATGTTGAAAAACATCTACTTGAAGACAATTCTCAGAAGAATATAGAATCTGAAGTTAATCCAACAGAATTCCCGCAAAAGTAAGAAAGAACCCTTTTTGATATTGAGTTTTGTTTAGTAGATTGATGTACTGGCTATCGAATTTTTTTGCGCTCTTGGCACTACTTGGGGTAAGTGGCAAGGGTTAGGGAAAAAAAAAGAGAGAGAGAGAGAGAGAGAGAGAGAGTGAGAGAAAGAGAGAGAGAGAGAGAGAGAGAGAAAGAGGCAGAGAGGCAGAGAGGCAGAGACAAAAATGTTTTAGACCATATTAGTGTGGATGCAATTTACGAAAGATGTACCCGACGGATCCATTTGTAAATTAACCGAAAACAAACAAATAGAACTTCTCCACATCACTGTTTTGGTTTTTGTGCATTATCTGATTATGGGAGTACCAATTTATTATGCAAATGTCACTAGAAAAGAACAAGAAGAAAAGGTAACGTTTCCAGTGAAATAAAACAATTCTTAAGGCTAACGAAGTTAAACGACTTTCTTTGAGGCATTTTTCTCTTTTATACCCTGTAAGTTGACAAAAAAAAGCATTTTCACTATTCATTTCAGTTTGCAATTGTTCAAATCTTTGTTGCCGCCGTAAATTCTGACCGCTATCCGTGGCTTGCATTAACAAGTAAGTTTTTCTTTGTGACATCTGATCTTAATTTCAGCCCCCGTTCTAATAGTATTACAATTTATTATTGCGTTAATCCCAGGAAAGTATCATCTACATTTAGACGGCCACTTTGTAACTTTCTCTAAAAAAATAAACAAATTTATTTTTTAGCCAATCGATAAAGATCAAGAAAAATTGGTAAAGATTAAGTTTTATGAAGAAAGGAAAGGAGAAAAAAAATATTTGTCTGTTAAGGAGAGCAGAGCTTTTAGAATTGTGGTCGAGAATGTTGGGGATAAGGTGGGCTTTAAATTTTTGATATTTACATTTTTTTGTAGATAATTTCGAGGATTTGGATAACGAGACTTTTCAATCGAGACAACTATAACTTTAGTTCAAAACTTCAGTTCAAAGCGAATTTCGATTTGGAGCAGCCGCTGCTTCCAGGGAAATCGATTGTGGTAAGTAAAAGAATGTGATAGTAGCTTGAGAGAGAGAGAGAGAGACAGCGTGTGTGAGTGAGTGAGTGAATAAGTCAGCGAGTGATTGAGTATTGATATTTTCCAGATCATCCCTGAAACCCATACCGAAGAGGGCGCTATCAAGGCCCTTGGCTACCGGTCCTTCGGCCCCGACAAAACTCGCCACGTCAAAACCTCTGTCTCATTTCCGGATCCAGAAAACGAAGCATCTTCCCTCTCTGTGGAATACAATGAGACTTACGGTCTCGAAGAGGAAGTTCGAGCATTCATCGAAGACAGGGACTAGTAACAATGTAATCCGTGCAAATGTATTATTCCCATCCCGCAGTCATTAAAATATATACCATTTTCAAAAGTTTATCAACAGCTTTTCATGTTTATTAAGCTTATTTGTAACGAAAATACACAAGTGAGCCGCCGTTTCCTCAAGGACCGTCGAATTATAACCAGAATCTGGTTATAATTGTGTTAAAGAGAATTCAGCTAGAACCACTGATTAAAGGTCCCTTCATTAAACGCGCTCCGTTGCTAAAGCTACCGTAAACCCGGAGCCCGCGCACTGACGCAATTCAAACGCCTCAGTCGAGGCTCTGCGCTGACGCTGAACGGTTCTTTGTTGAATTGCTGCTGGTTTTCCTGTTGAATTGTAAGGTTAGTATTTAGTGGTAATTCTCGCCACTTTGGGCAACTTAAATTGTGTAAATCTGATTTAACCCGTGAGATCTCCAATCTCACAGGTCCTAGGCTTTCGACTTATGGCAATTGACCCTTGGGGAAAACGTTCCGTCGTTCCGTTGCTCATTCTTGTTTGTATTATGAGTAAAATTTAATTTGATTTGGCCTTACAACGTCTTGTTCAATTAAAGTGAACGCAGGCTAGACCACGAGGGACCGCGTAAAATTAACTTGTGATAAAAGTCTCGATCTTATTCCCAGGATTCCATTTTGAATCAAAATGAATAGATTTAGGAGCGCTTGAATTTTCGGGAAATTGCCATTTGAATTGCCGCCAACTATACGTCTCCTTATTGTCCACACTCTCTCGCCCACTCTAGCCGTGTTTTCTTGCGGCAAACGCGGAAAACGGCCGTGTAAACGCGCCCCTTTTGCAGCCCAAATCATATAAAAGGGGTATGTTCCGGAATCGTGGAAACGATATCTATTCAATGAAATATTTGTAAAGAGGCTTTGAAAAATCAATTTTACGAGGTCCTTCGCCTTTAATCCATTATTTATATTTACTACTTAAGTGAGTAAGTTACTGAAGAAAGAACAAAAAAGTAAAAGTATGTATCTTTGAAGGAGAGTGGATCCTTCAGGATTTTGGTCGAAAGCAGTGTTGCAAATAGTGTTGGAGACAAAGTAATAGTGTGTGTGTGTGTGTGTGTGTGTGTGTGTGTGTGTGTGTGTATGTGTGTGTGTGTGTGTGTGTGTCTGTTCATTAATCTTCTTCTTCCCTTCACCTTCCCGGTCTATTCAATCGATTGTACAGTTTGACCCCATTAAGACCATCTGCTACCCACGCCGAGCAGCCTTATTGACCCGGCCCCAGTCGTTCATTTTCTTATCTGCCAGTAAACACGCTGTGCTATCCCCTGCTCTCAATCTCATAATAGGCTTTGGAACCAATTTGGGAATACCGACATCTCCAATTAGGAATCACCGAGGTTGCCCCCACAGCCATGATCGATATTGCCGCAACACCCGCGTTCCATTTGCGATTGCATTGCGTTGTAAGATCGCCCTTCTCAGTTTATACTATTCTTTCTTTGTTTTTATATATACAACCACCCTTTCCTTCTTAAATTATGCTTTCTCGATTTTGACATAAAAGTAAATTTCAGAAATCATGGTGAGATTTTTCACCAGGGAACCCAACAGAAAGGAGGATGTGGAGAAGAATCTGATGGAAGAAAAGTCTCAGCTGACAGCCAATATTAATCCAACAGAATATCCGAAAAAGTAAGAACTTATATTTGTTAAATAAGGTGATGTGTTTAGCAAACCGATATGTCTTCTATGGATAGCTTGTGCGATCGTAGCAACTGTTTTGGTATGAGGGAGAGAGAGAGAAATTAGAAAGAGAAAAAAGAACGAGAGAGAAATAGAGAAATAGTGAAAGAGAGAGAGAGAGATACAGTGAGAGAGAGAGAGAGGGAGAAAGAGAGAGAGATACAAAGAAAGAGAGAGAGAGAGAGAGAGCGAGAGCGAGAGAGAGGGAGGGAGAGAGAGGGATGGAGGGACGGAGAGAGAGAGAGAGAGAGAAAGAAAAAAAAAGAGAGAGAAAAAGAAAAAAAAGGAAAAAAAAGAATGAAAGAAAGAAAGAAGTAGTGCTAGAAAGAGAGAAGTAGAGAAAGTTAGAGAGAGAGAGACAGAAATAGATAGAAACAAGAACGAGAAGGAGAAAAAGAGAGAGAGGGTGCCAAATAAAGAGGAAGATAGAGAGAGAGAGAGAGAGAGAAAAAAGAAAGAGACAAATAGAGAATTGGTGAGAAAAAAAAAGAGTGAGTGAGAGAGAAAGAGAATAAGAGAGAAAAAGATAAAGAAGGAATGAGAGAGACACAGAGAGAGAGAGAGAGAGAGAGAGAGAGAGGAAGAGATCAAAATAATGTTTCAGCCTCTCATGATCTGGTTCGGGACATTCAGATTGTTATTTAAACCAGGCAAAAATTATTCCGAATTAACCGAAGACGAGCAAAGTGAAAAGAGAAAAGACAATTTTATGATGTTGGTCAATATGTTCGGTTGGGTGGTGCCGTATCATTTTTGGTTTGCCTTCAGCGTCGAATATCAACATACGGTAAATTTTTCTAAAGATTTCTAAAAACCCACTTCTTCAGGCAAACAAAATGAAACATTCTTCTTTTGTTCAACTGGCTTTTTATTGTCCTGTAAGTTGATTAAAGATTTAGTTTCTACTAGTAAGTTCAATTCAGCTTGGAATTTTCTTTGCCTTAGGCTCATTAGGCCACTCTACCCGTTTTCCGTGGCTTATGTACACAAGTAAGTCACTTTAGTTATAACCTCTCAATTTTAATTTAGCCCCTTTTCTGATAGTTTTGCAGTTTATTGTCGTCCTTCTCCCAATTAAGTATGACCTATTTGGCCACTTCGTAAGCAACCATCTCTTGTTTTTTCTAAAGAACTCATTTTCAGCCAATCGATAAAGACCAAAACAAATACAGCAAAATCAAGTTTTATGAAGAAAACCAAGGAGAAAAGAAGTATTTGTGTGTGAAGGAAAGCAGAGCTTTTAGAATTGTGATTGAGAATGTTGGAGATAAGGTGAACAATTTGAATTTTATAAATAAACACAACATTTTAGACAATTTCTTAGATTTGGATAGAGAGATTTTGCAGTAAAGGTGACAGTTCACTTAATTTTGTGGCGAATTTTGCAGTAAAGGTGACAGGATTTTGCAGTAAAGGTGACAGTTCAATTAATTTTGTGGCGAATTTTGACTTGGAAGAGCCTTTACTTCCTGGAAAATCGATTGTGGTAAGTAAGAGAGAGAGGGAGAGAGAGAGAGAAAGAGAGAGAGAGAGAGAGAGAGAGAGAGAGAGAGAGAGAGAGAGCGTAAACAGAAAAGTTTACCATGACCTCATTCTTTCAGATCATTCCCGAAACTCATACCGAAGAAGGCGCTATCAAGGCCCTTGGCTATCGTTCCTTTGGCCACGACATAACTCGCCACTTGGTAACCTCAGTCTCATTCCATGATCCTGAGAACGAGGCATCTTTCCTTTCTGTGCAATACAATGAGACCTACGCTTATGGAGAAGACGCTGAAACAACTGTCACTGATGACCAAAAATAAGTAAAGTAAATTCCACAGTGTTTCTGTTTCCACAAGATGTACCTCTTCAAGTGTTTAGTTGTGACCCCTCTGAATAGCTCCTGATCAATTTTTGTAAAAATCATGTACTCTTGTAATTTTTGTATTCTGAATAAAGCTGTAAACACACTTCTTTTCTTTTCGAAAAGTTCTGTTTTTTTTTGCGTTTTTGTTTTTGTTTGTTTTTTGCGTTTAAAATTCAAATTTTGCGTTTTTGTCACATCATTCCACTGTTTCATTGTTCAAACTTATAATTTCAGAAGTTTTTTCGTACGTTACCTATCTCACAGACTAGATACTTTGGTTATCTTTTCATTGAATGCTTGAAACAATTCGTTTAGAAAGTTTTTTGAAAACACTTTATGCAAGACTAAAAAATATTTAACGGTTAAGTTTTTAATTTAGTTTTTAATTTTAAAATTAAGTATTTAACTTAACTTTCTTTAGTTTTATTGATAAACAGTTAATTAATTATTAATTAAAGGAATGTTTGACGGTTTTAAAGACTCAACTTTTTTATTAAAAAATTTTGTCATACAGATTTTTTATTCATGTTTTAAAATATAGGAATGGTTCATGGTTTAGCAAAATAAATTTTCATTTAATTTTCTTGGTTAACGATAGATATTTATTTAGAGAAATGTTTAACGGTTTTGAATACTGAACTTTCTTTAGGTAACGATTAAAATTCACATTTTCTTCACGAAGATTACTTTGCAAAAGTTTAGCAAAAAATGGCGGTTTTAAAAAAAACTTCAATTTAATTTGAAATTGTTTCTTAAATTTTATTTTTAATCGAGAAAACACACTTCTTTTCTTTTCGAAAAGTTTATTATCATCATTCCACTCTTCCATCGTTCGAACTAAACATTTCAGAAGTTTTTCGGTACGTTACCTATCTCACAGAAAATATGTATTTTTAACACGGAGTACTTTTTCCCTCAATGTCAAAGAGCTGCGCATCTCAAGTAGACGAAATCGATAAGCCACTTTGGGGACTGCTGACATCTATAATTGGGAATCACCGGGACAGCACCCGTATGCGTAACGGCTTTTAGAGCAACCGCCATCTCCACAATTAGTGCATATTTGCAATACCTCACGTGCCCGTGCAATCGACATCGCCACTCAAAAACTGCCGTTGCAAGACCACTCTTGAATTCACATTTCTTCATTTTCACACGTAAAATTAAATTTCAGAAGACATGGGAAGATTTTTCTCAAGGAAAATGTACAAAAAAGGAGGACGTGACGGATGTTGAAAAACATTTATTAGAAGACAGAAGAACAGAAGATCAACAGATAGACAAAACCCAAACTAATCCAACGGTTTTTCCGCAAAAGTAGGAAATTGGCCTTTCAAAACAGTAAATTAGTTTAGCAAAGCAGCGTATAGGATATTCACTTGTTTCTTTTTAATGGCAATTGGTTGGGTAAGCATTGAGAGAGAGATAGAGAAAGAGAGAGAGAAAGAAAGAAAGATAAAAAGGGAAAGAGAAAGAGAAAGAGAAAGAAAGAGAAAAAGAGAAAGAGAAAGAGAAAGAGAAAGAAATAGAAAAAGAAAGAGAAAGGAAGAGAAAGAAATAGGGTGAAAGAGAGGGATAGAGAGAAAGAGAGATAGAGAGAGATAGAGAGAGAGAGAGACAGTGAGAGAGAGAGAGAAAGATTTGTACCCTATGTTTCAGCCTACAGTCATATATGCGAGACTTACAAAAGATTTGCCAAACCGAACCAATGGTGAATTAACCCAAGAAGAGCGCCGCGAAAAAAACAAAGTTATAATTCTGATTTACGTGCATTTTTTTAGTATGATGGTACCATTTTGCACTTTATTTATTAATCAACAAAAGGTAACAATTCTTTAAAAAAAAGAAAACAATTCTTAAGGCCAACAAAATTAAACGAATTTCAATGTGGCATTTTGCTCTTTTATGTCCTGTAAGTTGGCAAGAAAGAAGATTTTACAATAAAGTTTTTTTTCAGTCTATAATTGTCTATGTGTTCCTTGCCGCCGTGAATTTTAACCGCTTCCCTTGGCTTGTTTGGACAAGTAAGTCACTTTTTTAAAACTTAAGTTTTCAATTTTAGGCTGTGTTCTGATAATTTTACAGTTTATTGTTGCGTTAATTGAAGCAAAGTACGATTTATATTCTGAAGGCCACCGCGTAATTCTCTATCCTTAGTTTTCAAAGTAGATATTTAGCCACTAATCACTAAAGACAAAGAAATACTGAGGAAAATCAAGTTTTATGAAGAAAGGAAAGGAGAAAAGAAGTATTTGTCTGTTAAGGAAAGCAGAGCTTTTAGAATTGAGAATGTTGGGGGTAAGGTGGGCAATTTAAATTAAATATTTAAAACAAATCATTTTAGACGATTTCAAAGATTTGGATAGTGAGACATTGCAGTCGAGGTGACAGTAAACTGGTTTTTAAAGCGAATTTTGACTTGGAAGAGGCTTTACTTCCGGGAAAATCGATTGTGGTAAGTGAGGGAGAGAGAGAGTTAGAGAGAGAGAGAGAGAGAGAGAGAAATCTAAACTGCTTTTTTCAGATCATCCCTGAATCCCATACCGAAGAAGGCGCTATCAAGGCCCTTGACTACCGTTCCTTTGGCCTGGACAAAACTCGCCATCTCAAAACCTCTGTCACTTTTCCAAATCCTGAGAACGAAACATTTTTTCTTTCTGTGGAGTACAATGAAATTTACAATTATCAAAGAGGAGATAAAGCATCTTTCATTGAAGACCGGGGCTAAAACTATAAATATACCCCGTATCTGAGTGTTTGAAAACAAGTACCTAAGTTAAATAATTGAACCATAAGGCCCATGTTAACGATTTTGAAGAATTCTATTTGTATTAGCATAATTGTAAAGTTTTTAATCTCATTAAAGTTGTAATTTGATTTTGCCTCTTCTCGGTCAAAGAATGAGCGCAGACTGGACCGAGAGATTTCACAACCCGCGGACCTCTCGTGGTGAGCTGGCCGCAAATGACAGCGCATATTGATTGGTGACCTCTCCCGCGTCAGCACTGCCAGTCGACTGTCTTCTGTCAAATTATGGCAAAGCACTATCATTTTCTTAAAGAGGAGAAGGGAAGTTATAAAGAATCTGATGCAAAAGCTGTGGTGAACCCTACTCATTATGAGAAGAAGTAAGTTTAAGATTTCGATTCTTTTTTAAACAATGCATTTTGTAGGTTGCTGCACTATTATTTCCACAATGCTCTGATAATCGCTGTGATAGTTTGTGTGAGTTTACGGAAGCACAGAGAGAAAGAGAGAAAGAGAGAAGGAGAGAGAGAGAGAGAGAGAGAGAGAGAGAGAGATAAAGAGGGAGAGAGAGAGATAAAGAGGGAGAGAGAGAGGGGGAGAGAGAGAGATAAAGAGAGATAAAGAGAAAGAGAGAGATAAAGAGAGAGAGAGAGAGAGAGAGATAGAGAGAGAAAGAGAGAGAGAGAGAGAGAGAGAGAGAGAGAGAGAAAGATAGAAAGAGGGAGGGAGAGAGAAAATTAAACAACCGATTTCAGATGATTCTAACGACTTATTATATTTGGAAGACAAACGAACAAGTAAGAAAAGAGCCGCTTTTCACAATTTCAGTGGCATTTGGATTAATTGTAGGAGCTGTGACACTTGGAGCTTTTGATTTTGAAGAGGTAATAGAGCTTTTACATTTGTTGAAAAAAATATTTTTTAGCAACAATTGACTCGAAAATGGAAATATTCGTCGTATCTTCTTATTGTAAGTTTAATATGTTACACACACACGCACACACACATTCACACTCACACATTAACACACTCACTCACTTATACACTCACACAAATTCACATTTACGCTCATACAATAACACCCCCTACTCACACACTTACACATTCACACACATTCACACACTCACACATTCACACTGACTCACACACACTCACACACACACACACTCACACACACACACACACTCACACACACTCACAAACTCACAAACTCACACACACACACACACCTTCACACATTCACACATTCACACACATCCAACTTTCAGTACATTATTTTCGACGGTCTTTTCTGCTTAGTCTTGTTGAAAACATCACCCTATGTCATCATTCTATGTAAGTTCAAAAATTAACCTCACCTGTTACTTTTTTAGGTCCGATCACTTGTTTTTTCCAATGTTTGCTATTTCTTACAACAAGGGCTCTAACAGTTTACACCTACTCGGTAAGGCTTTTCTCGAATAGTGGAATCTTCCATTTCAGCCTTATGATGCAGGAGACTTGAGGATGATTGTACCAGTAAAGGCATACGAGGCACGGTCGAGTGATCAAAAGTGGCTATCTGTGAAAGAAAGCAGCCCATTTCGTATTGTGGTAGAGAATTTGGGAGAAGAGGTGAGGAAGGTTACCGAAAATGGACAAAGAT
Organism: Oscheius sp. G VE-2021; assembly: GCA_022343465.1. Classification (NCBI taxonomy): domain Eukaryota; kingdom Metazoa; phylum Nematoda; class Chromadorea; order Rhabditida; family Rhabditidae; genus Oscheius; species Oscheius sp. G VE-2021. The sequence continues at coordinate 115,944 of JAJQXH010000059.1, forward strand.
AACTTTTAAGCCACGCCAGTATTTCTCGGTTGAGAGATATATTGGACAAGATGAGGATGATTACTACACAGACTGCTATTCAAAAGTGAAAATCAAGAAAGAAAAGAAGAAGCGGGTTTATAAGAGATACTTTCAAATGAATGTATCTCTCGATAGACCACTGATTCCTGGGGAAACAGTTACGGTAAGTTGATAAATGAGTGAGTGAGTGAGTGAGTGAGTGAGTGAGTGAGTGAGTGAGTGAGTGAGTGAGTGAGTGAGTGAGTGAGTGAGTGAATGAGTGAGTGAGTGAGTGAGTGAGTAAGTAAGGTATTGATTTTTTCCAGATCATCCCTGCGACCCATACTGAAGAAGGCGCTATTAAGGCCTTAGGGTACCGTTCCTTCGGACCGAGTAAGGGTTACTTTGTTAAAACCACCGTGAACTTGTGGAGCTCCATTGGATTTACATATTACTCTTCATTGATTCAAGAATTCAATCACCCAATGTTAGTGGAACCAGTCATTGAAGAGCGCCCCTTACCTACGATGCATCTTTCGTAAAACACAAAATTTTTCATAACCTACTTCATATTTCTTATTTTGTCAGTAAACTTTTTCATTTATTTTGATTCAAAAGCGAGAAACAATATTCATACAACTTTATTCATTGCTGACTTTATGTCGTACGTTCCGATGAAAAGGTTAGTTTCTCAGCCGTTAGGATTGGTTGATCATCTAAAATTATACAAAAGTCTGTCTCTTTATCTCTCTCTCTCTGTCGCTCTCTCTCTCTATTTAAAGGGAAAATTGATTTTTCAAAGTCTCCTCACAATTATTTCATCGAATAGATATCATTTACACGATTCTAAAACAAACCCCTGTTATATGATTTGGACTGCAAAAGGGGCGCGTTTACCCGGCCGTTTTACGCGTTTGCCGCACGGAAACACGGCTAGAGTGGGCAAGAGAGTGTGGGAAATGGGGAGACGCAGAGTTGGCGGCAATTCAAATGGTAATTTCCCCAAATTTCAAGCGCTCCTAAAACGGTTCATTTTTAAGCAAAATGGGTAAAAGAGGTATTTTTCGGAATCCTGGTTATAAGTTCTAGGTTTTTATCACAAAATCAGAAAAATTATTTTTACGCGGTCTTTCCCCTTTAAACTAACCGTCACAAAATTCGAAGGAACAAAGCCTTGTCGCCCTTGAAGCTCTCCAAAGTAGAACCTGTCCTGGTCCATCTCCCCATAGATGACAATCAAATCTCCTTTAGTAAAGCCAAGTTCAGTTGAAGGATCTCTGTTAGGAGACTGCTGCATTGGGTCATAGCTGTAATGGGCAACCGCTCGTCTTACAACCTCGTTCATCGCCTGAAGTAATATCTCTAACTCTCTTTCTCCTTCTCTCTCTCACTCACTCTCTCTCTCTCTCTCTCTCTCTCTCTCAGCAAACCTACCGTCACAAAGTTAGAAGGAACAAAGCCTCGATGTCCATTAAGTTCTCCAAAGTAAAAACCATCAATGTCCTTTTCATGAATTATTTTAATCACATCTCTTTTGAGAAAGGAAAGTTCTGCAGAAGGGTCTCTGTTTGGTGACTGTGTGTTTGGGTCATAGTCGGCAATAGCTCGAAGCCACCGTTTAGGTGACTCGGTTTCTAATTCGGATGACAGATCCTCCAGCTCCTAAAGTGGGGTTATACGAATTGTAACACACATTCACACACTCACACACACAAACACACACACATACACACACACACTCTCTCTCACATACGTACACTCTCGCTCACACACACACACGCTCACAGTCACACACTCACACTCACACACAAATCTCAAATAAATTAACTTACAGTAACTTTATCTTGAATATAGAAAAGGGGAATAATCATTGTTATAAATTTAAAAGCAAACTCAAGAATATCTGAAAATTCTCTGTTTATAAGCTAAAAACAGCCTTACAATTTATCCACTTCATCGGAAAATTCTTGAAAGACAACGTAGAACTTGGATTTTGAGGCATTGTGAACTGGAACACGTTTTTTCGCGTTTATTCTAATGAACTAACAAAAATGAAATATTAATTAGATCGATATGGTAAAAAAAGAAGTGTGCACTGTTATGACCTAATTGTTCACCGGAAAAATCAATAACGACGCACAGTTTTTATAAATCTATTGATTAGAAACTTTGGTTAACTTTTCATTAACTGTTTGAAACCACAATTCACAATTTTTAAAGGAAAGGGAGTTTTTTCTAAATTGAAGTTATGGAACTGAAAACTAAGTTTTTCTAACTTAACTTGACATTGAAAAAAATAGAAAAAAATTTCACAGTTTTGGAGTTACTTTTATTTAATTTTCTTCATAATTCTTTAAATAGAGGAACGTTTCACGGTTTATGTTAGACTCACTTTTATTTCATTTTGTTTATAAAATTGTTTTTTAAATAGGAATGTTCGACGGTTTTGCAAACGTAGCTTTAAAAAAATTTGTTAATAAATGAATTTAAAAGAAAAAAGGAATCATTCACGTTTTATATACTGAACTTTCTTAAAATGTCTCAAGATTTTTTTTTTAAATTTAAAAGAATGCTTCGCGATTTTAAAAACTTTATTTGATTCAGTTTTTCACGGTGTTTCACCGTTTTCTGAACTTAACTTATTTTTTAAATTTTCTTGTTAAGAAACTAATTTTTTAAAAAAACTAAACGAATATTTTACTTAGTTTTCTTAATTTTTTTTTGAGCAAAAATAAGGTTCACCCAAGAAAACTACAAAAAGTAAAAAAGTACAGACACCGTTTATTTTACATCCAAGGATTCAATGAACTTTTTGTTGCTTGGAATATCCTCTCCTCTGTAGCGGAAGTTCTGGGTGAGGATAACTTCAAATTTGGGGTATGGATTGTCGGGGGTGCTCAAGGGAGTGACGGTAGTGGTCACTTTTCTGCTTCTTTCCTGGCCAAATGAACGGTAGCCAATAGCTTTAATAGCTCCTGGTTCGTTGTGAGTTTCGGGGATGATCTGAAACGTGGGGTAAGGTAAGGTAAGGTAAGGTAAGGTAAGGTAAAAAAAACGCAAGCTAACGTACCGTAACACTTTTTCCCGGCTTTAATGATTCTTCAAAAACACACTTGTATTCCCAAGTGGTTGCAAAACAACCCTTTTGAGGTGAAAACCATTCCAATCCTAAAACTTATATATTTACTACTACATTTGTCAATATTACCTTTGATCCAACATTTTCGATCACAATCCTGAAAGGTCCACTTTCCTTAATAAAGAGGGCTTTTGCCTCCCTTGCTCTTTCTTCAGTGGCGGAGGAAAGAACCATTCTTTCACATGACTCAAATGGCTGAATAGTATCGATTAAAAATAAGAAAAAACTAATTACCGTATAGTCCAACATGTAGTAGAAGCTATGGTGGACAATGGCAAAGTACTGGAAGAATACAGAGAGTGGAACTGAAGTGAAAGTTAAATTTATCCTGGTTTTTTTCTTACTCATGTAGAGCAAAAAGGTTTTTTCATAATTCTTTAGTAGAATGACGAAGAAGACTCCGCAATACTGAAAAAAAAATTGTTTTAAAAGAGAGAGAGAAAGAGAGAGAGAGAGAGAGAGAGAGAGAGAGAGAGAGAGAGAGAGAGAGAAAGGGAGAGAGAGAGAAAGAGAGAAAGAGAAAGAGAAAGAGAGAGAGCGAGAGAGAGAGAGAGAGAAAGAGAGAGAGAGAAAGAGAGAGAGAAAGAGAAAGAGAAAGAGAAAAAGAAACAGAAAGAGGAAGAGAGAGGATAGAGAGAGAGAGAGAGAGAGATAGAGAGAGAGAGAGAGAGAGGATAGAGAGAGATAGATAGAGAGACAGAGAAACAGAAAAAGAAAGAGAGAGAGAGAGAGAGAGAGAGAGAGAAAGAGAGAGAGGATAGACAGAAGAGAGAGAGAGAGAGAGAGAGAGAGAGAGAGAGAGAGGATAGAGAGAGATAGAGAGACAGAGAAACAGAAAAAGAAAGAGAGATAGAGAGAGAAAGAGAGAAAGAGAAATAGAAAGACTAAAAAAACTCACAAAGAGGAAAAGGCATAGTA
>JAJQXH010000059.1:125000-140000 GCA_022343465.1 Oscheius sp. G VE-2021
GGCACCCAAAAATGAACTCGACCCAAAAGTTTCAGGATGAAGACGTAAAAATATTTTTTCTGATTTTGTTATAAATATCTAGAACTCATTTACAGGATTCCGAAAAATACCCCTTTCACCCATTTTGAATCAAAATGACGCGATTTAGGTGCGCTTGAAATTTTGGTGAAATGGTCATTTGAATTGCCGCCAACTCTGCGTCTCCCCATTTCCCACACTCTCTCGCTCACTCTAGCCGTGTTTTCGTGCGGCAAACGCGTAAAACGGCCGTGTAAACGCGCCCCTTTTGCAGCCCAAATCATATAAAAGGGGTATGTTTCGGAATCGTGGAAACAATGTCTACTCAATGAAACTATAAGAAAGATACTTTGAAAAAACAATTTTACGAGGTCCTTCCTCTTTAAAGACAAACAAATATCTTTATTAAAAAGTTCTCTCTTCAATCAATCTATTAGATGGGCGCATTTCACGAATCTTGGCTTCTTCAGCTATTTGATGAGGGCTTTTGAACTCTTGGGTAAAGTAAGTATAATCCCGAAAAGAGGAAACTTCTGTTCGAATGGCACAGTGCTTATTTGGGCCGAAGGAACGGTATCCTTTGGCTTTAGTGCTCCTGGTTCGTGATTGGTTTCTATCACGAACTTAAAATCAACAGAGAAAAAGGACGTTCGTTTCAGCTCCCTAATTTTACCTTACCTTAATTGTTGGTTACCTGTCGATACTTGAATTCTTAAAGGCATTTATTTCTAAATGATAAATCCTCAGAAACCCAATGGTGTTCTTAAGTATACATTGGGTTTTCTATCCAATTCCTCTTACGAATTCATAAAATGGTTGTACATGCTGATAGCGTGAATGTAAAACAAATCCAAGTTTTCCAAGGAAATGGGGTGTTAAGCAGGAATTCTCGCCCATGAGTCGTGGAAATAGGGCCTTACCGGTTATCTCTTTGCTCTCTTAAAAACCAGAATTAACTGAAACGTAAGGTAAGGAAAGATAATAACGTAAGGTAAGGTAAGGTAAAGTAAGATAAGGTAAGGTAAGGTTAGGTAAGGTAAGGTAAGGTAAGGTAAGGTAAGGTAAGGTAAGGTAAGGTAAGGTAAGGTAAGGTAAGGTAAGGTAAGGTAAGGTAAGGTAAGGTAAGGTAAGGTAAGGTAAGGTAAGGTAAGGTAAGGTAAGGTAAGGTAAGGTAAGGTAAGGTAAGAAGAGGTAAGCTAAGGTAAAGTAAGGTAGTGTAAGGTAAGGTAGAGTAAGGTAAGGAAAGGTAAGGTGAGGTAGAGTAAGGTAAGGTAAGGTAAGGTTAGGTAAGGTAAGACGAGGTAAGGTAAGGTAAGGTAAGAAGAGGTAAGCTAAGGTAAAGTAAGGTAGTGTAAGGTAAGGTAGAGTAAGGTAAGGAAAGGTAAGGTGAGGTAGAGTAAAGTAAGCTAAGGTAAAGTAAGCTAGTGTAAGGTAAGGTAAGGTAAGGTAAGGTGAGGTAAGACGAAGTAAGCTAAGGTAAAGTAAGCTAAGGTAAAGTAAGATAGTGTAAGGAAAGGTAAGGTAAGGTAAGGTAAGGTAAGGTAAAGTAAGATAAGACAAGGTAAGGAAAGGTAAGGTAAGGTAAGGTAAGGTAAAGTAAGATAAGACAAGGTAAGGTAAGGTAAGGTAAGGTAAAGTAAGATAAGACAAGGTAAGGTAAGGTAAGGTAAGGTAAGGTAAGGTAAGGTAAGGTAAGGTAAGGTAAGGTAAGGTAAGGTAAGGTAAGGTAAGGTAAGGTAAGGTAAGAAGAGGTAAGCTAAGGTAAAGTAAGGTAGTGTAAGGTAAGGTAGAGTAAGGTAAGGAAAGGTAAGGTGAGGTAGAGTAAGGTAAGGTAAGGTAAGGTTAGGTAAGGTAAGACGAGGTAAGGTAAGGTAAGGTAAGAAGAGGTAAGCTAAGGTAAAGTAAGGTAGTGTAAGGTAAGGTAGAGTAAGGTAAGGAAAGGTAAGGTGAGGTAGAGTAAAGTAAGCTAAGGTAAAGTAAGCTAGTGTAAGGTAAGGTAAGGTAAGGTAAGGTGAGGTAAGACGAAGTAAGCTAAGGTAAAGTAAGCTAAGGTAAAGTAAGATAGTGTAAGGAAAGGTAAGGTAAGGTAAGGTAAGGTAAGGTAAAGTAAGATAAGACAAGGTAAGGAAAGGTAAGGTAAGGTAAGGTAAGGTAAAGTAAGATAAGACAAGGTAAGGTAAGGTAAGGTAAGGTAAAGTAAGATAAGACAAGGTAAGGTAAGGTAAGGTAAAATAAGATAAGACAAGGTAAGGTAAGGTAAGGTAAGGTAAAGTAAGATAAGACAAGGTAAGGTAAGGTAAGGTAAGGTAAGGTAAGGTAAGGTAAGGTAAGGTAAGGTAAGGTAAGGTAAGGTAGAGTAAGGTAAGGAAAGGTAAGGTGAGGTAGAGTAAGGTAAGGTAAGGTAAGGTTAGGTAAGGTAAGACGAGGTAAGGTAAGGTAAGGTAAGAAGAGGTAAGCTAAGGTAAAGTAAGGTAGTGTAAGGTAAGGTAGAGTAAGGTAAGGAAAGGTAAGGTGAGGTAGAGTAAAGTAAGCTAAGGTAAAGTAAGCTAGTGTAAGGTAAGGTAAGGTAAGGTAAGGTGAGGTAAGACGAAGTAAGCTAAGGTAAAGTAAGCTAAGGTAAAGTAAGATAGTGTAAGGAAAGGTAAGGTAAGGTAAGGTAAGGTAAGGTAAAGTAAGATAAGACAAGGTAAGGAAAGGTAAGGTAAGGTAAGGTAAGGTAAGGTAAAGTAAGATAAGACAAGGTAAGGTAAGGTAAGGTAAGGTAAAGTAAGATAAGACAAGGTAAGGTAAGGTAAGGTAAAATAAGATAAGACAAGGTAAGGTAAGGTAAGGTAAAGTAAGATAAGACAAGGTAAGGTAAGGTAAGGTAAGGTAAGGTAAGGTAAGGTAAGGTAAGGTAAGGTAAGGTAAGGTAAGGTAAGACGAGGTAAGCTAAGGTAAAGTAAGGTAGTGTAAGGTAAGGTAGAGTAAGGTAAGGAAAGGTAAGGTGAGGTAGAGTAAAGTAAGGTAAAGTAAGATAAGGTAAAGTAAGATAAGCAATGCTGTTACAAGGCACAAAATAACCTACCACAACAGATTGTCCTGGTTTAAGAGGCTCTTCAAAGACAAAATGATGTTTTAAAGATGGGAGTAAGTTTGAATCTAGAGAAATCGCAACACATCTTTGTACTTCGAATCCATTCCAATCCTAAATCAGCCAAAATCTAAATTTCATGAAACCCAAAATTACCATATTTCCAATATTCTCGATCACAATCCTGAAAGGGCCACTTTCGTTCACGGTCAGATGTTTTACTTCGCCGCTCCTTTGTTCAATCGCAGACAACGGGATTAGTTTTTCGGTGTAGTCATAAATTGGCTAAATTTTATATATAATACACTACTTTTGAGCACTTACAGTGTAATCAACGAGGTAGTGGGTGCTTGGCATAACCTTAGAAAAGTATTGCAATACAACAAGCAGGGGACCTAAAAATTGAATAGAGCAGATTGACAAACTTACAGAAAAGCCACATCCAAGGAGACTGTCGGAAAGTTGCCAGAAAGATAATAAAATTGATAATCATCTACTTGAATTGTCGATATTGATTAAAAAAACCGAAATGACTTACAATTATATAAGCCCACAAAAAGCCGTTGGACTTGTCCAACTTGTCAGCGGTGTTCTGCAAAATAAGTTGATTTTGAAATCGACAAAATAATTGTTACCTGCATGTGTCCAATTATTCCAATCATAAATACACACATTTCGTAAGTGAGAAAAAATACCGCGTAAAAGAAGAAGGCTATTGGAAGGACACCATCTTCTGGGAAACCATGAGAGATGAAAATGTAGATTGCAGCAAGGATTGTCTGAATTTGGATGATACATGTGTAACTGATTTAAGAGACCATGTCAGTAAAAATCGAACAGGACCCATAAGGCTAGTGACATAGGATTTTTCCAAAGTCTTCGATTTCGCCCAAAAGTCGTCAAATGTCATTATATAGGCTAAATATGACATTCTGAGACTTTTGGGTCAATATCGATTTTCGATCCCGGGTTACGGTAGGTGACCCCGGGTTACTGTAACTTTCTTATAACTCAACCAAATTACAAAAATAAAAAATGGATCGATAGCTCTTTTTATATTGAGAAACTTTGTAATTGACTAAAAAACAGGGTTTTCCTGATACTTTTACACTAGAACCAAAAAACCCCGAAAAAAGTGAAAAAAATACAGTTTTTGGGATTTCCTGAAAAATTTTATCGAAAGTGCGGGTAGTTTAACAATGATAGAAAAATTTTCCATATTTTTGCGCGTCTAACTAAAAACAATTTTGAAATTTGCGCTGCCACATCATAACGAAAACTGAGTTTGAAAAGAGAAAAATTGGCATTTTTAGCAACGATTTTCAAGGAAATCGAAAACTAAAAGTTAGAATTGCAAGGAAAACGTTTCTTTTGTACTGAATTAACAAAAAAAATGTTAACAAAATAACATGTTTGGGGTCGAATGTTAACGAAATTTCGGTGATATGAGTTTTGGTGGAGAGATAAACTGCAAAAGGTTGTAAAAGGCCATGTAGCCAAAGTTGATTCGGTGAGTGATTAAAATCAGTCACTCACCACTTACTCACTTGCTCACTCACTCATTCAAGTGTTCACTAACACACACACATACATGCAAAACAAACTAACCAAAACAATTCCAAGAATCTCAGAGATCACTAACAAAGCGAGAAGCCATTTGCTAAAAAAAAAAGCCAGTTTAACAAAAAATTGATTGTCTCTTACTTTCCAGGGTAGTGAGTAGGATTCGGAATTTCAGAAGCGTTTTCCTCCACATTGGTGTCTTTCTTTCTGCTGAATCTTGCAAATAGACGTCCCATTCAAAACTGAAAACATAGTTTTCAGACAAAAAAAGAAGAAAATGAATAAAAGACTACCAGAACAGGGGTGCTGATTACTGTCGGCGATCAATGGGGGCGCCGTTCGGGGGTGGCAGATGTGACCCAGCCGCACCATCTGCTGTATCCAATTGAGCTCATCTCGTATTGAACGACGTCTGGGCCCACTGTTGTATAATACATGGATTAACAAGAAAATAGACGAAGTAGGCAACATTTATTAGAAAATTCTTGCCTCAATAAAAGTTTCATTTCTTCGTATTTCTTCTTGACGATTTTGCCAGGCTTGCCTTCTTGGACACACAAACTCTTGCGTATACTTGACATCATAGTTGTCTTCACGAGGGTTTTCTGGGCTCACAGTTGTTACAACAGAGGTGTCTTTGTTTGGGCCGAAGGAACGATAGCCGTATGCTTTAAGGGCTCCTGGTTCATTGCAAGTCTCAGGAACAATCTAAACATTTGTTTTTTTTTCGCTCTCCTCTCTATCTCGTCTTAAAGGGGGAAGGACCTCGTAAAATTGATTTTTCACAGTCTCTTAACCATGATTTCATTGAATAGATGTCACTTCCACGATTCTGAGTAATACCCCTTTTTTATGATTTGGTCTGCAAAAGGGGCGCGTTTATACGGCCGTTTTACGCGTTTGCCGCATGTAAACATGGCCAGAGTGGGCGAGAGAGTGTGGGAAAAGGGGAGACGCAGAGTTGGCGGCAGTTCAAATGACAATTTCCCCAAAATTTCAAGCGCTCCTAAATCGGTTCATTTTGATCCAAAATGGGTAAAAGAGGTATTTTTCGGAATCCTGGGAATGAGATCTATGCTTTTATAACAAAATTGTAAAAAAAATATTTTTACGCGGTCCTTCCCCTTTACTCACCACAACAAACTGCCCTGGCATCAAAGGTGGCTCAAACATAAACAACATGTGAAACCCTCCACTTAAATAATTTCGATGGGCAAGAACTTGTCTTTTCAAGTGAAAGTTTCTTCGCTTCTAAAAACAAATCAAACTTCATCTTAAAAATACAAAACTTACTTCTTTTCCAATATTCTTCACAACAATCCGAAAAGGTCCGCTTTCCTCAACAGACATGCTTTTCGGTTTCCCTCTGAGTGTCTGATCATAAGCTCTTGTCTGGACATAACCCTCAGTTTCTTTGTTATAAGGCTGAAAAATGATTTTTGTTGTTAAAAATCATTTTACCGTATAATCTCTAAGATTGCACATTTGAGGAATCATCAAACCCATAAATTGTAGCACTGGCAAAGTCAAATCTGAAATTGGTTTGGGACAGGCTAAAAATCGAACTTACATAAGTAGTAATATGGGGATGACGATCTCTTGAAAGCGAAAGTCACTAGATCGATAATGATCATCTGAAAGTGAGTTAATTGGTGAGTAAGTCACGAAAATACCACTATGTAAATTATTGTGTGAAAAGAAAGTCTGATTCTTCGTACTCTCTGAAAAATCATGAAAACTGGTGATTAAAGGGGAAGGACCGCGTAAAAATATTTTTATTATTTGTGTGATAAAAGTCTAGATCTAATTCCCAGGATTCCCAAAAATACCTCTTCTACCCATTTTGGATCGAAATGAATCATTTAAGAGCGCTTGAATTTTCGGGAACTTGTCATTTGAATTTCCACCAACTCTGCGTCTCCCCATTTCCCACACTCTCTCGCGAAATCGGTTCATTTTGATCAAAAATGGGTGAAAGAGGTTTTTTTTCGGAATCCTGGGAATAAGATCTAGGCTTTTATCACAAAAACAGAAAAATTATTTTTTTGCGGTCCTTCCCCTTTAATATGAGACCTCTTCTCCGGGATCAAAGAATCCGATTACAGTGATTATTGGAGGGAAAATTAGATGGTGTACGAATGACCTGGGTTCTTCAACAAACATAGAGCAAAACATCTGAAAAATGGTGTGTGTGTGTGTGTGTGTGTGTGTGCGTGTGTGTGTGTGTGTGTGTGTGTGTGTGTGTGTGTGTGTGTGTGTGTGTGACAGTTTTCACGGGTATGTACGTGTTCGTGTGTTTATATGTGTGTTCACGTGTGCGTGTGTGTTTGCGCGTGTGTGTGTGTTTAGATTTGTGTGTGTGTGCGTGTGTGAATGTGGGCGAACGTGTGTGTGTGTGTGTGAGAAATTGACAAACTCACAATTAAAAAGCCTATAAAAAAACAATTACATAATTTTTAAAAAAAACAGAATCTTACCTTCCTGGGAAAAATGAGGGATTAGATGACTGATTTTGACCCTCCAGGCCCTCTTCTACCTCCAAAGTCTCCTCTTTTTTACGTTTAGAAACGAAAAGTTTCACCATTTCTAAAAAAAATTCAGTTAAGTAATATAAAACAGTATTTAACTAATAATTTTAAAAAAAAAGAAAGCGGTAATGGGCAAGCAACGTATGTGATGCCACTTTACGTCACACTGCTGTTCATTATCGATTTGCCTCCCACCGCCACCCCTAGCCTTAGATTTCGCATTGAAATTGGATTTTATTAATTTATAGTTAAAATTTTCAGACTGAAATCAATTTTAATTAAAATGGTTGTAATACTTGCAAATTACAATTAAGTTTTCGACCTGGTTTAACCGAAGAAGACGAATATGAAGAAGTTAATCAACAATTTTGGCCTGGAAAGTAAGATTTTCCTTATCGTTTTTTTTTACAAAAAATATTTTTTAGTCCAAATTTATACGCTCTGTCGTGTTTAATATGTGCAAATGTAATGGTAAGTGTAAAACTTTCGTTGTAAGATTTAAAGCGAGTCAGACCGTAATTTTTGTTTATAATATCTATACTTCTCCGCAATTCAAAACAAACCTTTATGAAAATTTATTAGGAATGTGTTTGATTGCGGGATGTGTCCTAGGGTTTTCTTGTTTTACCTATGAAGCTTCAGAAGAGGTAAGTTCTAACAATTAAGTTTTAATAAAACATTTTTCAGCTTATGAGGTCTTTTGCATATGGTTTTAGTGGCCCCGCTTATTTGTTTGTGAGTATTATGGTTGCAGAAACACACACGCACACTCGCACACTTACACGCTCACACATTCACACACTCACACTTGCACACTCTTACACTCACACACTCACAAACTCACACGCCCACATACTGACCACTCACTTACCCACTCACTCTCACGCGCATTCACAAATTCACACTCACTCTTTTACACTCACACACTTACACACATGCACATATGCAAACACACTCACACACTAACTAACACACGTACACACACTCATCTAATAGGCACATATACACAAACACAAAAACACAGTTTGAATTTAGATTTTGTCTGTTCACGGCGCATCATTCTATATAATGTGTAGTTTCAGTACCCATAGCGGCGGCAGGTCACTTCTTCATGGCTATTCCTACACTATACGACATTAAATCTTACACGGAAAGATTCGGTCTCGAATGGATAATATTTCTAAAATTCAGCGATGCGATCAAAAAAGAGCAGGCCTTGTTGAAACTCGAGCTTATGAAGAGAGTGACAAGAAAGACTCATGAAGGTCATTGACTGTGAAGGAAAGTGGTCCATTTCGAATTGTTGTGGAGAACATTAGGTCCGTGGTTAGCTTGAAAATCGCAGTCAATCTAGAATATATAATTTTAGCCAAAGGGTCAATTGGAAGTTTCAAGAAGCATATGGACTTACTTGTTTTTCTGACTCTTTTGATTTTAATCCTCCACTACAACCTGGGCAGTTTGTGGAGAGAGAGAGAGAGAAGGAGATTCACTCAAAAGTTCAAATATCTTGCTTAAGAGCTGATTGAGGAGAAGAAAAGGGTTGAAGAGGTGAATGAAATTTTCCTTGAAGAGAGAAGTTTCTAATAAAGCTGTATTTTTTAAAAGAATTTTTTGCTCTCTATCTTCTCTCTCTCTCTCTCTCTCTCTCTCTCTCACTCTTTCCCCTTCCTTTCCTTCTCTCTGACTCTTGATCTCTTTTCTCCCTCTCTTTATAGTTTTATTTCATACATCCTTTATTCAATGCTTGTTTTTCATGTTCATTAGAGGAAGACTTCTTCTTGGCCTGCCCTCATTGTTCCTAAAAAATTGTTTGAAAATGTATTTTTAGCCACATTTAAGATAACGTTTTCAACCGGAGCGTCTGCGGCGGAGGAAGCACGAACACTTACTGCTTGCCGAGAAGACAACGCCTGTTTTTGTCAGAAGGAGGAAGATGAGAACGGAGTGGAAGAGGTTCATCTAAAAGAAGATTCTTGCTTTGAAAGATGATGGAGTAGAGCGAGAGAGACAGAGAGTGACAGACTGAAATGAGAGAGAGAAAGACAGACACAGAGAGAGAGAGAGAAAGAGAGAGAGAGAGAGAGAGAGAGAGAGAGAGAGAGAGAGTATGGCTAAAGTGAAACAATGCCCGCCTCAGGGGATTTTATGTGGTTTAATTTGTATTTAATACACAGAATTTTTGATACCCAGCCTCCGTCACTTGAAACCAAACAATCTATTGAGCAAACATCAGATCGTCTAGTCATCAAAGTTCAAACCTGAAAAATTGAAATCCGGGAGGTCTACCTCCAAAGATACCATCATGAGAGAGCTCGCCTCGTTATTTCTATTTTTCTCATTCTGTTTAAAAAAATATTTTTTACTATCTTTAAATTGTGTTTAGCATGTGTCTCGTTTATCAGAGATGTTGAAATGGTTTTGTCAAAATCTCCAATCGATGGCTCAATATGAAAAAAGGGCCATTTTGGTTGTCTGCAATTGATATTCACGTAAATAAAAATGATATGATCTATAACTAGTGGTTTTTTATGTAAACCTAAGCTTTATAAAAAAGTGTTATGATAACATTATTGCTAGTTGCTTATTCCTAATTAATACAAGAATTCTGTGGTCGAGCAGTATCGTCACCTTTGCGACACTGGAAAAATCAAACCTCTTGGATTTTGGCCAAACGATGTCAAAAACATTCATTTGGACTAAAACAGCATTCTGAGACTTTTAGGTCAATATCGATTTTTGAACCCTGGTTACGGTAGGTCACCCAAGGGTTACTGTAGGTACACTCAAAGTGGTCCAAAATTGGCGATCTGAACGGCAAACGATTCAGTGCATCAAATAAACACGTTTTTGTATTTTGAAAATTAAAAACCTAAAAATTTGGTAATTTTTACGGTTTCTGACGTTTTTCACTATTGCCTTCAAAAAAAGAGCATTTTCATTATGCTCACCGAATTCTCCATAAAATTAGCCATAAAACCCCTGCCCTGAAACCCGATTATTGTTTCCCACAAGTACTTAAAATAGCGATGAATGTTGAAACTCAATTTTGTTTTTTGGCGCTATTTTCGTTTTTTTGCGTTTGAAAAATTTTGCTGACACCAAAAACGACAGGAAATCACCCATTAAATCGTATCAGCTTTAAAATACAAAAAAACCAAAAAAAATACGGTAGGATAGATTTTTGGGGACCTAGGTTTTTAACATTTTGTTATTTAACATTCATTTAAACATTTATTTTCAAATCGTTAAATTCAGAAACAAAACGAGGAAGTAACTTTTTATCCACAGCCTTTAGTCTTCTGATTACGCTACAAACAATACGGCGATAGTTGTTTTTTAGACCGCGTGAGAGATAATGTCACTCTTATCAGAAGACTTTTCTTAAACTACATATAAGTCCCCTTGAAAATATGAAGAAAAAAACACCGATCCAAACGTCTGTAACACCATAATTTTCGGATGCGTAAACACGGGACACGTCGTTTGCACGCAAAATGTTTCAAGGATTGACATACGAAATTAAGTGTTTAAGTAGCAAGGTCCCTTAAAAATATGAAACGCAGTTTTAAAATCTTTTGACCCCCAAAGTTGCAATCACATTTAATTAAAAGTGCATTTATAATTGCATTTCAAAAACAGCCCTGGAAGTTTTTCTAAAATATTTGCATTGAAACTTTAATCATTCTCATTGGCGGGTTGTTTTTCAAACTTGGTCAGAAGAGGAGGGCTTCATTCCAAAAAGTTGGCTTATCTTTCCTGAAAACTTGTTTCTCAAATTTGTAAATAGGTAAATTTGTAAATAGGTCTCAAATTTGTAAATTGTAAAAACCACCGCTGGCAGCGAAATTGACATTTTCCTGACGGGCAGAGTGTTGTTGTATCAGTGGGATCGTGGTTTTTGCATCCGATGCCGGAAGAGCGAATTGAGGGATGCGGCAACAACGAGGTTTAGAAGGAGTGCCACAATTATAATAATAAATCGGGCAGTCGGATAGTTCGGAGAGAGGAATCACGTCTTCGGCGTCAGATTGTCTTAGTCCTGGGACGCGGCAGCAAAGAGTTGGGGAGCATTGAAAATATAACATCGGGCAAGCGAGGGCTTTCTGAGGGTCAGCGTCTTCGGATGAGATTGGGATCTCGTCTTTGGGATTCAAAACTGCAAGTCCGGGGACGCGGCAGCAAAGAGTTGGGGAGCATTTGAAGTATCTTATCGGGCAGCCCTGAGCTTCGACGAAAGATGTTAGAAGGAGGAAGACAAGCACGGAGAAGAAGAGCTTCATCTGGAAAATGGTTGTTAAAGGGTAAGAACCTCGTAAAATTGATTTTTCAAAATATCTTTATTATAGTTTCATTGAGTAGACATCGTTTCCACGATTCCGAAACATACCCCTTACATATGATGTGGGCTGCAAAAGGGGCGCGTTTACACGGCCATAATACGCGTTTGCCGCACGGAAACACTGCCAGAGTGGGCGAGAGAGTGTGGGAAATGGGGGGACGCAGAGTTGGCGGCAATTCAAATGACAATTTCCCTAAAATTTCAAGCGCTCCTAAATTGGTTCATTTTGATCCAAAATGGGTAAAAGAGGCACAGGGAATGAGATCTAGGCTTTTATCACAAAAACAGAAAAATTATTTTTACGAGGTCCTTCCCCTTTAAACAGGAAACCGGTGAAGAAAAAGAGGAAGGTTTGAAAAGTTGCTGTGTTCGATAAAAGCTCCGATACTGGGGCTTATATGCGGTTTATTAACAGAAGTCTTTGATAAGAATGAGCTTATCTTTCACTCTACGAACAGAAGTAAACAAAATGTGATCGATTTGACTTAATGATATCAGAGACTAACTTGGATGCAACACCATACTAGATTCTTGACGATACTTCCGCGTTGTTTTTCAAATTATAACAGCAAAATAAAGGCTCGAAAAGGTCAGAAGACTTATACGCACTAAATTCATATTTAGCCTTGATTCGGCAGTTCGAGAAAAAAAGAAAGAAAGAGAGAGAGAGAACGATGGTTGAAGTGAAACAGTCTCCGCCTCAGAGGCTTTTACGCGTTTTGATCTGCAGATTCACAACAATTGATAAACGTTGATGTCGTTTGAAACCCAACTTTTTTTTCGATGTTGAAATCGTTTTTGTCAAAATCTTCAAACAATGGCTCGATATGTAAAAAAGGCCCTGTTGGTTGTTTGCAATTGATATTCACGTAGACAAAATGGTGTGATTTATACACTGCCGGCCATAATTATACGGCCACCCCATTTTTTTCTGTTTCTGAGAAAATGATGATTTGAAAAAAAATGTTGTTGTTGTTGATCCACTGTTTTGTAGAGCGGCTCGCGTGGATTGGCGCATTGTCGTGCATGAATGTGTAGGGTGTCTGTGCAGTTGTCATGAAGGGCAGCAGATTAAGGCGGAGCACATCGTGGTATTTGGCTGAGTCCATCTTGCTCGTGATGAAGGAGATCGCAACAGTCGAATCGGCGCAGAACGCAGCCCAGCACATCACACTCCCGCCGCCGAATCCTCTCTTAGACAGAAACAAGGGCGTCTTCCTCAGATCATGCCAGTATGATTTATCGCCGTCGGGGCCGTCGAGATTGAATTTCTTCTCGTCACTCCAGACCACCTGAGAGTCAAAAGAGTCACAGAAAACAAACGAAAGTTACCTGTTTCCAATCAGTCATTCCCGTGATGTGAGTCTGAGCAAATTGAAGACGGGCTGCACGGTGCCTGGGAGTGAGACAAGGGGCCAACTGCATCTTCCTCCTTACAACATTTCCGGTACGATCGAGGGACCTTCGAATTGTCTGACGGGCCACGTTCAGTGCAAGATCGGCGCTGATCTTCTTCAAAGAGATCTTCTTGTTTGAAGCCGCTCGCTGAACGGCTCTATCATCCCGAACCGAAAGCTTCCTTGGACGTCCAGTGTGCTTCTTAGATCCGTAGAGTCCAGGGTTGTTGACGTACTTGTTGATAACGTCGCGTGAGCGTCCCAAAAGCGTCGAAATCGTACGATTGCTCTTGACGGACAGTTTGAAGGCGTCGATCTTCGCCTTCTCAATCTCCGTGAGGCAAGAACCGCGTGGCATGGCGAAGGCAGACAGGAGCATGAGTGGGAAGTTAGCATAACCAGCATCAGAGACTGTATTTACGCTAATTTTCAGTAAAATGCAAAGGTGGCCGTATAATTATGGCCCTCGTGTTTTTAGAAAAACTCAAATTGACGCTGAAATTAGCATACCAAAAATCTGTTAGTCTGGGGTTCAATGTTTTCGACCATGGCAAATCTAAAGGCTTTGTTGAGAATTTTTTTCAAATCATCATTTTCTCAGAAACAGGAAAAAATGGGGTGGCCGTATAATTATGGCCGGCAGTGTATAGTTCCATCATCTAATGGTTTTTATGTGTTAGGAAAACTAAGCAAAAAAGATTTTATAAAATTTTTGTTAGCAGTATATTACTTATTAAACCGACAAACCATATTCATGTGAAGCCATGTTTGGTTAAACTGCGGTACCTTATTAATTCGTCTCCAGGCACCTTAAGTTTTAAAAAATTTATATTCAAATGAATCATTTAACATGTTAGAAGAAACTATCTCCCTTTTTCTCTATCTCTCTCCCTTTTCCCCTTTATTTTTGCTTTTTTTCTCTTTTTTATTTATTATCTTTTTTCTCTTTTTTTACTTTGGATTACTTTCTGTCTTTATATTTTTTTCTTTCTGCACCAATAGGAAATGCCTAAAGTGATGTTTTCAAAATCTTGGCTGAATAAGTTTAAAATTCAATGAGATGTCTGCCTTCAAACGATGTGTTATAACACGTTGCAAGATATAGTTTAAAGTGATCATGGTGCTAAAGCTTTCAATTAAAACAATGCACAGGTTTCTAGTTAAATAATGCAAAAAAGGACTTCTTTCTGAAGAGCTTGTTCATATTTCCTGTAATTTTGTTGAAAAATTATAAGAGGTTCGTTTACCCCATTTGGCATTGTTTTCTCAACGGGCACGACCATCGGAGCCTGATGCAGGAAAAGAAGACTTTTCTTCAGGGCACCATCCAGGTCCGCATTGGGCTTCGGCGAAAGCTGCCAGAAGGAGGAAGGCGAGAACGGAGTAGAAGAGCTTCATCTGGAAGTGGATTGTTGAGTTGATCGATGGAGTGGTTGAAGAGAGAAAATCCCACGATGGGTGAAGTGAAAATGTGCCCATCTCAAGGGCTTTTATGCCGTTTAATTTGTATTCAACACAAAGAACAATTGATGGCCACCCCCTGTCAATTGATCCAAGTTGTCTAGTGATCTAGTATCATCCTAACGTCAAAGTTCAAAGCTGAAAAATTAAAGGAGGCCTGCCTCAAAAGATGCCATACTTCTCTCGTTGTTTCTATTTCTCTGCTTCTGTTTTTTCTAGTTTTTTAACTATCATTAAAATTTGGTTCAGCATGTTTCTCGTTTATCAGAGATGTTGAAATTGTTTGTGTCAAAATCTTCAATCGATGGTTCAATATGTAAAGATGGCCCTGTTGGTTGTCTG
Source organism: Oscheius sp. G VE-2021 (assembly GCA_022343465.1). Taxonomy (NCBI): domain Eukaryota; kingdom Metazoa; phylum Nematoda; class Chromadorea; order Rhabditida; family Rhabditidae; genus Oscheius; species Oscheius sp. G VE-2021. The sequence goes on from JAJQXH010000059.1 coordinate 139,725, forward strand.
CAATTCATATTCACGTAGATAAAAATCGTGCGATTTTAACGTCTATTAACTAATGGTTCTATCAAAAAATCAGAAATATCAGAAAAATTAGGCAATGTAAAATATGCATAGGATAAAATTGTCGTTAGCTGCATATTACTAATTAACTTGTTTCTATTGCCCCCTCCTCTAAATTATTTCTCTCTCTCTCTCTCTCTCTCTCTCTCTCTCTCTCTCTCTCACTCTCTCTTTGTCCCTTGATTTTTCTGTCTTTATAGATGTGTTAATGCCCTTTTT
>JAJQXH010000059.1:142500-160000 GCA_022343465.1 Oscheius sp. G VE-2021
GGAAGGACCGTGTAAAAATAATTTTTCTGATTTTGTGATAAAAGTCTCGATCTTATTCCCACGATTCCAAAAAATACCTCTTTTACCCATTTTGGATAAAAATGGATCGATTTAGGAGCGCTTGAATTTTCGGGAAATTGTCATTTGAATTGCCGCCAACTCTGCGTCTCCCCATTTCCTACACTCTCTCGCCCACTCGAAACTATAATAAAGATACTTTGAAAAATCAATTTTACGAGGTCCTTCCCCTTTAACTAAACCGCAAACCTTATCTCCAACATTCTCAATTTCAATTCTGAAAGCTCTGCTTTCCTTCACAGACAGATATTTCTTTTCAGTGGTCCTTTCTTCATAGGACCTCATCTTTATAAGATATTTTTGATCTTCAGTAATTGGCTGAAATATATTTATTAAACCTACAAAATTTTAACATACAGAGTATGGAAATATATTACACATTCCTGGGAGAACAACCACGATGAATTCTAAGACCACCCATATAGGGCCTAAAATTAATGTTACATGAACACCAAAAATTCTTACTGGATAAAGAAAGTTCGGGAGCCTCTTCACAAGTAACACCAAAAGCAAAAGAATGGAATAAAACAGCCTACAATAAATTAGGATAAAATAACTTTTTAACGCATACAGGGGCGTACCAGTAGAAAGGCCAATTGAATAGTTTAATTTTTTCATTTCGCTAAATTATATTTAAAATTTAAAAACTCAAATACCCCACAGAAGCGTAGGATGTAGAAAAAGCCAATAAGTAGTCCGTATAGGTGGGCGAAATACAAATACCCGTGTTTGAAATCAGGGTTTTTATGAAGAGGCAAATTGTTGTTTTTTTCAGGAGTTAGATGATATAAAACAATTATTGCCTTAAAATGAAATTTTCTTTCTCTCTCTCTCTCTCTCTCTCTCTCTCTCTCTCCCTCTCTCTCTCTCTCTTTTAAAATACTCACAACTCCAGGAGCTAAACATAAGCCACAATCCAAACGATTAAAAACGGTAAGCTGAACAATAATTTTTTTCCATTGACAATTTTTTAAACCCACTTTCCAGGATAGGAAGTTGGATTGTCAAAATAGTCTTCTTCTGTTGTAATGCCTGTTTCAGTTTCATTAAGCTTCAAATCGATATCTTCTTTTTGTTTGTCAGGAATACAGAATTCACAGAAAACAATTAAAGAAATCAATTTGTGATCTTGCCTCGTGTTAGAAAAAAAATCAACATAAATGGGGAAATGAGAATGGCAGAGCGAGAGAGAAAGAGAGAGCGAGATAGAGAGAAAGAGAGAGAGAGAGAGACAGAGAGAGAGAGAAACATCAACAACGATGACAAGCTCTTTACGTTACAACTTTATTCTAACATTCACTAATTTTACTTTTCTTTGTTTTAGAGAAATCTTCTATCCAGATAGAGTCGTATTTTGGAGTTCCGCGTTTTCTAAACTCGGGAATTGTCACAGCCGTCCGAATGGAGGTTGCTTGTTGGGGCCCAAACGAACGGTAGCCATAAGCTTTCAGTGCTCCTTGTTCGGTGTGAGTTTCGGGAATGATCTGAAGAATCTTTCAATTTCTTTTTTCTCTCTCTCTCTCTTTTCTGTCTTTTTCCCCAACCAGCCGTAACTATCCGTGTTTTCCTCGTTGGCCTATCAAAAACAATGTCCATCTTAAAATCATCAGAAAATCGTTTTCTAACTTTTTGATCTTTTATTTCATTTGAAACCCCTCTCCTAACCGTGATCTCCTTAAAACTCTGATACTTCTGAAAACATTTAAACGTTTCGTTTGCCTTGCAGAAGCTCACCGAACTAATTTCAACCACTATTCTGAACGGTCCACTTTCTATGATTCTCGAATGTGGCCCGTTTGCTAGCCTTGACTTTGGCATCATGTGGTTATTCTCTTAGAGAGGCTGAAAAATTACAACGTTTTTGCCAAAAATCGATATTGATTACCTTCCACTATCGGACTTCCCAAACTCGGAGGACCACGATTGCGACAAAGTTGGAAATGATAATCATAGGATCTGAAATCGATCGATTCCGTTTTTACAAACAGCATGCACTATGTTTACGCGCTAAACCCAAGGCAACCTTACTCGACTCAAACCCAGACGAAATAGGAGGCCTCGCGGAAGGAAAAGTCGCCGCCTTTGTTAAACATCGGGCATGTGTATCGATTTGAGTTTTATTAAAAAAAACTTTTATTTAAGAATAAACTCACAAATAATCCATAGAAGAGGACAGAAACGAATCCAAAAGATGAAGGCGATGAAATTTAAGGATGAAACAATAAGGAACAGTATAATCCCAGTGTTGTGTAGTGTGAAACTTCGGACGAACTAAAAAGAAATTTAAAATTTTTTGGCAAACGTTATTTACGTTTGGGTTATCGACGATTGTTGCATACAGGGAGATGAGGGTAGTTGAGAGGTAGATCAAAATGAGAATGGAATTTTGACCTATCATGAAAAGGTGAAACGCCAGAAGAATGGTCTTAAAGGTACTTAGGAGTCTTTTCCTCTCTCGCTCTCTCTCTCTCTCTCTCTCTCTCTCTCTCTCTCTCTGTCTCTCTCTCTTTCTCTCATTCTGCACCATACCAAAAGATTTCCCAAAACAGCTGATCCAACGAACATCAGGTACAAACCCTTGCTGAAAAGAAATAATTCGCTCGTTTTTAAAACTCAGAAATTACTTTCCTGGGTAAGTCGTAGGATTTCTCAGTCTGAGAAGTTCTTCACTCATCTGTAAATGGAGTCTTTTGTAAAAGATTTTAAGTTTGATGTTTTGCGAAAATGTATAAAATTGAGAAAATTGCATCGATTGCTGTTTAATGATCAGCTCAGTGATGTAAACGTGCTCCCTTGCGAAGCAATATAAATTTTTCATCTGAGTGATGTAAACGTGCTCCATTACGAAAACTATGCAAATTTGTCATCTCAGTGAATTAAACATGCTCCATTCCGAAAACTATACAACTTGGGAAAGTAGCATTATAGCAGCTGATGCTGTAGGCGTACGTGCGTAGAAGTGCCGGATATAGAAATCCTGCGGAGGTGTTAATCAGTGGGTGGCTACTATATCAGCACACTCCCAGGCTTAACATTATCGATTTCATTTCACTCCTCCCCTCCCCCTCAATTACCTTATTAATCCGGATTAGGAGCATATTTGCCAATCCTAATTGGCAATCAGCCGGCTTTTCACAGTCATTCAAAAGATGACCCGTTTTGCACGTTTGTTCTCAATGTTCAAATGCATTCACAAGAAGAAAGATGAAGATTTGTCTGTAGAATTCGAAAACCCAACTTTTTATCCTGGAAAGTAGGTGTTTTCTAAAATTGGCAAAATAGGACACACTTTCAGCAAACTGGTACTTCGCCTCGCGATCTACTCATTCATCTTAAGCCATATTGTGGTAAGTGCGTGAGTGAGCGTGAGAGCGTGTTTCAGGGTGAGCGAGAGCAAGGGTGTGTGAGAGTGAGTGTGAGTGTGTGTAAGTGTAACTGTGACTGTGTGTTTATGTGCGTATGAGTACAAGTGTGAACGTGAACGTAAATATTGATTTTTCAAAGTCTCTTTACAATTATTTCATTGAATAGATGTCGTTTCCACTATTCTGAAACATTCCCCCTTTATATGTTCAGGACTGCAAAAGGGGCGCGTTTACACGGCCGTTTTACGCGTTTGCCGCACGTAAACATGGCTAGAGTGGGCGAGAGAGTGTGGGAAATGGGGAGACGCAGAGTTGGCGGCAATTCAAATTGTAATTTCAACAAATTTTAAGGGCTCCCAATCGGTTCATTTTGATTCAAAATGGGTAAAAGAGGTATTTTTCGGTATCCTGGGAATGAGATCTAGGCTTTTATCGCAAAATTAGAAAAAGTATTTTTACGTGGTCCTTCCCCTTTAAGAGTGTGATCGTAAGTGAGTGTGACTGTGGGTAAGGGTGAGGGTAAGTGTGAGGGTGAGTGTGAGTGAGAATTTGAGAGTGTGAGAGTGAGGATGTGTGTATGTGTAAGTACTGTAAAAGTATCTGAGTGTGAGTGAAAATGTCTCGTGAACGTGAGTTTGCGCATGAGAGTGAGTGTGTACGTTCACGTTCACGTGAATTGGAGTGTGAGTGTTTACGTGAACGTAAGCGTACGTGAGCGTGAGTGTAAGTGCATACGTGAAGGTTAACTTGATTGTGATTGTGTGAGTGTGCGTGTTAGCATAAATGTGAGAGGAGTGTGACTGTGAGTATGTGTGTCCAAGTGTGAGCGTGTGTGTTTAACCCTAATTTCAGAAAATCGCCAGCTGTATTTATCTTCTGAAATATCTCGCAGACCTTCTGTATTCGGAAAAAATAGCTATGTCTCGACGGAACTGTGCATCATCCATAGATCCAAAGACAAACACGACAGAAAATTGTGACCACCAAGACGAATATAACCGACTGTGTTTTGTTGTCGCGTGTTATGTCATCTATGCCTTTCTTTTCTTTACCTTCCTTTTTTACTCAGGAATCAAGCTAACTTTTGGCCAAGAACGCAGCCCTGTAATCAAAATTCCTAAACAAATATAAACATAATTTTTAGAGACTTTCACGCAAATGGGGCATTTCCAACGGCTATATTTTGTTATATATATTTGTAAGTTTAAAAAAAATTAAAATAATAATTTTTAGATTTTCTGTGTCTACATGGAGATCGTTGGTGGATGGGGTTGTACCGATCCCATAGTTATTCCTATTTGTGCCTTTCTTCTTTTAACTGACTTTTTCTTCATAGTTGTTCCTTCTGTCTACCACACTTTGGACTATTGCGTAAACTCCAAATTTCAATCGTTTGATATTTCATTTTAGCCATATGTTCATGATGATCTTGTTCTTAAATCAACCGTTCAAATGACAAAAAGTGAGGAGAAGAATCTTTCGATAGTGGAAAGTGGGCCATTCAGGATTGTGATTGAAAACGTTGGGAATAAGGTTAATTTTTAATTTTTAATTTAAAATATTTATGCTTAATGTATTTAGGACTGGGATGAAATTTGTGTAGAGAGACATGTGGAGCTGTCAACGGAGGGGATAACTAAAATGTCTGGTCATCCTATAAACTTCGATTTAATTTTTTATTTGGCAGAGCCGCTACGACCTGGAAAGTTTTTGGTGGTAAGTAAAGAGAGAGAGAGAGAGAGAGAGAGAGAGAGAGAAAGAGAGAAAGAGAAAGAGAGAGAGAAAGAAAGAAAGAGAGAGAGAAAGAGAAAGAGAAAGAGAGAGAGAAAGAAAGAAAGAGAGAGAGAAAGAGAAAGAGAAAGAGAAAGAGAAAGAGAAAGAGAGTGAAAAAGAGAGAGAGAGAGAGAGAGAGAGAGAGAGAGAGCAAGGTAATTAAAGAACGAATTAAATTCCAGATCGTTCCCGAAACTCATTTTAAAATCGGTGCAATCCAAGCAGAAGGATACCGTTCTTTCGGATTCGCTCGAGGTTTTCAGGTTTGCACCACGGTATATCCTCCAGACGATATTGTATATGCACCGGAAGCAGAATTGATTGAGAACTACGATTTTCAATGTGCAACTGCTTGATTGAATAACGTGCATATTTCCTTGAATCGATACAAAGACACTCAATGCCAGCCCCCATGCCACTTTAAAAAAAACTGTGTCACAAGTTCATTAAGTTGGTTTACAAAGTCAATTACGATTCATGTTGTAGGTCAAAACGTGGAGAGAGACAAAAGATTATTACTTACTGCTTAACATAATACACAAAACAGAATTTGGGCAGCTCATAACGATTCTCGATGAATTTTCCATAAATTTTCGCAAAACAACTCATTGTAGGTCACATAAGTTTTCCGGCCAGTTTCAGGGCTTTTGAACCAAATTATAGTTTTGACAAGAAGTCCTTTGTGAAGGCCGAAGGCACGATAGCCAGGAACACGAATTGCGCCAGTTTCGGTGTGGGTCTCAGGGATTATCTGAAAGTTGAAGAATAAGAAGACTTTCTCTTTTTCTCACTCTCTCTCTTTCTTTCTCTCTCTCTCTCTTTCTCTCTCTCTCTCTACTTACCACAACCGACTCTCCATGTTGCAGTGGTTGCTCCAGATCCACCTGATAAGAGAAAAAACTGTACTTTTTCTCATTAACATCCTCATTACAATTCGGTTCTGATCCAACTTGCCTTATTAACTTAAACTTTTTAATTGGCTAAACAAAATCATTAACTGATAAAATCACCATTTTACCTCTGTTCCAATATTCTTGATTACAATTCGGAATGCACTGCTTTCCAGCACAGTCAGGAATTTCTGCTTGCCCTTTCTTGCCTCAAAACATTTCACTTTCCTAAGGTGTTCTTGATCTTTGGTAAAAGGCTGAAAAAGTTAAATACTTGATACTTTTGCGAAATTTACGTAATATCCTTCCACTTCGTACTTTATAGGCAGAATTATGAAAACGGCGTTTAGAAGTACCCAAACCGGACCTGGAAATGTTCTTTCTTTATTTAAACAGAAAAAACCCTTACCTACAAACACAAGGCGGGGAAAAACATTATAATTGACTATAAAAATCTCTCTGAAAGAGAGACGGATAGAAAAAGGACGGAGAAAAAGAGAGATGAAGAGATAGAGAGAGATAGTTAGATAGGCAGAGGAAAACTTATCGTCTTTCAGATCATCCCTGAGACCCACACTGAACCCGACGCCATCCGCGCCCTCGGCTACCGCGCATTTGGACCCGACAAAGGGCGCAGCGTGATAACTGCAGTTTTATTCCCAAGCCCGATTGATGACAAAGAAACCTTCGTGATGTACCGTGAGGATTTTGACTTCCCTCCAAAGCCTAGCACGAATTTTAGGGGAACGTGAATAAGTGATCATTAGTTTGATGTAATGTTAATAAAACAATTCCTAAAATTTTGTTATATTGTCAATGGGTCAGAAAGAGAGAGAAAAAAGAAATGTGTGAAAGAGGAAGAGGGAGAAAACGAGAGAGAGAGAGAGAGAGAGAGAGAGAGATCTGGACACCTTTTCCCTTTTTTCTCTCTTTTTCTCTCTCTGTATCTCTCTTTCTCTCTTTTTTTAAAAATTTTTCCTTTTTTCTTTCTTCTTAAAAACATAGGAATGGTATGGTTAAAACCGAAAACTTACTTTTCAGGGTAAAATGTTTTCCATCTTCCGGAGACGCTTCATAAATAGTTTCCAGTTTTGTAAGTTCCTCTTCAGTTAGTATCTTCCAACGGAATCCCGTAGAAAATTTCATTTTACTTAAGAAACCAAAATTTGTGAACTATTTTTAAATTTTCAAATAATGTATTTTGCATTAAAATTAAATGCAAAACATTAAATAAAAAAAGTTTAAGCTTAAAAATTTGCTAAATTTAAATTCAGCCTGTGTAAAAATTTCGCTGTTGCCAATAAACCTCGTGGGCAACACTCACACAAATAAATCGATAGGCGCCGCCATCCCTCCTCCGCCATTTTAATTTTCCGATTTTAAAATGGGTTTCAGCTTATATTTTCAGGAAAAAATGGTTAAATTATTTGCCAATTCTAAAAAGGGTAGAAATAATAGAAGAAACATATTTCTGGAAAGAGACGCTCAGGAAATTGATGACGATGACGAAGAAACCCCAATTGATTATGTTAATCCTACATTTTTCAAGGGGAAGTAAGAAGATTTATTTTAATTTTTAATAATTGATTCGTTTAGTAAATTTGCATTGGTATTTTGGATTGTAATTTACGCAGTTCAATTGATTATGGTTAGTTTTTCTTTTAAATTAGATAAAAATTGATATAATGGCAATAAATCCAGTTATGTGATTTTCTTTTTTTTAAAGCTGTCTATTGCCGCCGAAAACTTAAATTTTTTAAAAATGCATTTGGGTGATCAAAATTTAAAAAATTATGGTTAGTTGGTTTAAAGTGTGTAAACTTGTGTTTGAAGATCTAAATTTTGCACGCAATTTTCTCAAATGAAATTTAATCCGATTTCATTATAGAAAAAACGACGCAGAAAAAGTAACAGAAAATCTACAAGAAACGAAAAAAAAAATTTTGCAAATTCATTTAAAAATCGATCAATTTATTTATGGAATTGCATTATAAAAAATGTTTAAAAAACTACGATTTCCAAAAGTGCACCTACTCTAACAACTCACCCAAAAATGACCTGGGCCTTATTTTTTAAATATAATAGGTACGTTACACATGCAATTTAAACCAAGTTTAAGTTTATTTTTTACAAGTTTGAAATTTTTTATAAAAAAGCTTAAAACGTAGATAAATAAATATAATGGTTTGTATTAAAATGCAGCGGTAATCATTATCGAGGCGCAAAGTGGCCAAATAGGGCGTTTGTAGATTACGGTCGTCTACAGATTTCGGTGAAATTATGAACTACGCGTCCAGCGTTTACGCGATTCAAATTTGGCCAAGATTCCTCGCCGCGGCTGACATCCGTAGCGGATCGGCAGTTTTCTGTTTTTGTGAAAAAAGTCTATATCTTATTCCCAGGATTCCGAAAAATACCTTTTTTACCTATTTTGTATCAAAATGAACCAATTTAGAACCGCTTGAAATTTGGGGAAGTTCCCGTTTGAATTGCCGCCAACTCTGCGTCTCCCCATTTCCCACACTCTCTCGCCCACACTAGCCGTGTTTCCATGCGGCAAACACGTAAAACGGCCGTGTAAACGCGCCCCTTTTGCAGTCAAAAACATATAAAGGGGGTATGTTTCAGAATCGTGGAAACGATATCTATTCCATGACATAATTGTAAAGAGACTTTGAAAAATGAATTTTAGGGGGTCCTTCCCCTTTAACTTTTCTTGCTTTTCACTCGTCACCTCTAAATGGGTGCCTTGACGCAGTAGCTAAATGGGAGCAAACCCAGGGACCCCATGTTTTCACAATTTATTTTTCAATTCCAGCCAGTGGCAGTTGCCTACTATCTCTATATTCCGAACACCAGCACAACATTAGTCTGTGTAGAAAGAACGGGTAGAGGAGGAAGATATACAGCCTATGAATACACCGACAATAGAACTCGCTATTTCAAGTCCTCTTCCATTGCGGCAGCCAATATTTTCAGCTGCTTTTTTGGAATTTTTCATTTTTATCATCTTTTTCCAGTAAGTATAATAATTTAATATAAAAATAAACAATTTCAGACGCACGAACTTAGAAATCTTTTTAATCCTCAGTTAATTTTTTGTTCACTTGTAAGTTTTTTTAAAATAAAATTTTTAAATTGCATTTTGCACTTTTCAGGGCTCCTTATTTCAATTATATGCATTTGTAATTAATTTCAAGCTTTTTCCTCAATTGAAATATACAAGTGAGACTTTTAAAAAATTTTAAAAATATATTAAAAAATAAACTTTAAAAAACTTCTTTTTAGGTTTATTTTCGATTGTTTGTCAAATTATTCTTACATTTCTTCCTTTGAAATGTAATTTCTTTAATCATACTGTAAGTTTTTTTTAAATTTTATATAAAAATGTTTTTTTAATAATTTTAAAAATTTTGTAAATAATTATTTTAGAACCCGGCGCAATCAAAGCTACCGGTTACCGTTCCTTCGGTCCTGACAAAGCTACACTTATAAAAACGGATATTTCCTTCACAGGCCCTTTTCACAACAGAATCAAAAGAGTCACATATTTTGAGAAATTCAAAGATATTATGGATGTTTCCACTTGTTTTATTGAAGAACCTCAAGAACCTGGTTTTGTTGAAGAGCGTTTCGTCGATGGACGTGATTGATTGATTTATTTTATAATTTGTCTTTCAAAGTGTTATAAACTATTTTTTATAAGTGTTTTAAGCAGATTTTAAGACAACACATCTTGAAAATTTCCTCAGTGTGGTAATTCCATTGCTTCCTCAAACAATCAGACACGCAGACGACAGAGTCAGACAGTTAGAGACGCAGATGGCAGAGTCAGACAGTTAGAGACGCATAGAAAGAGCCAGACAGTTAGAGACGCAGAGGAAGAGTCAGCCAGTTAGAGACGCAGAGGAAGTGTCAGACAGTTAGAGACACAGAGGGCAGAGTCAGACAGTCAGAGAGGCAGAGGGCAGAGTCAGAATGTTAGAGACACAGAGGGCAGAGTCAGGCAGTCAGAGGCGCAGAGGGCAGAGTCAGACAGTTAGAGACTCAGAGGAAGAGTCAGACAGTCAGAGACGCAGAGGGCAGAGTCAGACAGTTAGAGACTCAGAGGAAGAGTCAGACAGTCAGAGACCCAGAGGGCAGAGTTAGACATTAGAGACACAGAGGGCAGAGTCAGACATCCAATGAAGAGCTCCCCTCTCTCGCCCACCCCTCGGACGAATCGATCCACTCCCCCGTCGCCTGCTTTCCTCTCACACATGTGCAAACCTTAATTTTAACCGTTTTAACAATCCTTAAAAGCAATTTCAGAATGGTAAAGTACAAAACAGATTCAAAGAAGAAGGATGAAGTCGATTTGGAGAAAGGTTTAATGGAAAAGGAGATAATGACAACAGTGAATCCTACAATTTACCCGGGAAAGTGAGAATTATGGGGATTTATATGCTCAAAACTCTTATTTAGCAAATTCCTGAAGACAATTTCGTTTCTTTTGTGTTTTACAAACATTGCAACAGTGAGTTTTTTTCTTGCAGCTTTCAAGAACAAGTGAGAGAACGAGAAAGACAAACAGAGAGACAGTTAGAGATGCAGAGGGCAGAGTCAGACAGTCAGAGACGCAGAGGGCAAGTCAGACAGTCAGAGGCGCAGAGGGCAGAGAAAGACAGTTAGAGACACAGAGGGCAGAGTCAGACAGTCAGAGCAGAGGGCAGAGTCAGACAGTCAGAGACGCCGAAAGCAGAGGTAGACAGTTAGAGACGTAGGGAGGACAGTTAGACAGTCAGAGACGCAGAGGGCAGAGTCAGACAGTCAGAGACGCAGAGGGCAGAGTCAGACAGTCAGAGACGCAGAGGGCAGATTCAGACAATTAGAGACGCAGAGGGCAAGTCAGACAGTCAGAGACGCAGAGGGCAGAGGTAGACAGTCAGAGACGCAGAGGGCAGATTCAGACAGTCAGAGACGCAGAGGGCAGATTCAGACAGTTAGAGACACAGAGGGCAAGTCAGACAGTCAGAGACACAGAGGGCAAAGTCAGACAGTCAGAGACGCAGAGGAACTACATAGACTCTTTTCAGTCCTTCCTCGTAATCTGCTACCTCTGTCCTCCCAACAGAAATACAAAAAGCATATCAGAAACTCTTCTTATGTCGAGCATGATTGGACTAATCGGTGGGTGGGCAGCCATCGCTGATTTTTTTTTATAACAACCATGGTAAAACCGAAATAGTATTTTGAACTAACTCTTATTTAGCAAAGTAAAATAAGAAGGCCTTTCAACTGGGCATTTTACTGCAGTTATCCTGTAAGTTAAAGTTCATTTATACAAAATTCCTATTTTTAGGTAATTGTCCTCCAGGTGTACGCTTTTATCGCGGAGTACCATCGTTTTCCTCTTTTAGTGTATACAAGTTTGATGAATTTAAAAATAAAAAGTTATATTTCAGGAATATCGTGGATAGTCATTCAGATCATTATCACTATTTTGCCAGGGGTTGTCAGATTGAGTGAACATGCGGTAAATTTTTTTTTAAAATTTTTTATTTTAGCATATAATGATAATATTTGTATTTTAGCCTTGTAAATATAATGAGGACATGCAAAGAATTAGGTCTTACGAAGAACGGGAGAGCGAAAGGAAAACTTTATCTGTTAAGGAAAGTAGAGCATTCAGAATTGTTATTGAGAATGTGGGAGATCGGGTAAGTAGTTAAAATATTATTGAATAGTGAACTATTTAGACGATTTCTAAGTTTCGCTTTGTGAGATACATAAAAGCGACAGCACAACCGATGCAGATTCACGAGGATAAAGTAAATAAATGTGTTAATGAAAAATTTCTGTTGGAGGAACCTCTACGGCCGGAAAATCAGTTGTGGTTAGTTTTGAGAGAGAGAGAGAGAGAGAGAGAGAGAGAGAGAGAGAGCTAGAGAGCTAGAGAGAGAGGGAGGGAAGTGAGAGAGAGAGAGAGAGAAAGAGAGAGAGAGAGAGAGATAGAGATACGGTTAGACAGAGAGACAGAGAGGCAGAGACGGAGAAAAAAAAGACAGAGAGAAAAAGAGATAATCTATTTCATCCTTTTTTTCAGATAATTCCTGAAACTCATACCGAACCCGATGCGGTTAAAGCGATGGGCTACCTCTCCTTTGGCACGAACAAATTTGGTCTCGTAAAAACTGTTCTCACTTTTGTTGATCCAAATGATGATAGATATACCACCGTTACCTATAATGAGATTTTTCAACGCCCCGAAAACGTCCGAACTACTTTCATTGAAGAACGGAAATTTGTCGAAGAGCGCATGTGATTATTTTGAATAAACTTTTTTTATGTTTGGTTTTCAAATAATCACTTTTCCAATCCCTCTCATTTGCTTTTTAAATTAAATGAAAAAACGATTTAATGGTTAAAATGGGTATTTTCTGTTTGTTTTTTATTTAGTATTATATATATATTTGGAGCGCAAATTAGTTTTTTTTAATATTTGGTTTGTTAAATCTAGTTTTCGGCAAAGTTTGTGCAAAATCCATTGTTCCTATGTTACAAGGGCCTTAGTTTTTTTTTTTGCATTAAGTGTGCTCGATTCTTAGCAAGGGTCCCTTTTAAATTTACATTTTGCAAGTAAGTCACATATAAAACACGGTTTTTAAAAAAATTTATAAAATTCATAAATAAAAACAATTCGTTCAGTAATTCAAAAGAAAGAAAATTGAGACCCGTAACCAGATTTTCAGTGAAATTCAAAGAGATTTTTGTAGAAAGACGAAATCACATTTGAACAAAATCTGAAAACTCTTTTTTTAATCATAAAATAGCCAATCTTACGTTTTTCTATGAGTTGTATCACTATTTGTGTAACTTAATTTCAAAGGATGCAGTCCAAATATTGTGGAATTATAAGCATCCATCTGTTTTTGGAAATATTTACCCGCATTCCAAATATAAATGAAATTATCAATACTAAAATTGAATAATAATTTAAAAAGGAAAAAACTCACGGGGTGTAATTAATTGCCTGGAAAATCTTGTTAATGGCTATTTCTACAAATAATCGGGTTTCTGACATGTATTCACTCATGCTTGCGAAGAAATCGAAATCTTTCTCCGTTACGTAGAAACTGGAATGAGATTATGTAAAGATAAAATGTCTCTCTCTCTCTCTCTCTATCTCTATCTCTCTCTTTTTCTCACTTAATCTCTCTCTCTCTCTTTTTTTTCACTCTTTCTTATTCTGTCTCTCTATCTCTATCTCTCTCTTTATCACTCTCTCTATCTCTCTAACACTCTAAATCTATTAAAAACCACGAAAAATTGTCAAGAAAAAAACTTACAAATCTCCAACTCTATGCCCAGTGTCTTTCGTCATCATTTCTTTACCGGACTCGAATCCTTTTTCTTTGACCTAAGAGAATAAAACAGAAGTTGCGTTTCAAAACTCACTCGTCTGTCGAATTCATTCCAAATCTTTTGTGCTTTCGTATCATTTGCAAATTTCCCTTCCATGAGCTCTACAAATTTGTTGGCCGCCGATTTTCCTGAAATTTTTTTGTCTTAAACTAGGATATAAAAATCAATTTTTGTTGTAAAGAGTTTCCTATAAGTAAGGGTGAAAGTATACTACTTTAAGGAAAAATGTCATATCTTGTTACCATAGGGTCCCACAGCGATAGCGCGCCGGATTGCAATTTTTCGTTAAAAACGCCGACCGCTTCAATCTTTCACGGTGAAATTATCAACAGAAAAGAAAGATCCACAGGAAAAACACAGATAACTTTCAGACAATCGTTATAAATAGGTAGGTTCCGCAGCGATAGCGCGCCAGATTGCAATTTTTCGCTGTAAAAATCTAAGGCTTTTAATTTTGTTAACGAAACTTGACAATTCAAAGGCCGAAAATCGCGGTCAACCTTCAATCCTTCAAAAAAGTACCTAAACTACCCAAGATTCTTCGTTCTGGACCATTTAAACTTTTTTCAAAGATTAAAAATAAACTTTTTTTAAATTTCACTCACCAATGTCCTTCATCTCCCACCAGTACCCATTCTTGTTCACCATAAACTCTCCAACATTCATTGTTGAGTCTAGCGGTAACGAATGCCAAAAATTGAAAATAGCATCGTCCGAAGCGAAAAAGTACCCTAAAATACATAAAAAAAATCTTCAAAAACTGGTCAAATATACCTTTCACATTTTGCAGCCTCATATCGCCAACTTTAGAAACACAGTAGTAATACATGTAACCTCTGTATGACTCCTCTTCTGCTAAGTTTACAAAATTAGCAGGTTGTAGAATTTTCAGTTCTGAACTAAGTTTAAGTAAAATTTGATTAGTGTACCGTCATCGATTAAAGATTCCTGGTTCCAAGAGCCGCAGAAGATGATTGTGGCAAAATATGGGGAGTAGAGTCGTTGAAGGAAGCCAACTGACTGCTTCCAAGGGTAGTTATTGATTAATACCAGGACCTTAACATAGTATTTTAGATAGAGAGAGAGAGAGAGAAATAAAGAGGGAGTGAAAGAAAGAGAGAGAGAGAGAGAGAGAGAGAGAGAGAGAGAGAGAAAGAGAGAGAAGAGAGAGAGAGAGAGAGAGAGAGAGAGAAGAGAGAGAGAGAGAGAGAGAGAGAGAGAGAGAAAGAGAGAAAGAGAGAGAGAGAAGAGAGAGAAGAGAGAGAAGAGAGAGAGAGAGAGAGAGAGAGAGAGAGAGAGAGAGAGAGAAAGAGAAGAGAGAGAGAGAAGAGAGAGAGAGAGAGAGAGAGAGAGAGAGAGAGAGAGAGAGAGAGAGAAGAGAGAGAAGAGAGAGAGAGAGAGAGAGAGAGAGAGAGAGAGAGAAAGAGAGAGAGAAAGAGAGAGAGAGAGAAGAGAGAGAAGAGAGAAGAGAGAGAGAAGAGAGAGAGAGAGAGAGAGAGAGAGAGAGAGAGAAGAGAGAGAGAGAGGACAGAGAAAAAAAGAGAGCGAAGAGAAAAGTAGAGGTACATCGACAGAAACTTGGTCTGTGCTTAAACAGGAAGGACCTCGTAAAATATATTTTTCAAAGTATCTTTATTATAGGTTCATTGAGTAGATATCGTTTCCACAATTCTGAAACATACCCATTTTATATGATTTCAACTGCAAAAGGTGCGCGTTTACACGGCCGATTTACGCGTTTGCCGCACGTAAACACGGCCAGAGTGGGCGAGAGAGTGTGGGAAATGGGGAGACGCAGAGTTGGCGGCAATTCAAATGACAATTTCCCCAAAATTTCAAGCGCTCCTAAATCGGTTCATTTTGATCCAAAATGGGTAAAAGAGGTATTTTTCGGAATCCTCGGAACGAGATCTAGACTTCTATCACAAAAACAGAAAAATTATTTTTACGCGGCCCTTCACCTTTAAAAACTTACCGTATCTTGTTTGTTTGACAAGGCCAGGTTGCCACGATGATGGAGGTCAACCACACGCGCCGGCGGGAGTTTTAGAGCTTCGCTCAGACTTTCTTCAGTGTTTGTTTTGTTTGCTAAAAACTTTAACTTAAGAAAAAGTAACTCCAACGTACCATCACACCAATTCAGGATGTCAGTAAAATATTCCACTTTATGTAGAGAACTGGAGCTAGCCTGAAAACAAAATGCATTTTTTTCAGTGGCTGGAACAGGTTTTCTTGAATTCGTAGAGGAACCGGGTTTTGATCCCGCTGCGACATTTTTATTGGCAGCCGCTTCTTCCAACTTGGTGGTCCCGGGTTATTGCGCGCGCGCCTGGCATTCAGGAGTTTTTCTTGAAACTCAGTCGCATCTAAAAATTAGGCATGGATTCCTTTTATTTTGCGCATTGGTAAAAATGTTTTAACAAAGTAAAAAATTAAGTGTTTCTTCTTAAACTAAATAACCTAGAATAGTAATCTTATCCGTGCCAAAAATTCGGATTTAATTGGCAAAAAAGAGGCCAAGCGGCCTTCGGTTGCCAAAAAGCGGCTTTCAATTGCAAAAAGTAGGTCAAGCTGCCCTCGATTGCCAAAAAGCGGCAAAATAAAATTTTAAATTGTTGTGGTTGTGGTGAAGCTTTTTTGGCAAAAATTTTAGGGAATAAAAAGGGGGGTTAGTTTGATTTTTGGAAATTAAAAGCCGCTTTTTGGTAACCAAAGGCCGCTTGTCCTACTTTTTATTTAACCAAAATCTTTTTTTTGGTATTGGCTTAGTTTCAGTGTTGTCTGAGCGCGCACGCAATAACCCGTGGCTAAAAATCGATATTGTTTGCCTGAAAAGCCTAAGAATGGTAAAGAAAATGACGTTTCATACTTTTTGAGTGAAATTTCTTTTTCCTACATTGCTTGAGATTTTAAACCGTAACCCGTGCTCGCGCGCAATAACCCGGGCAGAAAAAGCGTTCATCTAAAAATTCCCTTAACTTACATTAACAAGATTGTGTTCCGTAACAGAAAATTCAAGATTGGCACTTCGGCAATTCCCTCTGAACTCATTTACATCCACTTTCATATTATTCCCACTTGAAAGAGGAGGAAATTCATATCTAAATTTGAAAAAGTTTTTTTCTAAGATTTTTCGCAAACCCAATTGATTCCAAGTCTGTGATCCAGGTTTTAATCAACTTAAGATCAGATGGTTCAATAAATGAATTATTTCTAGAAAAATACACTTTATTAAACAAAAATGTTAAACTTACGCAAATCCTTCAGCCAATTCCATAAAGCAATTTTGCGTTTTTGTAGAAGAGCAGGTGAATGTTTCAAGGAATCTCACAATTTTGCCGGATTTTGTGTAAACGGCACTGAAAAAGAGAAATTAAAATTAGATTTCTAAAACATACACTTCATCTTCGAAATCTTCCAAGTAATTGTGGGCATTTCTATTTTGAATGGCATTGACAGGATAGAAGGCAACGCTTTCTCCAATTAAATGAAGCATCTTTTGGGAAAAATAAGAGCGCCAGATGTCGGTAACCCTAAAAACCTTAAATTTTTAAGGAAATCGCAAAATTTACCTGAATTCAACGGTAGTAGGTAAGAAGAGGGTGAAAAAGGCACGCCTGTGGAATAGGGTGTTTTGCGAATTCCAGGGGGCATAGGTTCCTGAAAAATTTTATTCATCCCTTAAATCAAAGTTTTATTGGTGGAAAATAGGAATTTTTCCTGGGACTACCCTTGCCGCGGCTGCCGATCTCGTACGGGTGTGAAACTTGCGGCGCTACCATGGCAGACAACCAGAGTTTTCTGTGTCTTTTCAGGCGGGAAATTTGAACATTCGAAAGTGATGACCAAAAAATCGATAAACCGACGGATTTGAAGGACGCGTTAACACCGTGCACGTAGTTTGTTAAAATGCCAATTTTTCACGGAATGGCCAAAAATTTCATTTCAGATGCAGATTTCTCCAAAACGACGCATTTAAACCACAAGTGT
>JAJQXH010000059.1:165000-187500 GCA_022343465.1 Oscheius sp. G VE-2021
GGAGAATAGAGTCGTTGAAGGAGGCCAATTGACTGTTTCCAGGGATAATTGTTGATCAAAACTAAGACCTGGAATACATATTTTGGCACGCCATCGCGTCGAGACCCAAAAAATCAATCGATATTGATTGATTTGAGGCAACTGTTACAAAAGCAATCGACTAATATTACTTTTAATTAAATCGTCAAAAATTCATATTTTGTAAATTTCTGGCACGTCTTCGGGTCGAGATCCGAAGAATTCAATCTTTATTGATTTATTTGAGGCAATCAATACTTCTTGAGTTATCGATTGATACCTCTTTGGTTTCAATTGGTCAAAGTGTTTGGTTTGCAAAGTTCTGGCGCGCCATCGCGTCAATGCCCAATACAATCAATCGATTTTGATTGGTTTGAGGTGACAATTACATATGATATCGATTGATAATTGTTGAAAAAAAAATTCTGGTACGCGTCGATTCATAATTTGATCTATGACCTACTTTGCAACATAGGGCAAATGAGCTCATACAGTTTTGTGAGTTTAGTTGAATAAAAAACTTACCGTATCTTTTTTGTGGTCCAAGCCTGGGGTTTTACTATGACGGAGATCAACCAATCGTGCAGGTGGAAGGTTGTCGATGTTGCTGGAATTTTCCTGGCTTTCGTATTGTTTACCTAAAACGTATAGTAAGAAAACACGGTTCAGCAAAATAAAATACCGTCACACCAAAACAGGATATCGTTGAAGTTTTCGATTTTCTGCACTGCACGGGAGCTAGCCTGAATTCAGAAACATAAACTAGCAAAACTGACAATTCATCAATTTCATTTTGGTTATAATCTTCAATTGGTCCAAACGTAGTCAAAGTATGGAATTTCTGCGACTTTTGGTTAATTATCGATTTTCAATCCCGGGTTTCCACGAAACAAGGTTTGAAAACTTTCATTTTTGTTCTTAAGAGAACTACTTTTTTCAATATAGTTGGTTATCTATTATTTATTTTGATTTTTTAAATTTTTTATTTTGGCTCAAATGGAAAATTTGCGCTAATAAATTAATTAAAATGCTAATTAAAATGTATCAAAACTTTTTGAAAGCACGTAAATACGAATATTTTCTCTTAGGTACGTTTACGGCTAATTATCACGTATCGGACTCGCCCGCGATAATCTGGAACCAAAATTGGTTTTTTTTAAATTACAACATTCATTTTTGATCCGCAATTTATATTGGCGTGCTTTTTCTTTATAAAACATGGTAAAACATAAAACATACGTTAGTTTCTTGGTAGTTTTCCACAGCAGGCAGTTCAATGTTAGCACTTCGGCAGTTTCCCCTGTATTCGTTAACATCTACTTTAATGTTATTCCAACTCGAAAGAGGTGGAAATTGATACCTAAAACGATTTTTTTTCTTTTTTTTTCTAAAAAAAGGAAAAACCCAATCGCTTCTAGATTGTTGATCCACGCTTCCATCAATTGCAGCTCAGATGGTTGGATAAAAGAGTGATTTCTGTGGGGAAAATGATCAAATACAAAATTTTGTGGCTTACGCAAATCCCTCTGCCAATTCCATGAAACATTTCTGTGTCGTGTTCGAAGAGCATGTGAAATTTTCAATAAAATGTACAATTTTCCCGGATTTGGTGTAAACCGCACTGTAAAATAAATTTAAAAAGAAGTTTACAGTGAAAACATACGCTTCGTCTTCAAAATCTTCCAAGAAATTGTGAGCATTTCTATTTTGAACGGCATTGACAGGATAGAAGGCCACACTTTCTCCAATCAAATGAAGCATTTTCTGGGAAAAATAGGAGCGCCAGATGTCGGTAACCCTAAAAAACTTTAATTTCTTATAGTCATTGCCAAAATGAAATCAGCGGCCAAAATTTTGCATATTAATTAGAATATCTAAGTATCCTCATTCAACATTGTCTCTCGCACTGCGTATCTCATTTCCGCTGCACTAAGGGCCGTTTTGGCATGATTCCAGTGTGGCAAAAGCTATATTGTAAAAACTGAAATTAACCTGAATTCAACGGTAGTAGGTAAGAACATGGTGAAAAAGGCACGTCTGTGGAAGAGGGTATTTTGAGAATTCCATGGAGCGTAGGTTCCTAAAAAAAGGAAAGGGTATGTGAATTCTGCCCAAACTTTGTCAGAATTTTTGGGAAATTGTCATTTGAATTGCCACCAACTCTGCGTCTCCCCATTTCCCACACTCTCTCGCCCACTCTAGCCGTGTATACGTGCGGCAAACGCGTAAAACGGCCGTGTATACGCGCCCCTTTTGCAGCCAAATTATATAAAAGGGGTATGTTTCGGAATCGTGGAAAAGATGTCTACTCAATGAAATATAATAAAAATACTTTGAAAAATCAATTTTTTTTATACTTTGAAAAATCAATTTTAGGTCCTTCCCCTTTAAAGGTATACTCGGAAAAAAAACTTTTGCCCAAATCAAACCTGCTTCTAGAAGAACCGGAGGAGCATGTTTGTTAAAGGTGGCATTGAGTCCAGTTTTTCTGTCCGCGTGGAGAAGTCTAAAATTTTCAATGGTTCTAGATAAAATTGTTTTACCTAAAAAATAGCATCAACATCGGGGTCCTTGTGAACAATTCCTTGTTGAACAGCTGCAGTTTTCATATCTCTGCAGGCGATAAGCTTGTCGTTTCCGTTGGAGTGATCCTAAAATTGATATGATCAAAGGGAAAATGCGAAAGTACACTAATGTATTCTAGGGAGAATCCTTTGGGCCACATATTTTTGTAGCCGAAAAATCTATAGGGATTGAAGAGTTTTTCACTGATGTTTCCTCTGAAAATACTGGATGAAACAGCTTTCTCTCTCTCTCTCTCTCTCTCTCTCTTTCCCTGTCTTTCCCTCTCTTTCTCTCTCTCTCTCTCTTTCCCTCTCTCTCTCTCTCTCTCTCTCTCTCTCTCTCTCTCTCTCTCTCTCTCTCTTTCTCGCTTTTTCGATTTCCCGATTCCGCCGATTAGACTTTCTCACACTCTTTTCATGCAGGCACAATAGTTGTCCGTTTGACGAAATACTCCATGCTCCCGAACACGCAACCAGTTTACGTTCAATTTATCTAGTATTCGTTTATTTTTTTTTTTTAAATTTTTAGCTTTTAACGCCAATTTTGCATTTTTGTTAATACCAACTTTAAAAAAAATTAAAACATTTCAGATGCTTAATAGGAACAGATGCAGTCAGTTTTTCCCGTTTCTAGGAGTTATATTTACGGTATCTTTACTAATGCAAAGCTCCTTTGATACAAATCCAAAATGTAATAGAAGGAAAGTCGATAGCAAAAAAAACAGCGTCTTCCAAACTTTGAAACAGGCCACTTTGAATTTCTTTGACTTCTATTCGCACAAATCACGCTTTCTTCTTACAACAAACAGAAACTAATCATATAATTTTAGATATTTTTGTAAACCAAATTTTTGGAATGTTTTTTTTTATCTTTGGGTTTTGATTTTGATTTTTTGTGTATTCTTAAACAGTGTATAATTTTCCCTGCAGAACATTTTTGCCCTTCAGTGGATTAGGTGCACAAGCAAAAATATTTTTTTCGAACGAACTTGAAAGGAAAACAATATACCAAACACCACGTTTGATAGGACTACGGCGCTACGCTCCAGGCAGCGGAATGTCCTGTTAACGCTTTCAAGACGTCGTCCCAATGCCAGTAAAAATCTAAACACTTACCTTCTTATGATTTAAAAACTTATCCTGATCTATAAATCAGCTCATTGTCGTTTGTTCCCTCTGGTTACGGTAGATCCTGGTTACGGTAGAAAATTGGAACACAAAATTTTTAAAGTTTGTCTCGATACACTTTTTTCCGAAAACCCAAGTCATCTAACATTTTGCCACTGAGACAAGGTTTCTATTTTTCTGCTTGAGCCTGTCTCTGTCTCTTACTTTCTGTCTCTCTCTCTCTCTATCTCTCTATCTATCTATCTATCTATCTATCTATCTATCTATCTATCTATCTCTCTATCTATCTATCTATCTATCTATTATCTATCTATCTCTCTCTCTCTTTGTGTCTTTCTCTGTCTCTCTGTTTCTCTGTTCTCTTACTATGTCTATCTCTCTTTCTCTCTCTCTCTCTCTCTCTCGCTATGCCTCTTTCTCTCTTTCTGTCTCTCTCTGTCTGTCTCTCTCTGTCTCTCTCTCTCTCTGTCTCTCTGTCTCTACCTCAAGGCGCGATATTCTTTCAATCAATATTTCTTCTTTTTTTCGCTCAAAACATTAACTTAATAATGCTGAAAACTGTTTTTAAGATAAATCAAATGGAAGAAGCTGACGAGTGAATAAACGACAATGAGAAAAACGGAAAAGTATCCAAAACTTTTTAAAAATCCAACTTTTATACCCTGTACAGTGAGTTTTTTCTAAGATTCTGTAATTTTTAAGTTCAGCAGTTTATTCTTCTTTGTTTGGCAATTGTTTCACATTTTCAATTTTGTAATTGTAAGTTTTTGAATTTTACACACATATAAATAGAATAAGAGAGAAAGACAGAGAAAGACAGAGAGACTAAATAGAGATACCGAGAGAGAGAGAGAGAGAGAGAGAGAGAGAGAAAAGAGAGAAAGAGAGAGAGAGAGAGAGAGAGAAACACTTTTTTTTTAGAAAAAAGGGGAAAGAAATTTTTTTAACATGTATATCTTGTTCGAAATGGAGTTGCGTAGGCTGGAAACAACCGAAATCAAAGTGCACACACATGCTGATATTAGTTTTTCAGCAGAAGTCATTTGCTCATCTGCTGGCCAAAAACCCTTACCAACAACCCTGCAAAAACATTGTAATAATCGCGAAATGCGGAATTCGAGAAGCATAAGTGGGTAAAAAGTAGCCTATAGCACTTTTTAATAAGAAAGTATCAAATTTTTTTGGGGAAAAACAGAATCATTAACTTTTTGCGAGTTTTCATTTTCAATGGTCCATAGAAATTTCTGATTCATTGGCCAATTTTGTTCAAAGGAACCTTATTTTCCCACGATTCGCGATTTTGGTGTGATATCTTGCAGCCGCCGATGGCTCGTTCAAACAACACGGTGTACCCCACACAAACCGATCAATACGCCCACCCAGAGTGGCTCAAGGCGGCGCATTTTGTCTCAATTCGCCTCAATTTCATTTGAAACTGGTTTTACTTTACATTTTTAAAAAACCATTTAACTTTTAAACTGCAACAATTTGATTTTTTTTATATTAAAAATGGAAGAAGGAGAGAGGACAGTGGAGGAAACGATTCTTCTAAGAAATCCAACTTTTTACCCTGGAAAGTGAGTTAGCTTTAAATTTTCAGTAACGTTTCTTTTTAGCAAGATTTTATTAAATGTTTGGGTTTCATTTTATTTTTTGAACATTGTCATTGTGAGTTTTCATATTTTTCAGAGAGAGAGAAGAGAGAGAAAGAAAAAGAGAAAGTAAGAAATTTTCTATTTTCAGTCCCTTTATGTACTTTTCTACCTAAATATCGCCATTCCTCTCATTGACAACCAAGAAGATCATAATTTAACATCAACGTCTCTTTCATTCGCCCATTTCTTTGGATTGTTAG
Organism: Oscheius sp. G VE-2021; assembly: GCA_022343465.1. Taxonomy (NCBI): domain Eukaryota; kingdom Metazoa; phylum Nematoda; class Chromadorea; order Rhabditida; family Rhabditidae; genus Oscheius; species Oscheius sp. G VE-2021. Next base: position 170,566 of record JAJQXH010000059.1, read on the forward strand.
TGGGCCCTATTTGTATTTATCGTCTCCTTTGGGTAAAATAGTCGTTAAAATAACTTCCGTTCATTTATTTTCAGTTTGAAAGGCACAAAATTCCGAAACCCTTTAATTGGATTTTCTATATTTGTGTTTCAGTATGTGTTGCCTCACTTCAAATATTAAAATGTTTAAAAAATACTTTATAAAACTATTTTTAGGCATTTTTATTTCACTTATTTGCATTTTTCGCGAATCTATTCGACTTTCCTGGGCTTACATTTACAAGTAAGGGATTTCTTTAAAATTTCCTAAAAAAACATTAAAAATGTTTTTCAGGCCTCCTGTGGATTAGTTTACAATATTTACTGGTTGTACTACCAACTATAATTAATTTAATTGATTATAATGTAATTCTTGTTTCTTTTCTATTAAAAATGTGAATTTCAGCCTTGTGATGAAAATCAAGAAAGACTTGTAAAACAACGAAGCTTTGAAATTAAGTCAACTAAGGAAAAGCATGTTTTTGTGAAAGAAAGTGGTGCTTTTCGAATTGTTATTGAAAATGTTGGAAATCAGGTAAAATTTTAATTGAACAGTAATTTTATTTTTGCCTTTTTCAGGAATGGACCGCTGTTTATATAGAAAGATGGGTGTGGAGTCCGAAAAAGTCAAGAGAAAAATTGGTTGATAACATTCAGTTGTATCTTCGTATGAATTTTGATGTAGACAAGCCGATAGCTTCAGGAGAATCAATAGTGGTAAGCAGAATGAGTGTGTATATGTGAGTATGTGAGTGAGTGTGTATGTGGATGTATCCGTGTGTATGTGTAAGTATGTGTATATATGAGTATGTAAATGTGTGTGAGTGTGGATGTGTATATGTGTGTATGTATATGTGCATGTGAGTATGTGAGTGTATATGTGTGTATGCGCGTGTGTATGTGAGTATATGCTAAAGTACATATGTGTGTCTGTGTGTCTGTGTGTACGTGTATATGTGTATGTGGTTGTCTATATGTATGTGTATATGTGTATGTGGGTGTGTGCAAATGTATTTCTGTGTGTAAGTTTGTCTGTGTTGTGTAAGTTTGAGAGTGTGAGTGTGTAATTGTGTGAGCGTCTGTATGTGTGTGTATGAGACTGTGTGTAAAAAAACATTTCAGATAGTTCCTGAAACACACACCGAACTTGGCGCTCTGAAAGCTCTTGGTTATCGTTCCTTCGGTCCAGAAAAGGGATTCACCGTGAAGACAGTGGTCACAGTTTCTAATACAACCGGCAGTTTCAATCACTCCACTTCATATCACGAAGGCTTCGACTATTCTACCAATCAAACTATTTTTGTCCCGGTCTGAACTTGTTTCTTTTTATAAACCTTTAATCAACTTGTTCAAACTGTTTCCGTTTATATCAGGGGTTCTAAGTTGGTTTTGTCTGCTGTGTTTGTTTTGCGCCACCTCCTCATTGCGGTTTTCACAGTCTCCGTTGCGCAGAGCAGTTTTCATTAAGCCAGAGGCGGCGTTGAAACTGGGAGAGCGGATTGTGGTAAGCTGAAAGATAGAGAAAAAAAGAGAGAAAGGGAGAGAGAGAGAGAGAAAGAGAGAGAGAGAGAGAGAGAGAGAGAGAGAGAGAGAGAGAGAGGTTTATGTGTGTGAATGTGTCATGTGTGTGAGTAAGTGTTTAATGTGTGTGTGTGTCTTCCAATCTCTTTCAGATAATTCCCGAAACTGGAGCTCACAAAGCAAAGGGCTTCCGTTCCTTCGGCACCAACAAATGTTCCCAGATCGTGACTACAATTAAAGCTCACGAACCAGGAAAAGGTGATATTTCTCAACTTGTCGAACTGTATGATGACAACACGAAAAGACCCCGGGCTTCGCATATAGTCAAAATCATGATCAGGTTTTAACTATGTTATTTTTGAATAAACCTCTTTCCAGTGTGTGTGCGTGTGTGTGTGGCCAGAACGGCAGATTCACCCGAGCCGACTCGTTGCAATTAGCAGACGAGAAGGCCCTAATCGCCGGACATCACGTGTGGTGGTCGACATGCATCGATCGCCATAATGGCAACTGAGATTCAAATTCATTTTTCTTCTTTGTTTCACATCCTTGTCTAAATTTATTTACATCGCCGTTGAAGATTGAATGAAGCTGTTAAGCTTTACAAATCGGAAGAAAGTTGCCGACGTTGAGGGGAATGAGGCACCCGTACAAAATCCCACTTCTTATCCGCAGAGGTAAGAAAAGGTGTACAATTTATCTCATCTACCCTCCTAGCTGTTGCTTTGGTTGGTTTGTTTTCGAGATTGAGATATTCAAGAGAGTGTGTTGGAAAGAGATAGAGAGAGAGAAATACAGAGAAAACAAACTTTTTCCGCTAATCATCTCCATTTTGTTCAAGAAACCGGAAGAAACATACCCAATCTTTATTGCATTGTACGCAAATTTGCTGCTTGTACTAGTTGGATTCCACCCTGCAGATGAGGTTTTTTAAAATTATTTTAAAATCAATTAAAAGTTTTAGTTTACCCGCAATCTTCGAAACTTTAAATGTGTCACATCTGGTTTTGTTTTGGTAAGCTCTCTTTCTTTCTCTTTCTCTCTCTCGCTCTCTCTCTTTCTCTTTTCATCTCTCTATCTCTATCTGTCTCTCTTTCTCTCTCTCTCTAATCTACCCCCATTTAAGGTCTGCTGTCTCTACATCTGGGCCATTCTCACTCGTAATCTGGAAAACCCATATGACATTCTATTTTGTAAGAATCCTTTCCAAGTCACCCCTTTTTTCACTTTTAGTCCCTTATTTCGCAGCACTGACTTACTTATCTGTAATTCTGCCAAGAATTTCGAATACTTCGCTTCACTTGGTAAGAACATTTTTCATCATATAATATAATCTTTCAGCCACGTATATATGATAACCTCGTCTTGGAAAAGGAATTCGAAGAAAGGGATCAACAGGAAAAGTGGCTCTCTGTGATAGAAAGTGGAGCTTTCAGAATTGTGGTTGAGAATGTGGGAACAGAAGTGGGTTTTCTAGTTACAGGTGGCTAGTTAGTTTTAGGTATGCAATGGCTTCGAACTTAAACGATTCACGACTCTTCCAGAGAGTAGAATGATGTGGGATTTGAGACTTAACATTTACGTTGATTTTAAGTTGAATCCGGGACAGTCTGTTGTGGTTAGTTGAGTGAGAGAGAGAGATAAATAAAAAGAGAGAGAAACAGAGACAGAGAGAGGGAGAGAGAAAATGAGATCCCATTTTCCAGATCATTCCCGAGACTCATGAAAAATCCGGCGCATACAAGGCTCCCGGCTACCGTTCCTTCGGACCGAACAATTTTTTTCGTATCGAAACCGCGGTCATTGTAAGGGAGGTGAAAATTGTCAAGGCAAAAGCCATTTATTCCACAAAACTTGTACAGCAATTTGACCACCCTTACGTTACTAAAATGACCCCAGGAAGAATTGTGGAAGATCGAATGATGCCCTAGAGCAATTACATGACAATCTTGTGTTTCTGTTGTTTGTGCCGATGTAATGTTCTGAATTCAATAAATTGTTTCGAAATCTTTACCATTGTTTAGGAATTTTTGAGACTAAAGCCTTTGGCAGAGGGTAGGTTGGTTAAGGTTACAGTAGGCCAAATTGAAGGTACTGTGCTTGAGGCTAAGGTAACTCATTCTGATGTTGCCTAGATCATCTGGATGCTGAGTTGGTCAAGTTACGGTTGGTCATTCTAAGGTTACTGTAAATCATCCTGACTGTACTGTTGGTCATTTTGAGGTTAGGGTAGATCATCCTCAGGTTGCGGTTGTTAAATCTTTGGTAAGATATCCTTGTTTGATGTTACGGTAAGTTATCTTACATTATGATAGGACATACAGAGCTTAAAGCAAATGTTTCCGCTCTTGCTATATCTCTCTCCTGTATTGCGAGCAATGTAGCGTGAGACGATTCTAAGACGTCGGAAAGGATAGTTGAAACAACCTTTTCCATGATGTAAGTCTAAAGTTCTTTCTGATAATTCCATCCATATCATAATCATGAGCCAAAGCGGCAGATCCACCCGACCCAGCTCCTAGCTATTAATTGGCAAAAAGGCCTAAACCGCCAGATGTCACGTATATGGGTGGCAGCCCACGCACATGTGCATTTATCGATCAACACCGCATAAGCATCATGACAAATGAGGCTTATTTTCTTTTTCCTTCTTTCTTTTAGACCTCTACTTTTTTTAAATGTTTCTTTAGGTCAAATGAAGCTGTTCGGCTTTAAAAATCGGAAGAAAGAAGTCGACGTAGAGGAGAATGCCGCACCCGTACAAAATCCCACTTATTATCGGAAGAAGTAAAGGAAATTTATTAAAAAAATGGAATGTTTGTTTTAGTGTTTACTTGAGAAATCTATGGCTTATATCCACCATCACAGCTCTTATTTTGGTTTGTTTGAGAGAGAGAGAGAGAGAGAGAGAGAGAACAAACTCTTTCAGCTAATCATCGTTAACCTGACCAAGACACCGGAAGGGACATACTCAACTGCTATTGCCTTTTTCGCTAATTTGCTGCTTGTGCTAATTGGGTTCGCCCCTGCTGAAGAGGTAGTTTTTTTTTAATTAAACCAAAGTTTCAGTTTACCCGCAGTCTCAAAAACTTTAAATATGTCACACGCGGTTTCATTCTGGTACGTTCTCTCTCTCTCTTTCTCTCTCTCTCTCTCTATTTTTCTTTTTCTCTCTCTCTCTGTTCTCCTCTTCCACGTCCATTTAAGATCTGCTGTCTTTACATCTGGGCGATTCTCACATGGAATCCGAAAAACTCATATCTCGCTCTAGAGTGTAAGATTCATTTTCAAACACCCCTTTTATATATTTTAGGTCCATTTTTCGCAGCTCTTACTTACTTCTCTGTAATTCTGCCGAGAATTTCGACTAGTTGTTTTTACTATCTATATATACAATTGGCAAATGGGTCTCTCTCTTTTTGTTGGTTCGCACCTCCGCCCTTCATTTCCCCGCTGGAGAAAGGGCGGCGCGGTGTTGAGCTTGGGATTATGGCATAAAATTAGCATAAGTACTTTTGATTTCAAAGGTGATCTCAGCGGTTGAAGGCTGCCCAAAATAAAGCGGCGAAGGCCGCCCAATGAAGCGGCCGAAGGCCACCCAATGAAGCGGCCGGAGGCCGCCTAATAAAGCTGCCGAAGGCCGCCCAATGAAGCGGCCGGAGGCGGCCTAATAAAGCGGCCGAAGGCCGCCTTCCCCAGAATGCGCAAACCCGCGCAGCGGGTTTGTGAATTCTGGTGTAAGAACATCTCTACTTCAAAGCATTTACTTTCAGCCATTGAACAATGACAATTTCATCTTGGAAAAGGAAGTCGAAGAAAGGGATAAGCCGGAGAAGTGGCTTTCTGTGAAAGAAAGTGGAGCTTTCAGAATTGTGGTTGAGAATGTGGGAACAGAAGTAGGTTTTTTTAGTTACAGGTGGCTAGTTAGTTTTAGGTTTGCAATGGCTTCGAACTCAAAAGATCAATGAATCGTCCAGAAACTAGATTAAGATGGGATTTAAGCCTTAATATTTACGTTGATGTTAAGCTAAATCCGGGACAGTCTGTTGTGGTTAGTTAGAGAGAGAATTAGAGACAGAGCGAAGAGAGAAAGAGAAAATAAGATCCCATTTTCCAGATCATTCCCGAGACTCATCAAGAACCCGGTGCATACAACGCCCAAGGCTACCGTTCCTGCGGATACAACAAATATTCTTATATCGAAACCGCGGTCAATGTATTAGATGGAAAATCTCGCAAGACTGAAGTTATTTATTGCACAAAACTCATTCAGCAATTTGTCCACCCTTACGTAATGCCCCCAGGAAAAATTGTGGAAGATCAGATGAGTCCCTAGAGCAATCTCAGGACAATCTTGTGTTTCTATTGGTTGTACTGCTGTAACGTCTTAAAATCTCGTGTTTCTGTTGTTTGATCCGATGTAATGTTTTCAATTCAATAAACCTTTGTTTCGGAAACTTCGAAACCACAACTTGCCGCAGAGGGTTGAGTGGTGAAGGTTACAGTAGGTCAAATTAAAGGTACTGTACTTGTGGCTACGGTAGATCATTCTGAGGTTACGTAGAAAATTTTGAAGCTAGGGTAGATCCAGTTACGGTAGTTCATTCTAAGGTTACGGTATGTATCCTTCGGTTACGGTAATATATCCTTTTAGAGAAACGGTAGGTTATCCTGCATTCGTATAGGACATCCTGAACTTACGTTAACTTTGGTTAACACATTCAAGACCAAAGGCTACCGTTCGGGCCCAACAAGTTCTCCCACATCGAAACTGTTGTTTCAGTTCACAAGAAAAGTCGTTACTTTTTGAAAAGTCCTACTTCGCTGATTCAGCAGTTTTACCTTGCTTACATCCAGAAAATGACCCATGAAAGGATTGTGGAAAATGTGTTTGTGTGTGAATGAGTGAGTGAGTGAGTGAGTGCGCGGGAGTATGAATATACGCATCATATGTGTACATTTCAATTAATGTCATATTATTAGTATAAAATCGAAACAGTCCCATATTTGGTATCACCAGTACATATACACGAATCTGACGACCAGCAAAAAGTACATACAAAGGTTTTACAAACCAACGGCTTTGAATTGCTTAGCCCTTCTCTCGGCTACCACAAATGCTATAAATGCAATAACACCAGCCACTGATGAAATAAGCAACTGCCAATATAACTTTAAAAGTGATCCAGCATAAACGGAAGCGATTGTTGGTAGAGACTAAAAATAGAAAATCATAAGAAAAAGTACTTAACTTACAGAAACAAATTTCATAACGGAGTTTGCCTGGGCAGATTCTTGTTCATAGCGAATTGTGATAAAAGAGTAAATTCCACTGTTAGCAAGGCAATCACACACTCCCATGAGGTAACCAGCCAGAAGAGCCACGGCAACGCTAATAATGAGATATTAAGTAAATTTGGGAAAGGTACCTAGGATGGATGAAGGCTATGTCATCTGTCTTTTCGTAAGAGGCGTTGCCAGGAATGTTAATAAAAACTAAGGCAAATGCTGTGCAGCCGGCAAGAGAGGCCACAAGGACAAGAGGGTACACCCCACGGCGGTTGGCACGTTCTCCGAGAATTATCAGGGAAAGTCCGGCTAGAAAAATGTATATTCGTATACCTTTTTTTCTGTGTGCGTGGGTTGGTGAGTGAATGTTTGTTGGTCGGTCACGAAACCCCGTCTTTATAGATTCAGTTATTTTAAACGGCCTTTGACAGGTTTTGGTAGCCTCAGGCCGCTTTTGACACACCCTTCAGTCGCTTGTCACAGATTCTGGAAACCTTAGGCCGCTGTAAACAGAAGCTGGTGCCGCAAAACCGCTTTCGCTAGATTCCTGATTCATCAGGCGTCATTGAATAGATAATGGTAACCTCAGGCCGCTTTGGTCTAACTTGATAATCACCCGAATGCAGATCAAATCTGAAGACTTCAGGCTGCTGTTGATAGAATAGGGTTAGCTCATGCTTTTTTGAGTGTATGTTGGTGATATCGGGCCGAGGTTCTCTGTTATGAGACCTAAGGCCGCTTTGAATATTTTTGGTGACCTCAGTCCGCTTCTGGCAAATAGTTATTACCTGTGATCTGCCCTGCTCCAACCGCAATCGAATTCCAGGCAATCAGAACATTCGTGTTCATGTTGAAGGCAGTGGTGGAAACGAGCGCAGTTGAATAGACTCCCGAATAAATGCCAGCTTCCAATCCAGCAAAGATAAACAATGGGAACAGAAAAGCCATGTCCTTCGAAGTCATAAGCCGCACAGATTTTTCTACATGTGTTTTTGTTTTCAATGAATGCATCCAATCTTACTTATCTCCTTCCAAGTGTTTGTATCTTCAACAATGGTATGTGGGGCTGGTTTCATCATGGCGAAGGTGATACATCCTTCAAAACTAATTCAAGACAAAGACAAATAGAATCTTACCCAATATACTGAAGGCACAGTAACCTAAATAGATCTGTCTTGTAAGTTCGTGGGAGATCTTTTGTTCGTTGTTGGTTGAAAACATAACTAGGAGGAAGACACCGCCGATTATCATACTAAAAACTTTTCATCGGACTTTAAAATCTTAAAATCACAGTTTTTAAAAGATCTTTCTTTATAACACAGACTACATATGACTTTTTAAGCAAATAGATCAATTTTAATGGGCTATCGCGGGAGTGCCCTGCAAGGTAAAACTTTTAGTAGTCCTCTGTTTTATAGAAGTGAAATTTTTATAGCACTTTAGCGCCAAAGCAAAAAAGGGGAGCGAGTATAAATTTTTTAGATCATTATTGGGTGATTAAATTTTGCTACTTCGCATTTTAATTTAGGTGATGAATTTTTTTGGTATATGAAAATTACATCTTTTTCAATTTAAAAACTAATGCAATCTTTAATTATTTTTATTCAAAGCCTTAAGTTTGTTTCTATACATCAATGCTGATCAATTGGAGCACAAAAAAAGTGTACCAATCGGGATCGAACCTTGGTCGTGCGGTTGGTAATTTAAAGCTCCAATATGGGCAAACGGTCAGCCCGGTCTTGAGAACCTTTGTTTCTAGATGCCGGGCGCGCGCACAATAACCCGGGTATAAAAATCAATATTGACCTGAACTATAAATTGTCAATTGCACCCTTATCGTTAGTCCCTAAATGTTCCTTTTTAACAACATTTCTTAGGAAACGCAAAAAAAATCGTCAGTCTAACCGACAGGATAAAATCGGAGGGATTAAGCACATCTGGAGATAATTGCTTGAAGCAGATGTATCACACACCCGTATGGAATCGGCACTTCCCGTGGAGGTAGACAGGTGCCATTATCCTCCAGGTAGGCTTGGGACCGTCTTAATCCAACGGTCCCAATCCCGCCCAACCCCCTCCCCCTCAGCTGTCTACCTCAAATGGACCTTGCGCCGCCTAAAAACCGTCGCAGGGGCTATTGGGGTGGGTGCTCCCGCTGCCACCCAGCGGGAAAGCACTCAATGCAATTCAAGAGTGGCATAATTTTTGGAATCCCTCCGAGGAGGGAGACAAAAGCTTTCCAATAATTGAACGTACCTGATCATAAACAACATCCACAAAATTCCACTGTTCCTACTGATAGTCTTTTCTGTAGAATTTTGCGCCAAAACTAAGCCGACAGCCGTTCCAACCACTAAAATTAAACTTTTCATTATTAAAACTTAGAAGTTACCTGCTGCACAAATGCCCTGAAGAATCGCGGTAAAATACAAAAAGTAGGGATTCAAAAAAAGAAATCCAGCCATGTAAACAGTGTTTACTAAAAATTACGCACAGATGAATAAAAGTGAGCTGGCTCACCTAGACTGCTCAAAACCAGACTCCATTTAGTACCAAGGGCAATAACAATTGGTGCAGCGAATAAGTTGGCAAATGTGTAAACAAAAAGGGTGAGTGTTGTACTGAAAAATGATTTGTGCGTGTAAGTGTGTGCGTGTGTGCGTGTGTGTGTGTCTTTACCTGTAGTAACCCGCAAATTCACTAAAACGTGGATCCTCTTCATGCCTAGAAGCTAAAACAGGTTGAACTGTGAAACCCTAAACAAGTTAATGAATCTGCTACGGGTGATTCACCTGTGTAATTATTGCAGAATACAAAAGGCACATTCCTAATCCAAGTTGAATTACAGTGATGGTCTCTTGAGCGAAAAACTAAAAAAAATTTCCATTTAAAAAAAATAATTTTTCTCTCGCTCTTTTCCCTTAAGGACCAAACGTCTCCATTGTCGTATATTTGATATAATTTGTTTTGTTTAATTTTTTTAAAACATAAACATCTCTCTCCACACAAAATCCAAACGTGAAAACATACTCTCATTACGTACGCTGTATTCAGCTGAGGCAGCTTGAGACCGCTGCTGTAACTTAAAAATAGATTGAACTTTAAAAAACAAGTTTATAACGTTTTTAAAAGGGAATTTTCTGGAGGTACACACACTTATCTCGGCAAATATTAACTTTGCGCAGACAAAATGCAGAGTGAGAGGTAAGGAAACAAGTGTTCCAGGAGTGTTGTTGCTTTGGTTTAGGTCCTAAACGGTACCATTTTTGAACAGATTCTATTGTCGGTTTTCTAATACGAAAAGAGGATTTGCTATCACTTTTCGCATGCATAAAAGAAACGCTCTATTTGAAGACCATTGGTTACAACTTCACCAAATCAAACGTCGAAACCTAGAGAAGCAAAATTCGTTTTAAAGTTACATCGTGATCAGGGACTTTTAAGGAATTTGTCTCGTATGAAAGAGCTTCACAGAGTATTTTTAAAAAAAATTAAACAGTTGGGGGTTTAAATGCATTGTCGCGCCACGATTGTTATACCCGTATGATATCAGCGACCGGGCAAGGGTAGTCCTCCCGAGCAAGGGTAGCCCCAAACTGTTATATATTTTTTTAATAACTTTTCATGCTCTTTATTATGAAATAAAGTTTTTTTAAATGGTCCCTTTAAGCTCACCTTTAGGCAAATCATTTTGTTTCTATTGGTCTTTCAAACAACAGAGCACATGAATGTTGATGGAAATTGTAGCGCCGTACTAGTCCCTTTTCACGTGAGCCAATTAAGTATAATAATGCGCCGGATGCATGGAAAGAGCAACTTTTTTTGTAAAACTAGTTTTCGTCAAAGATCGAAAATCTCACGCACCTTTCCGGAAACCTTAATTTCACCTTCTACTTCGCTTGGAATAGTCGAATAGTCGAGATCTCCGGAAAATTCATCTTCTTCTTCATTTGGTTGGTTCAGAAGAAGAATTCCTTCCTTAAAGTGTTGCATGTGTATGCTTCATTTTTTTTCTGACTGGATTATCGTCTTCTAGGGCATCAGATAGGCGTCGAGCTGGCTGATGCTCGATTCCTGAAGGCAGCATTCTGAAAAGTTCAATTTTTTTTTAAAACATCCAGAAATAAGTGAAAGAGAGAGACAGAGACAAAAATCAGAACACAAACGTGAAAAAAGAAACACTTTCTATGCAGACAAGCCAAACAACAACTGTAGGCGCGAAAAGGAAACCAGTTTGCCCGCTGAACGAACAATAAAAGTTTAAGTAGGGTTGGAAAACTTTTTTTTAAAAATGCTTTTCATAGAGATTTTTCTACTCGAAAAAATGTTATTTCAAATGAAAAAAATAATGGTTATTTTCAAATGTTTAAATGAATAAACTGTTAGAAATTGATTTTGTCAGCCAATTAAGAAAAAGCGGAGATATTTGGTTAGTCATATTCATTAGTGAAGAATCATCAAAATGTCTAGTTCATGGAGTGGCAAATGTTTAAAGTTTTGAACCCCGTGGTCACTTCCTGGCGCGGAAACCGGTCTCCAAGGTCGTGGAAATATTGATAGCATGTCCGATCTCTGAACATTAGCGAACATTAGGAAACTTGGATGAACAGTGACAGAGAAAGAAAGAGAGAAAGAGCGAAAGAGAGAGAGAGAGTTTGTGTGTGTATGAGAGAGAGAGAGAGAGTGCAAGATAGAAAAGATAGATAGGCACCGCAATCCAAAATTTGCCATGATTTATGTTGATATTTTGATTTATCACACTTACACTTAAATTTTTTCTTTTGTTTAACTCATGCAAATTTCATCCACAACGAAGCGAAATATTTTATGTACACACGCCTTTTCTTCCGTTTTTCGGCTACTGTAAGATTTTAATTTAAAACTTTTATTAGAATAAAATCGAAATAGTCCCATATTTGGTATCACCAGTACATACACATGAATCTGACGACCATCAATAAGTACATACAAAGGTTTCACAAACCAACAGCTTTGAATTGCTTAGCCCTTTTCTCGGCTACCACAAATGCTATAAATGCAATAACACCAGCCACTGATGAAATTAACAACTGCCAATATAACTTCAGCAATGATCCAGCATAAATGGAAGCAATGGTGGGCAAAGACTGAAATTCTAAAATCATTGAGGATTAAGTACTTAACTAACGGAAACAAATTTCATGACGGCGTTAGCTTCGGCAGATTCTTGATCATATCGAACAGTAATAAACGAGTAGATTCCACTGTTAGTCAGACAATCACACACTCCCATTAGATAACCTGCCAGAAGAGCCACGGCAACGCTAAACTCCATTTATGTTGTAACTTTGGCAAAAGGTACCTGGGATGGATAAAGGCTATATCATCTGTTTTTTCGTAAGTGGCGTTGCCAGGAATGTTGATAAAAACAAGGGCAAAGGCAGTGCACCCGGCGAGACAGGCAACGAGGATAAGGGGAAAAACTCCACGACGATTGGCACGTTCTCCGAGGATCGTCAGGGAAAGACCGGCTGAAAAAGACGTATGTTTAAATGTGAATGCGGGGGTGCATGTATTTATGTGTGAGTGCGTGTATCTGTGTGCGTATGTGTACGAGTGTAAGTATTGGTGTATATAGGTGTGCATGTACCTGAATGTGTGCAGGTATATTAGTTATGCATGTTTATTCTAGGTCCTTTTAACATATAGTTGTTGCCATGCCTAGTTCTCGAAAAAATTCTAATTTGTGCCAAAATTATGATGTCGAAGTTAAAAGTCTAACTTCGACATCATAATTTTGGCACAAATTAGCATTTTTCCAAAAACTAGGTTTGGCGAAAGGTATATTAGGGTAATCTCAGGCATATTTTGACAAATTCGGGTGACCCTCAGGCCGTTTTTAACAAATTCAACCTTAGCCGGTTTTTTTTCTTGACCAAATGTTTCCGTGAGCGACGTCCGGGTCAGGAAACCCAGTTTCGGTCGATTGGGAACAGGTTTTGGTCACCTCACGGAATTTTAGGCCACTCCCCACACGCTTTAGTAACCTCAGGCCGCCCGCCTTGTAAAGGTTGAGCCTGCTAACCTCAGGCCGCACTGGTGTGGATGTGATCCCAGGCCTTTCCCTATAGTTTCTCAGGTTGATTTGCTCAAGTTGTGGTAACCTCAAGCCTCTTTAAAAGAATTCTGGCAACTTAAAGCCGCAAAAGAGAGTCTATTTTTTCTGATCTCACGCTTTTTCCACCGGTCTGGTAACCTCAGGCTGCTTGTATTATGTTGCCGTAACCTCAGGCTGCCCTAGACAGATCCTGGTAATTACAGGATTATTATGTGTTGGAAACCTTAGGCGGCTTTCGACATGATTTGGTAACCTCAGGTCGCAAATGTTAGATGCTTGCGCTTTCAAGTCTCTTTTGATTTAGCCATTTCAGATTCTGGTGACTTTAGACCGCTTTGGACGTATTCCGGTAATCACCTTAAGATGTAATAGGCATTGTGCTTTGCAGATTCTGGTAACTTCAGGCTCTGATAACTTCAGGCGGCTGTTGACAAATTTCAGTAACTTCAGGCCTCTGTTGCCAAATTGTGGTGACTTTAGGCAGCTTCGAATGCATTTTGGTAACCTCTTACCTTGCTATGCTAATTTTCTGTAAACTAATGCTACCCAGAAACTGTTTCCCTGACTTCATGCCGTTTTGGAAAGAACACTTTGATATTATATCTTTGAATCTTCTCTCTCTTTAATCTTTTTCTCTCTCTTTTATCCCTATCCTTCTATATGTTTTCTGTCTATCTCTTTTTTCTCTGTTAATCTCTCTATCTCTCTCTTACCTGTTATCTGTCCTGCTCCCACCGCAATTGAATTCCATGCAATTAAAACATTAGTGTTCATGTGGAAAGCTGTGGTAGAAACGAGTGCTGTAGAATAAACTCCTGAATAAATCCCGGCTTCCATTCCAGCAAAGATAAACAGTGGGAAGAGCAGAGTCATATCCTTGGACGTCATCAACCTTACAGATTTTTCTAAACTTGTTTTGTTTTCAAACAATTTATCGTAACCTACTTATTTCCTTCCAAGTGTTTGTATCTTCAACAACAATGTGTTGCGCTGGTTTCATCATGGCGAAGGGGATGCAAGCTTCAAATTGCTTTAAAAAAAACTACAAAACTTCGTTCTTACCCAAAATACAAAAACCAGTGTAACCTAAATGGATCTGTCTTGTAAGTTCGAGGGAGATCTTTTGTTCGTCGTTGCTTGAAAACATAACTAGGAGGAAGATACCACCGATTATCATGCTGAAAAGTCTTATTTAGTTTCTGATGATTAAGTGAGATCAGAGACGCATCAGAGGATGATAAGAGGGCAGAGACGAGAGTCAGCAGATTTCGGGTACGCAGATTCATAGGATTCAGAGGGGTATATTGCCGTTTCCGTGAGAAACCGTCGAATTATATTCAGAAAATGTTTTATTTGCGTTACAGAGAATTCAGTTAGATTACCTGATCAAAGGTCTGCTCATAAAGCGCGCGCCGTTGCGAATAGCTACCTTAATCTTGGTGCCCGCGTTTTCTGACGCAACCAGTACTTCAGTCGAGGTTCTGGGCTGACGCTGAACGTTTCTCAAATGAATTGCTAATGGTTTTCCTAATAAACTAAAAGGTTAGTATTTACCTATACTCTTTACGGGATCTGGGCCTTAATAATGTGTTAATCTGAATTACCCGTGAGGGTTTCTAATCCCACAGGCCTTAGGCTTTTTCCTTATGACAACTGACCCCTAGGACATTTTGTTTTGTTTGTTGATACTGATTCTTCCATTTCAGAATTAATCTGTGTCGTTCTGTGGAAGAACTAAAGCCAAACTGCCGCCTGCTGACTTGCGCCGACCCGTCATATTGATCACCTGCCGGATTGTCGCCATTTGTCGTTTGATTTATTGTGTGAAAAGTTTAGTAATAAACTTCGAGCGCGCTGATTCAAAGGTTCCAAAGAGGTTATAAAAGCAAATTTAGAGAATTTTGAGTAGGCCAGAGATACAGGGGGGAGACACAGGTCAGAGACAAGAGGCTTCTGCAGGGTCACATACGCAGATTTAGATAATTCTGCAGAGGTTAGAAAAGCAGATTCTTAGAGGTCAAAGACGCATATTAATTTGAATTCTGCAGTGTTTACAGACGCATTTGATTCTGCATTGGATTCTTGAGGTCATAAACGCAGATTTAAAAGATGCTCCAGAAGTCAGATACGCATATTCATATGAATATATAAATGCCAGAGATGCAGATTCAAATAAATCAGTAAGAGTCAGAGACGCAGATTCGGTTGATTTGAAGAGCTCTATTCTACAGTGGTTAGAGACGCAGAATGCAGATTTTCAAAGAGGTTAGACACGCTGGTTTTGAAGAGGATAGCACTCATATCCAGAGAACTCGGCAGGGGTCAGAAACGCAGACTCAAAAGACGCTGCAAAGGTCAGAGACACAGAATAGAATTGTTTTTTTTTCAAGAATTGAACGCACCTGATCATAAACAACATCCACAAAATCCCACTGTTCCTACTGATCGTTTTCTCTGTAGAATTCTGAGACAACACTAACCCAAGAGCCGTTCCAATTACTGAAAAATTGTCAAATCTTTTTCACTAATAAAGTTTAGAAGTTACCTGCAGTAGAAATACCCTGAATAAAGGCACTAAAATACAAAAAGAAGGGATTTAAGAAGAGAAATCCAGCCATGTAAATAGCGTTACCTGAAAACTGGCCGATAAGTTTAAGTCAGTACCTCACCAAGACTGCTTATTACCAAACTCCATTTGGTACCAAGTCTTTTAACGATGGCGGCAGCGAACAAGTTGGCAAATGTGTAGACAATATAACAGAGCGTTGTACTGAAAATGTATCTGCGTTTGCTCTCTCTCTCTCTCTCTCTCTCTCTCTGTGTATGTGTCTCTGTTTTTATGTATATGTGTTTTAGTGGTTGTGTCTGAGTGAGAGTGAGAGTGTGCGTGTGTGCATGCATGTTTGTATGTGCATATATCCGTGTGGGGGTATGTATGTATGTGCGCATGTGTGTATGTGTGTATGTTTGTATCTGTCTCGGTGTGTGATCGTGAGCGTGTATGTGTCTGTGTCTGTGTACGTGTGTATATGTGTGCACGTGTCTGTGTGTATATGTGGGTATGTATATATGTATGTATGTTCACGTGTGCGTATGTATATGTGCGTGTGTGTATGTGCGAGTGTGTGTGAGTGTGTAAGTGTGTGTGTGCGTGTGTGTGTGTGTGTGTCTACGTGTGGGTATGTTCTTGTGAGTGTTTACATGTGTGTGTCTGTGTCTGTGTGTGTCTGTATCGTTGTATATGTGTGCATGTGTGTAGTGTTTCTGTGAACATTCACCTGTAGTAACCCGCATATTCTGAAAACCGTGGATCCTCTTCGTGTCTAGATGCAAAAACTGGCTGAACTGTAAAGCACTAAAAAATATTGAAATCAGGCGCCAATGTGTTTACCTGTGTGAGTACTGCAGAATACAGAAGACACATTCCCAATCCGAGTTGGATTACATTGATAGTCTCTTGAGGGAAGAACTGAAAATCTTTATTTTTCTATTTTTTTTTCACTATTTTTTGATTCTTTACTATACTTTTTTTCTTTTTTTTTATTGTTTACTATTGCTTTGCTTGTTTTTATCTGCGTTTTGTATTTTTACATTAAATTGAAAACCTATTTTCACAAAATTACCATACTTTGAAACATACTTTCATTATGTGCTCTGTAGTCAGTTGATGCTGCGTGAGACCGCTGTTTATAAACTTAAAAATTAATAGAACTTTAAAAAAAGTTTATAATGTTTTCAAAAGTGAGTTTCCTGGAGGTAAACACACTTATCTGGGCAAATATTAACTTTGGGCAGACAAAAGGCACTGTGAAATGAAAGGAAACAACTGTACGAGGAGTTACCTTAGGATCAAAATGGAGTCATGTTTTGGGATACTCGTTTCTCGATTTTCTAATACGAAAAGAGGATTTTATGTTACTTTTCTCGCGAATAAAGAAACTAGTGTCAGAAAACTATCGACCATTGCATAACCAAACCAAACCTCCAAACCTAGAAACGCGAAAACCGCTT
>JAJQXH010000059.1:197500-245000 GCA_022343465.1 Oscheius sp. G VE-2021
TACATTCATTCATTGAAAGTTTTGAGGACCGCGTTATATTTTGCGCTTGGGGCCCCGAGAGAGAGAAAAAGAGAGAGAGAGAGAGAGAGAGAGAGAGAGAGAGAACGAGAGAGAGAGAGATAGAGAGAGAGAGAGAAGATTGTAACTACCAACCAATTCAACTCCAGAAGGCTCCTCCATGGGAGGTCCGTTCGAACCCTCGGAGTTGTCCTCGGAAGAGCGGCTGGCGGAGGAAGCTTCCGAAACCTCCCTATTTTCTTCAAAGGAGCTTAAGTTGATGCTGCCATCAGAGTCCTGTTCAACTGAAAGCAATTATTTGCATCTGAAAAAGAACTTACAGTAACGCTTATGGTAGATACATTTGGGAGGCATTTGGGAGAGCACCGCACCCCGGTGGGACAAGGGAAGAAGTGAGGTCTTCTCCATGCCTTTGCCACGCAAATTTCTCGTGGCGTTCGCTATGCAATTTTACGAGACAAAGAAAATGCTAACAGGATGAGGATGTTTTCCGAATTTCGTTATCAATGCTAATCACAGCTGCTGCGTTGAAATGAAAGGAAAAGAGACAAAGGGAGGGAGAGGGAGAGAGAGGAAAAGAAAAAAAGAGAGAGAGAGAAAGAGAGAGAGAGAGAGAGAGAGAGAGAGAGACGGCAATATTATCAAAGCAACAGTAAACGTGAAATAAAGGCAAATAATTGTCAAATAAGTTTATCTGACCATATTTTCGCAATTTCTCTTTATTTCGTGGGTTGATTCCTTCTTCAGAAGTCACTCGGACTTTTCCTTCTTCTCTCCGTCGCTGTTCTTCCCATTTTCCATGTAGAGCTTGATGATGCTCTCCACCATCTGCATCATCTCCTGGCGTCCCCTCTGAAATTAACTAATTGTTGCAGTTTGTGGCGGCATTTCTACCGTGGCAGAATCAAGAATGCGAAAATTGGGTGGCTGTTATATTAAAAACTTTCCATGATGAATCTTTGGTTAAATTCATATTTCCCAAGCAGAATTCAAAAAAAAGCTAAGTGCCATATGTCCCAAAACATGAAAAGCGAAAATGAACCGCGGCGGGGTGAAATTATTCTAATTTCGGGCGGGCATTTCCAGCAAGACGATGCCATTTCTCGGTTGTCATTTGGCCAGAAATTGAGAAAAGGCTAAAATAGAGAAAAGAGAAAAGTGGCCTACCTCTCTCTCGGCGCTGACGGCAGCGCTGATGGCGGCGGCGTTGCTCTCTTCCTTGGCCCGAAGAGCTTCCGCGAGGTCGTCCACTTTCTGAATATCGATTGAGATGGAAAATTATGGCGTTATACCTGGGAAAGATCATTGACCTGGTTCTGCAGGTCCGCAATCCGACCGCCGTTGGCGAGATCCAACTGCTGAGAAAGAATGGATCTGGGAGAGAGAGGAAGAGAGAGAGAGAGAGAGAGAGTGAGAGAGAGAGAGAGAGAGAGAGAGATTGTAACTACCAACCGATCCATTCGAACTGTCGGAGTTGTCCTCTGAAGAGTGGCTGGCGGACGTCGCTTCCCAAAACTCGCTGAGACTGACATCAGAATCCTTCGCCATCAGTTCCACTGAAAACAATTATTTGCATCTGAAAAAGAACTTACGGTAACGCTTATGGTCGACGTATTTTCGAGGCATCAGGAAGATCACCGCACCCCGGTGGGAGAAAAGAAGAAGTGAGGTTTTTTCCATGCCTTTGCCACGCAAATTTCTCGTGGCGTTAGCTATGCAAATTTATGAGACAAAGAAAATGCTAATAGGATGAGGATGTTTTCCGAATTTCGTTATCAATGTTAATCACAGAAGCTATGTTGGAATGAAAGGAAGAGAGGTGAAGGGAGAGAGAGAGAGGGGAGAGAGAGAGAGAGAGAGAGAGGATAGAAAGAGAGAGAGGATAGAAAGAGAGAGAAAGCGAGAGAGAGAAAGCGAAAGAGAGAGAGAGAGAGAGAAAGCGAAAGAGAGAGAGAGTCAGTAGAGAGAATTATTTCAGCTTTGGGAAACAGTATATCGAGCATTAATTTACAACGATCCTCCATACATTGTGTATTTTGCTGCATCTATGAATATTGGTTACTTCTTTCTTTACTTCAACTATCCAATTGAGGTAATTTTGATGCTCACTTGTTAATTCTTTCTTGTTTAAGAAAATCCGCGGACCAAACTGTTTTGGAGATGCTTTCTTTGACACTTTTCCCGTAAGTTTTGAGTACTTCTATGTTTCTCTCTCTCTTTCTCTCTCTCTCTCTCTCTCTCTCTCTCTCTCTCTCTTAGGTCTTATAAACTTTAGGCATTCCTCTTCCAAACCTGGGCTTTCTTCACTTGGAAGCCGAAAAATCCTTCCGAAATTTACATCCGTAAGCAACTTTCCCTAACCCAAAATCTCTATCTTTTTAGTTCCAGCATTTGCCGTTCTCACCTTTTTCTCTCTTGTTTTCCCAAGAATGGTAAACTGTCGTGAACATGCAGTAAGAAATCTATTTTATGTTAGAACACCTTTTTAGCCCTTGAAAAACGACAACCTTACCCATGAAAATGAGACGGAAGAATCAAAACACGAGGAAAAGTGGTTGAAAGTGAAGGAAAGTGGAGCCTTCAGAATTGTGGTTGAGAATGTGGGAACGGAAGTGAGGTTTTGGGTTTGGTTAAAGAAACTGATTGTTTAGGTCTGCAAGTATTTTGAAATTGTAAGGGAGACGAAAGAAGATATATGGTTTCTGGGACAGAGGAGCAAAGTTCTTTTGACAATTGAACGCGATGTTCGACCAGGGCACTCCATCGTGGTGAGTTTAGAGAGAGAGAGAGAGAGAGAGCAAGAGAGAGAGAGAGAGAAAGAAAGAGAGAGAGAGAGAAAGAGAAAGAGAGAGAGAGAGAGAGAGAGAGAGAGACAGAGAGACAGAGAGAGAGAGAGAGAGAGAGAGAGAGAGGGAGAGAGAGAGAGAGAGAGAGAGAGAGAAAGTGAGAGAGAAAGAGAGAGAGAGGGAGAGAGAGAGAGAGAGAGAGAGAATTAGAGATCATTCAGATCATCCCCCAATCGCACAACGACGAAGGCGCTTTCAAGGCAATCGGATTCCGTTCCTTCGGCTTCAACAAGAATCTCCAAGTCAAGACTACTGTAAACATTTACAACTGTTGCTTGCACTGCCCTTGGACTAAACCCAAACATTCCACGTGTCTTGTCCAAAACTTTGCCAATCCCGAACTTACTAACAAATAATCTTCTACAATTTGTGAATTTCCGTTTTATTCTTGTTGTATTTCTCGTCTTTCTCTTTCTAGACAATGCCACTAATTCTCCTTAATTAATAACTCTTTTTCTTCTTATGCTTTCTGTAAATACCTTAGTTACCTCAAGTTAAAGACCTTAAGTTATGCTAGTACAACAATTTGAAATCAATAAATGATTATAATAACATAACGAGTGCCTTGTAAGCCAGAAAATTCCGGGTCTCACCTTGGCCAATTAGGAATTGATCTAAAAAAAACTACCTTGTCGATTTTCGAATCAATTGATAAACCAGCAATAAATCACAGCAACCTGACGATACGGAAAATCAGGAGGATAAGATCGCCGATCTAGGAGGATCTACGGTTAGATGTAGTAAACGGCTTACCTAAATAAATTAAAATTATTTTTTTGCTTCTATTTTACTAACCTGGGCCATTTTTGAAAACATTTCTTTCGAACAAGAAAATTCAAATCGAACTTTTAAATCCTCGATGTTCCTCACACACTTGATCATCAAAACGCATATTTCGTCTGTTAGAACAGCCTGAAATAAAGTTTTAAAACCAATTTGACTTGGAAAACTACCGATAAATGAATTGTTGGGTTGATAAACAGCAGATTCTTGCACTCATCAAACGGAATCATTTTTCCATTAATTTTGCAATAGGATGTATAAAAATGAATATAATATTCAGAAAATAAGGGAACAAACCTGAATTACCAAAGTCCCATTTTCAACTGGAATTTGAGTCGAAGGAAGATCGCAGATGTGTTTGGAATATGAATTGCATTCATTGAAAATACGGAATTGATTTAAGTTGAACTGAAAAAACCGGGTATGTGTGTACGTGTGAACGTGTATGTGAGTTTAAAGGGGAAGGACCGCGTAAAAATAATTTTTTCTGATTTTGCGATAAAAGCCTAGATCTCATTCCCAGGATTTCAAAAAATACCTCTTTTACCCATTTTGCATAAAAATGAACCGATTTAGGAGCGCTTGAAATTTGGGGAAATTACCATTTGAATTGCCGCCAACTCTGGGTCTCCCCATTTTATATACTCTCTCACCCACTCTGGCCGTGTTTTCGTGCGGCAAACGCGTAAAACGGCCGTGTAAACGCGCCCCTTTTGCAGTCGAAATCGCATAAAAGGGGTATGTATTAGAATCGTGGCAATCAATTCAATAAAACAATTGTTAAAAGATTTTGAAAAATCAATTTTACGAGGTCCTTTCCCTTTAAAATCCCATAACTTGCTGAAACCCCTTTATGGGAAAAGTATGTGTACGTGTGACTGTGACTATGTGTATGTGGGTTTGAGTATGTGTGAGTTTGTGTGTGAGTGTGTGTACGTGTGTCTTAAATCACTTACCTTTTGTAAAACGTCTTTTTGAATCTCATACGGAAGAGAGGAAAATGGCATTGCCTCTTTCTCTCCTTCCATATGAGCATCTTTTTGCTTGAAGTCATCTGTTTTGTCTTCTTTAACACTCTTCTTCTGTTCTCTTTCTTCTGTTCTGCCGATAGAAATCTAAAGCTTTTGTTTGAATGGAAAATTATGAAATCACCAACCTCTAAGCTTTTAATTTCCCTGAAGCACTCGTTGAAGGCAGGGACGTGGGTTACCATCTGAAATAAAACGATAAGTTCTTAAACAAAAGGAAAACAAAAACAAAGAAGGTTAAAATTGTTTAAAAAAAATATATAAACATAGCACGAAGACACGTAATGGTGTGACCTCATTAGACTGTGACCTTAGCGTCTCGATAAAAGCGGATCATAATCGATAAAGCTTTTTTACTGGTTGAACTTATGAAAATGAACAATTCGATTTTACAACGCACGCATTTGAACAAGTTTGTAAACTATGCCGAAGTTGACTTCCTTATAACAAAGCCAGATAAACGTCACTCTTTTCACTCGATGGTTCACATTCTCACTTAAAAAATAATTAAAATTCTATATTGAAAAAAGTATCCGCGGATTTAAAATCTGTTGTAGAGAATTTAATTCTGAACAAAATATAATTTTTAGAACAGAAATCTGAGGGGACCCTGATATCGATATTAAACAAAAACCCGAGAAATGGTGACAATTTCACTGGAAATTTTTTCGAACATTTTGGTTCGAAAAAATTTTTAGCCTCCGAATTGCCGAGAAACACCTTACAATTAGATATTGTTTTTATGAATTATTAAAAATTTGCGGCCAATTCCGTTAGGGACCGGGGACCGGGGACCATTCCGAAGGGGACCGGGGACCGGTCCAACAAGGGACCGGGGACCGACATGAAAATATAAAGGGGCTTAAAATATGGGGGACCGGGGACCGACGGGAAACTTTTAGAGGTACAAAAAAGAAGACACATTTTAACAGAAAATGCGATTACAAACGATTTTGATGTTAAATCTTCAGAGACAGAGTAAGCGTAGGCTAGAATAATTTTGATACCAAATTTTATTGCGTTCTTTTTTGCTTTTTTGTTCATCTTTTTTGTTCATTGGATATATTGCCAGGTTTTTTTTCAAATACACCGCCATTAAACGGTTGTGCCAAAATAAATACGGCTTGCTCTGTCAATTTATGACGCGCGGATTTGGATGGACACGTACGTGGTTGGAATCATGGTTAAAAATCAAACCGACTAGCCAGATCCAGCTAAATTTGGGCTTGGTGAATTGCGACTAAAGGCTATTAATTTCGAATTCGAGTAAAGTTGCCTAGGCTTTGGCGCTCCCTTCGATGGCAAATGGACGGGTGACATAAAATGAGAGTCAAAATGACGCAGTGAAAAACACCCCCAATTTCTAACGCCCACAGCAATGTTATGCTTTTTAAGCAAAACGATGTTTTTGAATAGGACATTTAATAAATTCGTAATTTTTAATGCGCCTTGTAAAACTAATTTTTTATAAATAAGATAAAAGGCTAATGTGACAAAGAAATAACAAAGGTTGTGAAAATGCAAAAGAGAAAGGATAAACAAACAAATTAAAATTCCGAATCAAAAGAAGAAGTTGCGAAATTTTGCTGGCAACATGCCAAGCCCCGCCCACTGGAGGTTCTAGAAAGATATTTTGGTGCCGCGCCAGGCTCTTACGTAAGATGTAGATTTTAAGATTAAGATCTTCTTTAACTAGGCTTTTTAAATAACTTCCCACCTTACTTTTATCTTATTTTCCGTTCATTGTATCTCACATGAAACGGTTGTTCTGTTTCGCCCATTGGTCTGTACTTCCCCGATGTACCTGTTATGCAGTAGAGTAGCGCCATTCTGCGCAATCTTTGAAACATGTTGGTATTTTCTAAATAACTGCTTAAAGTGAGAGTTCCGTTGTTTTCTCACGCTTTCCTAAATTTAGGGGCTAATTTTCAATGAAATCGCTTTGTGATGGACAAATCGGGGTTTCAATAAGAAAGTGTGTCAGATTCATTTGCGTGAAAAAGCGAACCGCAGAAGGAGTAGGTGGTTTTATTCCTCTACGTATAAAAAGAAAACAATAAATATGGTAGAATGCTAAAAAATGAGATCACTAGTTTTTTAACTGAACGAAATTTTTATAACCCCAAAACCAGTTTTTGCATAATAATGCACAACCAGAGGTAGTTTTGAAAAGTTTGTTCGGTTAAAAAAAACTGTTGATCTCTTTTTAAAGCGTCCTACCATTTTTATTGGTCTCTTTTTATACGTAGAGGAATAAAACCACCTACTCCTTCTGCGGTTCGCTTTTTCACGCAAATGAATTGTTCTCTTTTTATAATTATTATTTGAATAAACAAAACAATTTTCACATTTTATTCCTAGGAGAAAGATGTAATAGTTTGCACTATTCGCAAGAGTTAAATGAAACCAAGTTACCAGCCATCGCCAAAAAAGTTAATAGTTGAAAACAACAACTAACACTTGAAACTTTGTGGAAACGTTTTCTGTTAACAAGCAAAAAAGATTGCCCTAGGCGTATTTCGAACCCGGGTCGTGAGATTCAGAGCCTACCGCATACACCATCACACTACGGGGACGCCGCGACGCCTGTTAAAAGCCGTTTTTCGCTTGCGTTTGCTTATTTATTTACAAAATAAGCTATAAGTTGGCGCACACCGAGCGACTATTAGTTTCAACACCCTGCCAAAATTTGGTGAGCCTAGCTTTATTCGTTCGCCCATAACAAAACGGTAATCACCCGACGGGATACATCGCTATTTCAGGCATGCCTGCCGGCAGCGGAGATTTAAAGTATAAAAAAGCTTTTTATGTTGTATATTTAATGTGGAATGGCAAAAAACAGACTTTCTCTTTTAATGTGATCACCCTTGCTCTAAGATTGTTGTGCCTCGGGGATATCGGTCCCCGGTCCCCCATATTTACAGCCCCGTTATATTTTCATGTCGGTCCCCGGTCCCCCTTCGCCCGGTCCCCGGTCCCTTGTTGGACCGGTCCCCGGTCCCCTTCGGAATGGTCCCCGGTCCCCTAGGTGGGGGACCGGGGACCATGGTCCCCCGGTCCCCGGTCCCTAACGGAATTGACCAAAATTTGCTGCTGATGTAGAAGCTTCTGAGCGAAAATTTATTTCACCACCTTGCGGCGTCTTTTTTGCTTTCAAAAGAAATCAGGGTCCCCTGGGATTTTTGTTCTAAAGGTCGCATTTTCTTCATAATGAAATTTCCTACAACATATCTAAAAACTGCAGATACTTTTTCATATAAACTTTAAAACCCAATTTTAGTGAAAATCTGAAGAATAATTTCAAGAAAAACCCGTCTAACTTCTTTCAAAGTCAAAATTTAAAGTTGACGTAGTTTACAAAGTTGCTTAAAACACGATTTTAAATCGATTGGTGTGCCGCACATAATTTTTAAAAAAATTTGTTTTCGCGCTACAGTAACCGCGCTTGCAGCGCGCTTTTTGCTTTTTGGCAACCAAAGGCCGCTTTTTTGCAACGCTTTTTAATCGCCATCTGCTTAGGCTTTTTATAAATAAAGCGGTCTTGTCTTACAGAGCAACGTAGGATAAAAACTCGGTATTTTCCTGACAATCTCCGATCCGGTGGTGACTGCTAAAAATGGTGACCGATTAGGATAGATTACGGTAGTTTCAAAGAGCACAAATCACAGACACACACC
Source organism: Oscheius sp. G VE-2021 (assembly GCA_022343465.1). NCBI lineage: Eukaryota > Metazoa > Nematoda > Chromadorea > Rhabditida > Rhabditidae > Oscheius > Oscheius sp. G VE-2021. The sequence continues at coordinate 205,853 of JAJQXH010000059.1, forward strand.
CACTCAGGTACAGACATCACACACACACACACGCGCGTAAACGTACGCATACACGTACATCTAAACACACACACACGCACACACACACACACACACACACACACACATAAAGACACACAAAAGAAAAGACATTTACTCAGAAACGACCAATAAACACAATTCACGAATTTACAATATGGTCCTCTCGTGTGGGAATGGCGTAATGGTGATAGATTTGTACATAAAAGCTAACAGAATCACTGGGCGCCGGTTTCTGAAAACAGTCCATTCTCTCTTAATTCCTTTGATGTTCTTGTTCTCAACGCAATCACTGCCCAAAAGCAGCAAGGCTTCTTCAAATGCCTCCTTTGTGAATTGACGTCCTTCGAACTTCTTTGTTGAAATGTCGGTTCTTGACATCCATTTCTGGAAGGAAAACTTTGTTTTCATGATTTAAATGTTTTCAACTGAAAGAATCACAAAAAATAAACATACCATCATTTCTTCAATGATTTCTGTGGCGGAAGCGGTAGTATTCGAATAGGTTTGTTTTCCATTGGCGGAAAAGATATCTTCGATGGATACTTCAACATCCCAGGCGGACATAAACTGAAACGTTGAATTCAGTTTAAAATGTTGTGGTGATTACGCACACGTCTGTCTATCTGTCTGTCTGTCTGTCTGTCTCTGTCTCTCTTTCTTTCTAATCTCTCTCTCTCTCTCTCTCTCTTTCTTTCTCTCTCTCTCTCTCTCTCTCTCTCTCTCTCTCTTTATCTCTCTCTCTCTAAACTCACAGTAATGTCAATGGAGCTGAAATCATATTGAACATTACTTGTTAATGGGATTGCAAACGAGACGATCACTTTGAGCGATGTTACCTAAACAAATTAAATTATCTTTTATGGTGCCATTTTACAAACATCAGCCATTTTTGAAAACATTTCTTTCGAACAAGAAAATTCACATCCAACTTTTAAATTCTTCATGTTCCTCACACATTTAATCAGCAGAGAACATATTTCGTCTGTTAGCAGAATCTGAAAAAAGTTTTTAAACCAAATTTTGACTTGAAAACTACCGCTAAATTAATTGTTGGGTCGATGAAGAGCAGCTTCTTGCACTCATCAAAGGGTATTCTTCTTCCATTAATTTCGCAAAAGGATTTCTAAAGTGAATATAAGATTCAGAAAAAATATGAACAAACCTGAATTAACAAAGTCTCATTGAAAACTGGGAATTGGTTGGTCGAAGGAAGATCGCAGATGTGCTTTGAATATGAATTGCATTCGTTGAAAACGGAGAATTGATTGAAGTGGAACTGAAAAAAACCGTGTATGTGTGTACGTGTGAATGTGTGTATGTGAGTTTGAAATGATTGGAAAAATTATGTGTGTGCGTGTGTGAGTGTGTGTGTGTGTTAGTCAGTATGTGAGTATGTGAACTTGTGAGTGTGTGTAAGTGTTTGTGTACGTGTGTGAGTGTGTGAATGAGTGCACGTGTGTATGTGTGTACGTGAGTCTTAAAATCCTTACTTTCTGGAAAATTCTTCCTTGAATCCCATACGGAAGGGAGGAGAATGGGATGAACTTTTTCTGATTTTCTTCTCCTTCCAGTTCAGCGAGAGAGCCCTAAAAATGAAAACCATTTGAATTTAAAATGGAATCTCGAACCTCGAAGATTTCAGGGACTCCCCGTTCCATTTCCTCTTGGAGCACAGGGTAGCGCCTTTTGCGAACACGGAAGATGGGCATCTAAAAGAAAATGATACTTCAAAAAAAATAAAAAAAATATTGAAATTATTTTAAAATAAACGGTAAATGTAGCACAAAGACATGTAATAATGTGACCTCATTAGACTGTGTTGTTTGTTGTTTAACGCTTTATTCAACGGTTATGTATGGCCGTGCAGCGCCATGATATCTCTCCATGTCTTCTTGTCAGTGGCTTGCTGTAGAAACGTTGGACCGATCTTCTTCTGGAACTTATCTCTCCATCTTGCTCTCGGCTTTCCTCTCCTTCGGTTTGGACCACGTGGATGCCATTCAGTTACAATTTTAGCCCATCTCCAGTCCGCCATGTTTGCAATACGCTCGCACCATCGGTATTTTCTCTTAGTACACTCTGTCATAACGTCCCTAACTCCGGTTTTCCGCCGCACCCATTCGTTTTGCCTGTGATCAAGTAAAGTCACCCCCACCATAAACCTTTCCATTCGCATCTGGGCAACCCGTACGGTATTAAGAGTAGCTTTGTTGACTGCCCAGGTTTCGCTGGCGTAAGTAAAAGCGGGAAGGACACAACCATTGAAGAGCCTCCGCCGGATCCTCATAGGAATTGACTTATTAGTGAGGAAATCGTGGTATTTATGAAATGCTCCTTTGGCTGCTTGAATTCGCCTTCTGACTTCACCGTCTTGACTGCCATTTAGAGAGATTTCTGAACCAAGGTACACAACCTTGTCCACGTGTCTCACGGGTGTTCCCCCTACTCTGTCTGTTCGTGAATTATTAGAGGCCATAGCAATTGTTTTTTCACCGTTCAGCCGCAATCCCACTTGAGCTAGACCTTTTTCCAATTCTGTAACCATTTTCTGAATCTGTCGTGCATCATGTGAAATGAGCACTGCGTCATCATCAAAGAGGAGATGACTTAGGTAATGTCCGTTTATGTTAATCCCTTTTCTGTCCCAGCTCATTTTTCGAAACACTTCCTCAAGAACGGCTGTGAACAGTTTGGGCGACAGACAGTCCCCTTGCCTAACTCCTTTTCCTATCTGGATTTGAACACGCTTGTTATTGACTAAAACCTCAGATTTACTTTCCAATCCTAGTTTTTGAACAAAAGAAATGACCTGTGTGTTTATACCTTGAGTCTCCATGGCCAACAGAATGGAATTTGTTTCTACACTGTCAAATGCCTTTGAAATATCCAAAAACAAAAGATAGACAGGTAGTTTGTATTCGTGGCAGTTGGAGAGAAGAATGTTAAGAGTGTGGATGCAGTCGACAGTTGAATAACCTTTTCGGAACCCGCATTGTTCGGGACTTAAAGATTCTTCGAACTGCTTCTGACATCTGTTGTTTAGAATACTGGTCAAAACCTTTTGGAGGATTGGAAGTAAACTGATTGGCCTGTAGTTTTTAAGCAGTGTCAAATCTCAAGTAGTTTGGTCACAGAATCACCAAAGCCATTAGGAATAGATCCCTTGAGAATCTCATTAAAGATCTTAGCCAGTTGTTGTGAAATCATATCTGCACAGATTTTAAGTGATTCAGGTGTAATACCATCACCGCCAGGTGCACGATTTGATTTCAATTTTCGCAGTTCCCTTTCGACTTCTTCAGTTGTTATAGGAGAAAAGTCACAGTCACTGGAGTTAGGCCTGTAGTTGATCCCGAGATCCCCTTGGTAAAGCTCGTTGTAGAATTGGGCAACCGCGATTGAAATTTCGCAGTCTGTTTTAGCATATGTCCCATGAACAGTTTTGAGTTTAGTAATTACCCGTTCTCCTTGAGAAAAACTTTTGTTTACCGCTTTCAGAGACTTTCCATCTCTTATGGCTATCTCCACTTCTTGATTGTACCGTCTGATACGGTCGAATTTCCAGCTAGCGCGGAGTTGTTTGTTAACGGTAACCCAATGTAGATGTGGGACTCCATCAGACACCATTTTCAGGTTTCTGCGAGTGTTTAGAAGAACTTCGGTTTGAGGTGAAATTCGTGAGGTTTTTGGCTTGGGCAACGTCGCAATAACAATGGCTGTTTGAATAGCTGTTGTCACTGTTTTGTAGTCAACATTTCCATCAAGCGGTTGGAGTTCTTGTTCGAGGGCATATCGAAAGAGCCTCTTGTCGAGTACTCCTTTAGAGTTGTTTTTGTTTGACGGCATGGGACGCCCATCGAAACGGAAACGCGCTCGAACAAGGCGATGATCCGACACAAAGTCAAACCGACCAACCACTCCCACGTCTAACACTCTCATTCCTCTATCGTAGAGGATGTAGTCTAGCTCACTTTTGGTCACACCATTGGGTCCAACCCACGTAAATCGCCGGGTTTCCTTCTTTTGAAAAAAGGAGTTTCCAATCACCAGGTTGTGAGATTCGGCAAACCTTACCAGCATTTCCCCTCTGATGTTCCTATTTCCCAAGCAAAAGCTACCCACTGACTGTTCCCAACCCTCTCTTTTTCCTATACGGCAGTTGAAATCCCCGAGAATCACTTTATCCACTCTTCTGAACAACCGCCTGTCTGGAACAGGGGAGGCCATAGCGTTGTCTAGGTCTAGAAGGAATTCCTCATACTCACTCTCAGGGCGTGAACTAGGAGGCGCGTATGTTTGGATTAACCGGAGCAGGTAGTTTTGACCACAAGCGATGTCGAGATAGCACACTCTGGCACTCACGCATTCAAACTGACGTACCTTTGACAGGTGTTGTTTGGGCACAAAGAATCCAACTCCAGCTTGTCTGTATGCGAGCCTTTTGCTATAGTAGATGTGCCCATTGCTTGTTTTGTAGTTGCTCTCTTCCTTCCTTTTCACTTCGCTAATTCCAATAATATCCACATTCACTTTCTTCAATGCTTCTTCTAATTCGTCCAGACGGTGTTCTCCAAGCAGACTTCTGACATTTATAGTAGCAATGTTGAGAATCATCAGAAGCACAATGTTGAGATTCATGGGTGGAGCATACGGCTTCACGGGGCTCCAGTCCGGATTGAAGTCGGTTTTTTTCCTTGAAGGTTAGGTAGTGAGGGCGGGAGAGCGGGACTAGGAACGACCGCACGCGCCTCGGCAAAGGGAAAAAAGTCTGTGACCGTCTCGATAAAAGCAGAAAAGCAAAAGCCCTTGCGCTTTTTTTTGGTTCAACATAAGACAATGAACAAGTCGCTTTTATAACGCACACATATAATATTATAATATAAATTGCCGTTTATAAACGGAAATTTCCAGTTGGAGTAGTCAAAACGAAGAAAAAAAGTTTTCGGGGGGAATCGAACCACCGTCGAATGCTTGGAAGGCATCCATTCTAACCATTACACCAAGAACGCGGCTGATTAGAATACGGCGCGGTGAAGAGACATCCCTTGCCCCTCCCAAACTGGATCCACAGACGCCGCCGAATCTCTTCTTTTCCCTGCTTGGCTTTGGATGTTTCAATGTGGCCGAGTGGTCTAGTGGTATGATTCTCGCTTAGGGTGCGAGAGGTCCCGGGATCGATCCCCGGCTCGGCCCAAACTTTTGCTTTTGATATAAAACAAAACCGTTTTCAAGCCATTTTCTATTGAAACTCATTTAAAAAATCTCCGAATTTTCACTGCGTATCTCCGAATTTTCACTGCGTTCATAGGTCGCCTAAAATGCTTTTTGGCAAACAAAGGCCGCTTTTTTTGTTGCAATAATGCTTTTTGCCGCCATCTGCGTAGGCGTCATTTCCCCGCTTGCCACATTATCGATCGGCCAGTTGCCAGCCACCCTCGGCTTTTATTTGCGCTTTCTCATGATTTTCTTCTTTTTATCCTAATTTTCAAGGCGGAAATGAAATTTCAACTCTCCTCTAATTATTTCAATCGACTTAAAGAAGTAGACGTCGAGGAGAATGCGTTGACGCACAATTGTGACAAAAATCCTACCTTTTTCCCTGGAAAGTGAGCAAAATTTAATTTCGGTAAAAAAATATTTTGTTTTAGCACTGGATGGCAAATTATTCGGATTTTTTCTAATATTATATTGATTTGTGGGGTGAGTTATTATTTTTAGAGAGAGAGAGAGAGAGAGAGAGAGTGAGAGAGAGAGAGAGAGAGAGAGAGAGAGAGGGGAGAGAGAGAGGGAGAGAGAGAGACAGAGAGAGAGAGGGAGAGAGACAGACAGAGAGAGAGAGAGAGTGATTTTGTTCAAAATAACAAAGTATTTCAGCTCCTGACAAGTTATATTTACGTGCACCATAAAAAGTTCCCATTCCCTGTCAAATGGGCGATTTTTGCCAATATTTGTGACTTCTTCATTCACTTCCGCGTACCAAACGAGGTAATTTAGACATGGAATGATTCAATTTTAGTATTTTTTCAGAAAATCCGCCAAATGAGATGCTACAAGAATTTCGTGGCCGATTTTGTTGTGGTATGTCTTGTCATCTCATCTCTATCTCTCTCTCTCTCTCTCTCTCTCTCTCTCTCTTTCTAATGTTGTTTTAGCTCCTCTGCTTGCAAATGTATGCAATGTCCACTGGGAGCCCAGAAAATCCACTTGCTAATATCATCTGTAAGTTTTTTTTGTCAAACACCGATTGTCCCATTTTGTTTTCAGTCCCATTATTTATTCTTTTGAACATATTCTCTCTTATTCTTCCAAGAATTCTCGATTGTCGTACATACGCAGTAAGTTTTTATTTTCAATCTTTTTAAACTTCTATTTCCAGCCTCTGAAAAACGACGATCTCTCATTGGAAAAGGAGCTTGAGGAGACCAAGGAAGATAAAAAGTGGCTAATTGTGAAGGAGAGTGGAGCTTTTAGAATTGTTGTTGAGAATGTGGGAAGTGAAGTAAGTTTAAACCAATTGACTAATATAAAAGAGTGTTTTAGGTTTGCCAGTATTTCGAAATTGTGAGGGAGACGAAAGATAAGAAGAGTTGTCTGAAAGAGAAGAGCAAAGTTCTGGTGAAGGTTAGCTACGATGTTTCTCCGGGACAGTCCATTGTGGTAAGTGGAGAGAGAGAGAGAGAGAGAAAGAGAAAGAGAAAGAGAGAGAGAATGACAGAGAAAGAGAGAGATTGAAAGAAGAAGAGGAGGATTTCTAATTCACCTTCTTTTCAGATCATCCCAGAATCTCATGATGAAGAAGGAGCCTACAAGGCTTCTGAATTCCGATCTTTCGGCTTCAACAAGAACTTCACTGTCAGGACAACTGTGAAAGTTTATGAAGAAGAAGGACACTGGCCTTGGACCAAGCCCATCTATTCGACTAGCCTTGTCCAAGAGTTTGCTCAACTGTGAAGTCATCTCAGGCTGTTTGTTAACGATTGATGATCTGATCTGTTTGATCTGTTTCCTATGACTCTAATGTTGTAATTTTAGTGAATTTTTGATTTTCACAAGGCAATAAAGAAACCGTCATGTCCTTATTTCGACTTGAATTAGCCTACAATTTGCATTACTCTATGCGGCGGGACTACCTGTGCCGCGGCCGCCGATCCCGTACGGGTGTGAAACTCGCTGCGCTACCATGTCAGACAACCAGAGTTTTCTGCGTCTTTTCAAGCGGGAACATTGAAAACTCAAAAAAGGACGATAAAAAAAATCGATAAAGCGATGGATTCGACAGGGGCATAAACACAGTACAAGTAATTAGTTGAAATACCGGTTATCCACAGCTGCCTTTTTAGAAGTTTCTCTGCGCTCTCCTTATTCTACTTGCTCTCTCATGCTAAAAGATTGGCGCCGCATTTGATCTACCGCTATTCTGTGTGGGACCATGTACCCACTATCCTTCAACCTGCTGAAACAGTGATTGACCGTTGGAAATCGACTATAATAGAATGATAAGATCGCCGATCAAGGCGCTGTAGTCAATCGTCCCGCGCGATATCTCTCTCCCAGAACACGCTCCCTTCTCTTTTCTTTCTTATTCTTCTTTCATCTTAAAACTATATTTATCGTGTAATTATAATTAAAGAAGACAACATTTTCAGGTGAATATAAATTTCCCTGCCAGTTTAAGACCAGTAATAGGAGCCAAGTAAAAAAGGTAAGAAAGTCACTTTCTGGTCTCTCTCTCTCTCCCTCTCTCTCTCTTCAAGTCGACAACCCCTCAACAAAATAAAAAAAATTCCAGAACGATCTATGTTCCAGCCTTCAGAAAGCCGTTTGTACGAAACGCTCAAAATGAAATGGTCAAGTCGGCGTGAAGACGTAAGGCAACCTTGAGCAGAGAGAGACCGCTAGTACACACTCTCGAGACGCGGCCATGTAGACCCGTCTCCCTTCTTTCCCCCTGTAACCCCTCTGTCTCGACCTGTTTCGTATCTACCCTGTCTTGCGTCTTTCATCCGCTCACTTCAACTGCTGCTACTATCTGTGCAATCAACACTAGTGATCAGAATATCAGAATACCCGAAGGAGAGTCTCTCGGAGCCGCACGGATTCTACACGTAGATGCAGAAGAAGAAAGGACACCAATACATGCCCATGTGAAAGAAGAAGCGAAATGGGAGGAACGGCTACCCGAATTTCCAAACCGAGACTTTATGAAAGATCTCAACTTGAGAAAACAGTGATCTGTCACCGGATCAGAAACGGAAACTGAAAGACATCATCCGTTTCCACAAGGAGAGTTTCTTCAATGAAAACAAGTCGATTGGACACTTTCGCGAAAACATCGAGCACAAGATCGACGTGAAACAGGACATGCCGTTTCCAAGGCCGAGGACGTACCGGATCCCACTGGGAAAGCAAGCCGAAGTCGAGAAACAGGTCGAGACAGAGGGTGTTACACCCCCTTTCCTTTGTCTCTCATGCAGCCTCATCCAATAAATACTATTCTTACCTAACTACTCTTCCACTATGTTCGGGACCCAATAGGGGTATGCAGCGTGTGTGTATAATAGTCCCTATTGATAAAAAAAAGGTCGATCTGTGAAATTTCGGAACTTCATTTCACCGTGACGTGCTCAGTCAACGTGGAATATAGAAAGAAGATCATCACGGACGCCAGGAAATGTCCATTATGTCGTGTTGCCACTGTAAAGAAGCGCGGACTTTAACACTGAATCATCTGCATCAAAAGCCAGCCATGTCTCTCGGAAGAGAAAAGAAGAAGATTGTCTCTTACAGACCGTTTGCCACAACCTCTGCTATACAAACAACCGCCCTATATGTTAAGGGTTCTTGGCTCCGACTTTCTCTCTATCTCTTATTTTATAATACACTTTTAATTCTTTAAAGGGGAAGGACCGTGTAAAAATATTTTTTTCTGATTTAGCGATGAAAGCCGAAAAATACCTAATTTACCCATTTTGCATAAAAATAAACCGATTTAGGAGCGCTTGAAATTTTGGAGAAATTGTCATTTGAATTGCCGCCAACTCTGCGTCTCCCCATTTCCCACACTCTCTCGCCCACTCTGGCCTTGTTTCCGTGCGGCAAACGCGTAAAACGGCCGTGTAAACGCGCCCCTTTTGCAGTCGAAATCATATAAAAGGGGTATGTTTCAGAATCGCGGTAACGATATCTATTCAATAAAATAATTGAGACTTTGAAAAATCAATTTCACGAGGTCCTTCCCCTTTAAATGAATAAAACAGAGACGTAGACATCTCGTCAGAATCAGACAGTTAGAGACGCAGATGTCTGGTTAGGAATGGTCAGAGACGCAGATGGAAAACGCTCTCCCTCCTTCCGTCCCTCTATTTATTTTTCTGCCTCTCTCTCTCTGTGTCTCCCTCCCTTTCTATCTCATTCCCTCTCTGCCTCTTTCTCCCGTTCTGAAAAGTACTTATTGGTGATGCCATATGCAAATGCTATTTTCAAATGAGACCAAATCATGTCAACATTGAGGTGAAGGAGGAAACAGAAGACTCCAGAAGGACGCCAAGAAGACAATCAAAATCCCAAGTGCCCCTCCCCCTGTAGAATTCAAAAATTGGTTGGAATCGTTTATTAGTACCACCACTTATAATCGCCTATTAGCATGTCAAAATACGGAAACTCGGGTAATAATACGGGTAAATGTGAGAGTGTAAAATGGCTTCGGAAGCCTCTCGGAACTACGAACAACACTATGTACAAAAGACAAAGATAGATGGGAAGTTATTAGACTAGGTCTGTTTGTCCTGCTCCATGACGTCGATGAGCGTGTGGAAGTCGATGTTGAACGGCTCCTTGAAGAGGGCGTTGCCGTGTCGGTTGAGGGCGTCGTAGAAGGCGGCGGAGGAGGTGGTGGCCTGGAATAGGGAGAGTTAGAAGGAGTTAGAGAGAGGGAGAGAGAGAGAGAGAGAGAGAGAGAGAGAGAGACGAACCTCAAAGGTGAAGGATCCTCGGCGGAAGAGGATTATGGCGGCCTGCGGGGTCTGGCTATCACTGTTGGACACGATGAGCAGCCGATCGAAGTGAGGGAACTTGAACTGAAAATCGATAGGTTACTCCTAAAAATAGAGATAAAAAGCCGCGTTTGACAGAAAACAGGCAGCCTAAGGCCGCTCTTTTTGGGCTCAAAGAGAAGGGAAACGTACATGGTCGATGGGGACGGGTCCGAGGGGTCCCTGCTCGTGGACCTCGCGCATGAAGACGGGCAGGGCGCCGCAATGTTCGATCAAATCCACGCAGATGCCGAAGCTGTCGTATTCGTCGTTGAAGGTGAACTCCATCCGGGAGAGGTTGCCGAGGCCGGATTCCCAGATCTGGAAATGAAAGAGTTAGAGAAGTAGAGAGGGAAGGTTAGGGACACAGAAAATATGAGAGTTAGAGAAGAGACTAGGGCAAGGTTAGAGACATAGGCAGATATGTAGATTGTTAGAGACGCAGACGACCAGACAGTTGGATGGTTCGAGACGCAGACGACAAGACAGTTGGATGGTTAGAGACGCAGACGACCAGATAGTTGGATGGTTAGAGATGCAGACGACGAGACAATTGAATGGTTAGAGACGCAGACGACGAGACAATTGAATGGTTAGAGACGCAGACGACGAGACAATTGAATGGTTAGAGACGCAGACGACCAACACAATTGGATGGTTAGAGACGCAGAGCAGGCAATTGGATGGTTAGAGACGCAGAAGACCAGACAATTGGTTGGTTAGAGACGCAGACGACCAGACAATTGGATGGTTAGAGACGCAGAGAGCAGACGATCGAAAGGGTTAGAGACGCAGACGACCAGACATCAGGATGATTAGAAACGCAGAGAGCAGACAGTTGGATGGTTAGACACGCAGAGAGCAGACAATTGGATGGTTAGAGTAGAGACGCAGAGAGCAGACGATCGAAAGGGTTAGAGACGCAGACGACCAGACATCAGGATGATTAGAAACGCAGACGACCAGAAAGTTGGATGGTTAGAGACGCAGACGACCAGACATCAGGATGATTAGAGACGCAGACGACCAGAAAGTTGGATGGTTAGAGACGCAGAGAGCAGACAGTTGGATGGTTTGAGACGCAGAGAGCAGACAGTTTGATGGTTAGAGACGCAGAGAGCAGACAGTTGGATGGCTAGAGACGCAGAAGACCAGACAATTGGATGGTTAGAGATGCAGAGAGCAGACGATGGAAAGGGTTAGAGACGCAGACGACGAGACATCATGATGGTTAGAGACGCAGACGACCAGCCAGCAGAATAGGGGCGCAGTATTCAAAACCCACTGCAATCAGCCTGTACACATCCTCCTCCGGGAACTCTGAATGGCTCAGATCGGCGATGAGGATCTTCGTCCGCGGCCCGCACGTCGAGAAGTCGATTGCGCTCTGTGGCGACTTGATGTGGATCGTTTCCACGTCCTGAATTCAAATTTTTAGTGATTTTATTGATTTTAATTTTTTTAAATAAAAAAAATTTAATTTAATTTTTTTTAAATTAAAAAAAGTGAAAATCACCTGCATGCCCGGCTGCAGCAGGATGTCCTCGCTGATTTCGGTTCCCTGGGAGTAGAAGACTTTGGGGCGGAGGACGGAGGCCATGTAGATCATGGCGGCTTCGCTGCAGTTGTCGGCGATCATCTCGGCGCCACGGGAGCGCAGCAGAGGGGCCAGCTTGATGGCGTCGGCCAGTTCCATGGTGTGCTGGAATGGAGGGAGTTAGGGAGAGAGAGAGTATCAATAGGTTAGAGACGCAGACAACGAGAGGAGCGAGTCAGACAACCAGAGTAAATGACAATACACGATCCTCTGCGTCTCTATCCTCTCCAAAGAGAGAGAGGGAGAGAGACAGACGATTAGAGTCCACAAAAAGGGAATACGCATGTCGGGTAGAGACGCAGAGGTAGTCCAGGAGGCCATTGGAAGATTAGAGATGCAGAGGAGTGACGTCACAGGGAAGAGGCAGACGTCCAGACGCGGATACGGCAGAGTCGACCCAGTGGTTATGAACGCAGAGTAGGTAGAGCCAGGCTTCCAGATGATATGGTGAGAGACGCAGAGGCCGACGGACAGTTGGGTGGTTAGACGCGGACGACCAGACATTTTGGATGGGTAGAGACGCAGGAGAGAGAGAGCCAGAGAAAGAGAGTGAAAAACTCACGAATCCCAGCACTTGGGCCTCGATGAAGGGGAACTCCCTCTGCACGTCCTCCGGGCTCTGCAGGAAGGCGTTCTCGTCGTGGGCCGGCCGGATGTAGGCGTACTAAACAAAGTAATTAATACTGATTTTTAGTATTTTAAGGTTAAAAATCTCAAATTTTTAATGAAAAAGTGGCCAAAAAGCCGATAAAAGTGACAAAACGAACCTCTCCCTTGAGGAACTGCAGGGCGAAGACGTTCGCCACGTTGGCGATCCTCCGGCGGTTCTCGTCGATGAACCGGGCAGCTCCTTTGCAGGTACGGCGCAGATTGGTGAAGGTGGCGTAATCCATCTGAAATGATATTATTTGGCAATTTAAAGGTCTAAAACACTATTTAGAGGTCCAAAAACTATTTAAAGGTCTAAAATCTATTAAGAGGTCTAAAAACTATTTAAAGGTCTAAAAAGGATACAAAACAAACCTTAGAGAAGATTCCCTCGAGCATGAGGGCCGGCACGGCGCAGAGGTCGAAAGCCATTTTGTGAGCTTGGCTGGAAAGAGGGCGATTAATTGATGTTAATATAATTAAAATAATTTAAAAGCAAGGAGAAATTGGGGATTTAGAGAATTTAGGGCGTGAAAAGGAGGAACAATTAGCGAAAAGAATTGAAATAATTTAAAGAAATTCAATCATAATTATTTCCATCAAGAATACTGCCGAAAAAAAGTAAATTAGCATATTGGGGAGGTAATCTCCTGAGATTTCTAGTTTACACCGCTAGATTCCGATTGAAAAACAACCGGGATGCCACATTTTCACCGGTAAATGTGTGGCAAGGCCCTGAAATTCAGCTTTTTCCCACATTAAAATCCATTTAATTATAATTAAATTAAATAAACGTTAACAAAGACTACTTTTATTTAAATAAATTAAAAGTTATTAAATTAAATCACAGAAATAGACAAATGCAACATTTAAAGGCACACATTACAAAGTTTACAACGATAAATTAAAAACAACGAATTTTCTTGTAAAAAACAAATTATTTTTTTGGAATTAGATTTTCAAAATTTAAAAAAATCAAATTTCAAAAACATTGACAATCGAATTAAAATTATACAAAATTAACTTTAAAAATCATTTTTAAGGCCAATTTTAAAATGTAAAAAAGTTAATATCATTTTTGAACAGATGGTTTTCTACTAGGGTTAGGTGGCAATATGCTAATTTAAAGGATAGAGGGAATAACAAATTGATAGAAACAGATAAAATCATAACATTTTCACAAATAAAAGCTTGATATTATATGCAAATTAGTTGGAAAAAAGCCCAACCGAGGCCTCTTGGCCGCTCCCTTGGGCCGTTCCTGCGCACAGCGCCTCTTCAGATTCCTACGAGACGTCATTTTCCTAAAGAATTGATTACGGTAACGCTGAAAATACAGTAAGAAATGGTACCGCAGATTGACAACGGAGCAGAAATAATTTGTGTTTGAAGACAAACGTGAATTGTTTATAAGCCTCGTAGCAAACAATAAACAAGGGAAACAACTGCAAACAAAAACAATTCCATTCCGTAGGGGAGAAAGAGAAAATGGAACATAAAAGGTGGAAAAAAGCCGGGCATCGAAAGCGAGGATCGAAGAGGGAGAAAAGCTGGGAGATTCGTCGAAGCAACGGGCGGTCCCTTTTTCTTAGGCGTCGGCGATCGGGTTGTTGCCGGACTTGAGGTTGGTCATGCCGGCGCGCATCACCTCGTCGACGAGGAGCAGGTTGCAGGCGATCACACACGACGACGCCAGACTGTTCTTCTTCACGATCACGTTGTCGAAGATGCCCTGGAAATGAAGATTTTGATAAGATTTTCACGTTTTCTAGGGATACTGGCAACCTAAGGCCGCTTTACAGCAATTCTGGTAGTCTCAGGCCTCATACTAGGATACTGGCAGCCGCTTTCTGCGACTTCTAGAAACATCAGACCGCTTTTTTGGCAGCCTCAGGCCCCTTTCCGCTTTTTTGACAGCCTCAGGCCTCTTTCCGCTTTTTTGGTGACCTCACGCCTCTTTCCGCTTTTTTTGGCGACCTCAGGCCGCGTTCCGCTTTTTTGGTGACCTCAGCGGCTTTCTGCTTTTTTTGGCGACTTCAGACCGCTTTTTGATAACCTCAGGCCGCCTTCCGCTTTTTTTGGCGACCCCAGGCCGCTTTCCGCTTTTTGGTGACCTCGGCCGCATTCTTGGTGACCTCAGGCTGCTTTCCGCTTTTTTGGCAGCCTCAGGCCGCTTTTTCGGTGATCTCAGGCCGCGCTCCGGGATCCGGCGAGCCTCAGGCCGCTTTTGTATTCTCGACAAGTCAAAATCCATGCTGTCCATTATACGTACAGTGGGCTGGAAGGCCTCTCCACTCTCCAGGTCCAATCCGACGGGGATGTCTTCGTTGGCCTGTCGCTCCTCCACCAGCTTCACAATCGACTCCTGCGCGTCGAAACCGGCGTTCATCGCCAGCGTCTTCGGCACCACGAGGAGGGCATTGGCATAGGCCTGAATCACTTTCAGTTAGCAAAATTCAAATCAAGAGTATTACGGTGGCTCCGAGCTTGGCGCGTCCCTTCAGCTCGCTCATGGCTTTCTGGAGCATGCAGTAGGCGGCGATCTCGAAGGCTCCGGCTCCGGGGAGGACGGCCTCTGAAAAGAGAAGTGGTTAGAGACGCAGAGGATAGAACGAGAGAGAGAGAGAGAGAGAGAGAGAGAGAGAGACTCACTGTCTGTGATGGCGTTGAACACGGCGCGGAGTCCGTCGTGGATGGCGTCCTTGATCTGGGTGATGCTGTGCCTGTTGGGGCCCTTGAGCAGCAGGGTGACGGACTTGGGGTCCTTACACTGCTCGACGAAGGTGTACTTGTCCTCTCCCTGAAAGATAGAGAGGTTTTTGGTTAGAATCAGACGCAGCAGACTAGGTTAGACAGTTAGAGGACATGGCTGGGCAGTTAGAAGTAAGCAATCATACGGTTAGTGACGCAGAGGCCAGAGTCAGACAACTAGATACGCAGGGAACATTCCAGAAAGTCGAATAATAGCGGCTGATAGTCAGACACGCAGAGGTCACCTCTAGACAACCAGAAATGTCATCGATATTACTTGATGGTCAGAGACGTAGAGGACATGGTGGGAGCGTCAGAGACGCAGATTAAAGCACAAAAACTCACGAGGGTGTGTTCGTAGACGAGTCCGGCGTATCCGAGCACCTCGGGCGTCATGTCATCTACCGAGTTCACGGCCTCTCCTCCAACGGCCAGCTGGAGACGCTCCATGTTGCGTCTCTTGGCACGGCGCAGGGCGAGGATTCCCTCGGCGGCCAGGAGGTCCAGGGAGGGAGGGTCGATTCCCTTCTGGTTGATCACCACGAAGCCCTTCTTCTCGTCTCCGCCGCACACCTGCTTCTTGAGCTCGATGATTTTGTGCACACGGCGGGTGATGAACTCGCGCTCGGCGGCCAGCAGCTTCTCGCGTTCGGCGGCCGTCTTGTAGAAGAGACCGGAGTTGACCTCACTGAAAACGAAGGATTAGTTGAATATTGCGGTGGAATCAATGTATCAGAAGGCTAGAGACGCAGAGGAAACTCACGTCTTCTCGTACTCCAGCGACACGTTGCAGGTGAGGATGTAGGCGTTCTCCACGTGGCGGGGCATGTCCGGATGACGGGCTCCGTGGTCCAGAACCAGTCCCCTAAAATAACAAATTGATGCAATTCTTCAAAATTAACAAACAACTACCTCAGGCCGCCTTTTGCACCGCTAAGCGGCATCCTGAAGCAGTGAAAATTACCTGATGAGGGTGGTGTCCATGTCGGATTCGTGGTGCATCTCCATCCTCTCGATCATGTGCAAATCGGGGGCCTCGTCACCGGTCTTGATGGCCAGAACGGCGTCGACAACGCACCTAAAACGATAGATTAAGGGATTTTAAGCTTCAGAAATTGGAGTTTTGAACTAAAATTAGTAACAAAATCACGAAAATAGGAGAAAAACAAAACGTACTCGGTGATGTGGTCGGCAAGTTTGTGGTGGAGCTTGGTGCGCAGGGAGGTCCTGGCGACGTCGATGAGGACATCGCGGTCGATGGGGACGGACTGCTTGAACTTCTCGAGGAACTCGAGGGTCTTGGCGCTGGCCCACTCGAATCCTTCGGTGATCAGGCGGGGGTGGACTCCCTGGAAAGGAGAGAATTAGAGAAGCCGACATTTTTGGTGGTTAAGACGCAGAGGTGCGTCAAAGAAATATTCAAAATTACCTCCAGAACGTAGGTCTCGGCCTGCTTCAGAAGCTCTCCAATGAGCAGAACGGTCGAGGTGGTACCGTCTCCAGTGACGTCATCCTGGGCGGTCGAGGCCTTGGCGATCATCGAGGCCGTGGGGTGCTGGATTTGCTGAAAACCCATATTTAGCACCATTTTGGCCAATTTTATGACTTTAATCGAGTCAAAACAGTTGTTTAAAGATTAAAAGTACGTACCATCTCGTGGAGGAGCACATTTCCGTCCTTGGTGAGCTTGATGTCACCGGAACCGGAGACGAGCATCTTGAGGGTTCCCTTGGGGCCCAAGTTGGACCTCATCACCTCCTGGAGTCCGCGGGCTCCGCTGATGTTCAGCTCCAGAGCGGCGGCATGCCTGGCCAGCTCGGCCTTGGGGTTCAGGCACTGAATTGACGCCATCTGAAATGTGAAGATAAATAACTAATTTTGAAGTCACAGACATGAAGAACAAGCGAGAGAAAGAGTAAAAAAGTGTTAAAACAAAGAACCGAACGATTTGTAAGTGGAAAGCTTAAAACTACCGCAAAATAGTTCATTTATTAAAATAGTTTAAAAAAGTAGCGTCACTTGGTGATTATTAGTTTTAATTATATAAATAAGCTTTTAAAAGTCAAAAATGTGCATTTCCAGCTTTCAGGAAGTTGTTTCAAGCAAAATTCACCAAAGCCCTTGCTTTTCGACAAAAATGTGAGTATCTTCATCAATTTCACACAAATCCTAGCCTAGCAAAGAAATGATGTAAAACACAATTTAAACGATGTAAAAATGTTTCCAGAATGTTCCAGTCGCTTTGACTAAGAAATGAGCTCCGAGAGCCAAAATTCGCCAAAATCGTCACTTTACATTTTAACCTTAGTTTAGCATGTATTTTAATGTTATTATTATTATTTTACACAAAAATATACATTTTAAACTGAAAAACAAAGCAAAACATCGAAAAGGAGGAACAGTTTAAGGAGCCCAGCCGGTAGAATAATTCTGGAACCTCGTAGAGAATTTTGAAGGTACGAAAAGGGTCCCGCTGCGCGCGGGCAGTCCTTTATTCTTCTCTGTCTTCTCTGCGCCTCGCACTCTCTCGCCGTTCGCTGATTTTTGTGCCCTCCGGTGTTGATTTTTCCACGCCGGTGGTCCGTTCATTTTGCTTTTTTATTGATTTTCTGCAAAAATATCGATTTTTTGTTTATTTTAATCGATTAAATTGATTTTAATGTGTTTTCATTCAATTTAAAATGCGTGTTCAGATGGCCGTTGTAGAGGAGGAGGTGAATGAAGAAGTACACGAAGAGGTGATCATCGAAGACGACGTGGATGATGAGGAGGAGCGCTTTGTGAGCTTCGAAAGCGTCGTGGAGGAGACTGTGGACGTGCGGATGGAGGTACGGTATTCCAGCCGCTTTTCTTATTTTAGACCTTTAAATTATTATTTTTATACCTTTAAATTTAATTTTTGGACCTTTAAACAGCAGTAAATACGGATTTTAGCCACTTTTGGGTAATATTTTCCCCTGAAAACGCTCCAGAAACCCTAATTTTACTACCAAGCTAGGAAATCGTGTCATTTTGTGCCAGACGGCGGATGGCAGCTGGACTATAATTGGCGGCTTAGATTGAGCCACCTGGCCTTGTTAGACCTTTAATAAAAGGTTTTAGACCTTTAAATCACCTGGCCAACGATATGGCAATAAAGTTAAAGGTCTAAAATCGTACGGAAATCGATATTAAAGGTCTAAAACAGCGATTCAGCCTCTTTTAAAGGTCTAGAACCATATAATATTCGGTGTTAAAGGTCTGACAACGCTGGATTAAAGGTATAAACTTGATTATATCCCATGTTAAAGGTCTAAAAATCTGTTTCAGCTTCTTTAAAGGTCTAAAATAGTGTAATCGCAGTTTCAAAGGTCTAAAGCCGTGCGATACTAACCTTTAAAGGTCTAACCCCCGTTTTCAGCTGTTATTAAAGGTCTAAAATTGAGAGGTCTGCATTTAAAGGGCTAACCGCGGAAATTACGGATTAAACTATAAAATATTTCATTTAAAGGCCTAAATTAATGTAAGATCTAATTTTAAAGGTCTAAATCTAAAAGTTTTAGTGGGTATTAAAGGTCTAAATGACGTAAAGTTCAGTTTTAAAGGTCTAAATCAGTGATTTGGCCTTTAAAATACCGTTTTTTTTGCTATAATGCTTATAAACATGTTTTATTTTTCAGGTCGACATCGAAAACTGCTCCGAAAGGAGCGAATTGGTCCTGCCGAGTACGACAAGCGCCGGAGAGACGATCGATATCGAGACGATCGAACCTCCACAGCCAGGTAAACCTCGATTTTAGCTATTTTAAAGGTCTTAAATTGATTTTTAGCCTGTTTTAAAGGCACAAATCCGTCCAATAATTGATTTTAATGGACTAAAACTCCTTTTTAAATCGATTTTTAAGCTCTAGATACGTTTAAATATTTTTTTAAAGGTCTAATTCCAGAAAACTACACGGAGGTCGTCTACAGTAGTCTGCCTCCCGACCTGAATGCCGAGGTGATGACGCGTGCCACCAGAACCCCTCACGTCGGCCTGAAGTACATCGTAAAGAAGGAGAACAACAAATTGACCATTCACTTGGCCGATGATAGCCGGCCGGCTTCGGTACGTTTAGACCTTTAATTTGGTGGTTTTAGACCTTTAAACGTCGAGTTTAGACCTTTAAACTTCGATTTTGGATCTTTAAACGCCATTTTAGATTTTGAAACTTGATTTTAGACCTTTAAATTCAATTTTACTTTCAGACCCCGTTTTTAGACGATTTTGGACTTTTCAAATAAGGTGTAGCCCTTTAAAATATGTTTGAGACATTTCAACTCGGTTGTAGACTTTAAATTCAATTTTAGACTTTTAAGCACCATTTTTAGACCTTTAAATTCCGTTTTAGAGCCTAAATTTATATTTTTGATCTTTAAATTCATATTTTGACCCTCAAGCTCAATGTTTGACCTATACACGCATTTTTTTTATTATTAAACTGGAACATCGATCTTTAGCATCTTTGTTTTAAGGAATTACTATGTTTGTTCAAACACCTTATTAGACCTTTAAAGTCTGTTTTAGACCTTTAAATTTGCCTTTTTACCGTTTAACGACAATTTGTTATCTTTAAACTCGGGTTTAGACCTTGAAAATTCTTTGTTAGACCTTTAAATTTGATTTTAGACCTTTAGGCATTTAAATTTGGTTTACGCATTTAAAACCCATTTTAGTCCTTTAAATGTCAATTTGCACTTTTAAACGTAGTGAACACCTTAAAATCTGTTTCTAAACCCTCATTTCTAGAATTTTAGACATTTAAAACCCATTTAATGCCTTTAGACCCGATTTTAGACCTTGAAATTCCTCGTTTCAGCTCTCCCTTACCGACCGCAGCCACGTGTGCATCGCCTGCAGTCGGAGGATCGAGAAAAATGAGCTTTTTCTCAATTTCCCCGACGATTTGGACCGCCGGAGGCTGTGGGGCAACGCCCTGGGATTCAAATATTCGGTAATTTTGGGGGATTTTTGTTGTTTAATTCAACAATTTCAGGAAATGTTGAGGTTGAAGGTCCACACGGGGTACAGTCTAACGAGCATTGGTTACATCTGCACGGATCATTTCTCAGAGGAGTGCTTCAGGTTCGTTTTGACAGAAGAAGTTTGGAACGGAGGCAGCTGGTTAGAGTCGGACGGTTAGAGAAAGAGAGAGAATGTTAGCCGGTCCGAGACGCAGATAAATCGCGAGAGCAGACGGTTAGACACTGGCATTTTACGGCTTTTAATTGCCAAAAAAGCGGCTTTTAATTGCTAAAAAGCGGCTTTTTAATTACCAAAAAAGCGGCTTTTAATTGCCAAAATACGGCTTTTAATTGCCAAAAAGCGGATTTTAATTGCTAAAAAGCGGCCTTTTAATTGCCAAAAAGCAGCTTTTAATTGCAAAAAAGCGTCTTTTAAATACCAAAAAACCGTTTAATTAAACCAGTTAAACGGCCTTTAATTACCAATAAAGCAGCTTTTAATTGCCAAAAAGCGGCTTTTAATTGCCAAAAATGCGGATTTTAATTAATTGCCAAAAAGCGGCTTTTAATTATCGAAAAAGCGGCTTTTAATTGCAAAAAAGCGGCCTTTTAATTGCCTAAAAAGCCGCTTTTATTCGCCTCAACAGCGGCTTTTAATTACCAAAAAAGCGGCTTTTAATTACTAAAAAGCGGCTTTTAATTACCAAAAAAACGGCTTTTAATTGCAAAAAAAAGAAAATTTTTTTTTTCAGAAAGTACAACTTCAACAAGGCTGCCATCGAGGCCTTCGGAATCCCGCTCCTCTTCTCTGAAAACAACCCGCCCACTCCATCGAAAAAACGGTAATTTATTATTTTCTTAATAGTTTTTATCGATTTTTTTAAATAGTTTTTTATCGATTTTTTAAAATTAAAAAAAAGGTTCAATTATTTTTAATCAAAATTCGTTGCAGGACCCCGTGGGACTGCACCATCTGCGCCTTCCGCTGCTACAGTATCACTCTGATGAGGGACCATCTCATAGCCCACTCCGACAGAGGAAAGGAGGACTCGGCCGTTTGTAGAGTGGGTACTTATCTTGTGAAAAACGAATTTTAACGTTAAAATTAGATTTTAATGCCTTAAAAACGCCTTAAAATGGATTTTGGAACCCTAGTTACCTTAATGTTGCATTTTAGGCCCTGGGCAACAAAGGAATAACGTGTCCGTTCTGTCGAAAATGCACCTACGGCTACAAGACGGTCGGAGGATTTAGGAGACATTTGGAGACGGAACCCACCTCCCATTTCTACTTGAAGTGGGTTTTTCTTCTCAAAAAATCTATTTTCGATCGATTCGAACCAAAATAGGAATTTCTTACTTTTTTTAACGATTTTCATTGATTTTAGACTGTTTTTTATTGATAATCGATCGATTTAAGACATATTTTCTCTAAATAAAGTTAAAAATAACAATTTCAGGCGTATTTTCGAGGTGGCGGCTAAGAACTGCCGGTCGAAGACGCTGGAACCGGTCTACGACTGGACCCTCTGGACGGAGAAGAACGTCTACTTTGCATACCACGGCTGCGAAGTGCCCGTGAAGTCGCCGATGAAGAGGGTCTGCAGTGAGGAATTGGCTGGTGAGTATGCCGAAATTGAATAGCGGTTCAAGCGGTCTTTTGTTGCAAAAAAGCAGCTGTTGATTTCAAAAAAAGCGGCCTTCGGTTGCCAAAAAGCGAGCTTTGGTTGCAAAAAAGCGGCTTTTAATTCACAAAAAGCTGGTTAAGCGGCGGTTGTCACCAAAAAAGCAGATGCAACCGAAGTGCACAGAAGCCGCAAGACTGGTTAAATGGATCTTGAAACGGCAAGGGTATTTGTCAGAGACGCAGATCACACCCAGTTTCACGGTCAGAGTCAGACGGGTAGACAGGCGAGACTGCACCCAACAGTCAATTAGACAGTTAGAGACGCAGAAATCTCATTAGAATCAGATAGCTAGATACCAGACGTCTGGTTAGGAATGGTTAGAGACGCAGATGGTAAAAAAAAAACTAGAAAAGGCTAAAAAAATGCCAAAAGCTATACAAACGGCCTTAGGTTGCCAAATAAATATAGCGCCCCGAAAGTACAAAACAGTACTTTCGGGGCGCTATATTTATTTTCAAAATGTCTTTTTTCAGTCTCTCCCTCTCCCGCAAAACGGCCTCTGACGGCCGCCGGCAACACTCCCTCCAAGTCTTCTGAACAGGTAATCTCTCTTCTCTCTCTCTCCCTCCCTCTCTCTCTCTCCCTCTCTCTCCCTCTCTCTAATTCCCTCCCTTTCAGGCAGAGACTCCCTCCGAAAGCGTCCCTTTGGCCGTCCGTCGCCTGGATCTCTCCGGGACCGAACCCTCGACCTCCTTCGTCACGATGAAGAACCTCAATACGAATAACAAATTCGGCTCTCCGGCCATCGAACTCTCCGCCAATATGCTAAACAGGATGAAGGCCCTTCTGCCGGACTCGATTATCGCCACCGGGGAGAAGGGCGGTGGGTTTTGATCCTCAGAATCGAGGGATCTCAAGGGCCCTCGATTTTTTAAAATAATAAAATACGATTTTTCGGGATTGCCCGATTTTCCCGATCATTTTGGCAGCCAAATTGACATGAAATCACAGAAATCTTCAGAATTCATGGTTGAGAGTACGGCCACCCTGGCGGATGCATTGGACTACGTGGCGGAAGAGGAACGTACCGAGGAGGGCCTCCAGCTCATAGCTGACTCGACAATCAACCCTGTTAGTTTAAAAAAATATTATTTAAACTCGAATTTATCCATATATACCCTAAACGGCGAAACTTCTGTTTTCTTGCCAGCCGGCTGGCGGGAACTCCTTTTTTCCTGCAGTTTTTGGTGAACGTTTGATATTTTTGCTGGTGTATGACCACTGTTTGACAGGATCCAGCAGTCTTAGTTGAAAATAGCACCCCATTAGCATATAGCACCCCAAAAATGCGCTTTTGATTGCATTTTTGGGGTGCTATGTGCTAATTTGGGGTGCTATTTTCAACTAAGACTTTACCAAAAAGAATCGATTTCTTTTTTTTTATTATTTAGCGGTACATTTTAGGAAAATTGAATTGGACCGCTTGGACCGCTTTCTGGCAAGCAAATATAGCCTCTACTCTTTTCCGGTCGAAAATTATAAAATTACTGTCTTAAATTACCGAAACTACGTAATTTTTTTTTTGGGGTTTCCTGCCATCTTTTAAACAAAAAGTTTCAATTTTCATCAAATTTGCTCTTTTTCAGCTCCAGATGGGGGGGTTGACGCACAACGACCAGCGCCACTACGCATCCAAGCAGAAGAAGACGCAGAGACAGTTGGAATCCAGCGAGGCTAGGTTCGTTTTTTGTGTTTCTTGAATTTTCTTACTCTAGCCTTTTTTAAATTGTAAATTGAAAAATATAAATAAACTCGTAAAATTGGGTGAAAAATGAGAGAGAGGGAAAATGTCATTTTAGGCTCCGCCTCTTCGGAGATGAGACCTACGTGGAGGTCCCTCGCGGCTACAAGAAGGTCGAGACTTCCGACGGACCTCGACTCGTCCATGCCTCTGTGAGTTTTGACCGCTTTTTGGCAGCAGAAGGCCGCCTGGACAGCTTTTTTTGGCAACGAAGGCCGGTTGGACCGCTTGCTCGAAACCAAAGATCGCTTGGACCGCTTTCTGGCAACCAAAGGCCGCTCGGACCGCTTTTTGAATATAAAGGCCGCTTGGACCGCTTTTTGGCAACCAACGGCCGCTTAGACCTTTTTTCACAATCAGAGGCCGCCTGGACCGCTTTCTGGCAATAAAAGGCCGCCTAAACCGCTTTTTGGCAAGCAAAGGCCGCTTGAACCGCTTTTTAACAACCTAAGGCCGCTTGGACCGCCTTTTGGCAATCAAAGGCCGCTTTTTGGCAACTGAAGGCCGCTTGGGCCGTTTTTGTCAACCAAAGGCCACTTGAACCGCTTTTTGGCAACCAAAGGCCGCTTGGACCGCTTTTTACTATGAAAAGCCACTTAAACCGTTGTTTTAGCTACAAAAGGCCGTTCGGACCGTTTTTGGTGACCAAAGGCCGCCTGCACCACTTTTTGGCAGCCATAGACCGCTCTAACCGCTTTTTAACAACGTGAGCCGCTTAGACCGCCTTTTAGCAATCAAAGGCCGCTGTTTGGCAGCCATGGGCCGCTTGGGCCGTTTTTTGGCAACCGAAGGCCGCTTGGACCGCTTTTTGGCAACAAAAGGTTGCTTGGACTCTTTTTGGCAACAAAAGGTTGCTTGGACTCTTTTTCACTCTCTAACATTCTAATTTCAGACCACCAAATCCTGGGAGGAACGCCTCGCGCCGGCCGTCCGCATCGACAACCGCCGTTTTCAGCCCCTCAACTGAGCCCCTCCTTTTTCTTTAAGATCCGCCCATTCGTTTAAGATCCTTCAGAAGGCCTCCCCCGCTTTTAGCCCCGTCTAGGCACTCATATCTACCTGCCACCACCCTTCTCTTCCAATCTCGCCAAGTTGTGCATCTAGAATTCTAATTTGTATCTCGTCCACGTCTAGTGAAAGTACAATGTACTACCCCCGATTCCAGTCAGAGACCCCGTTGTTATTGTTATTGTTTTTCTTTTTTCTTTTTCTCTGTGTCGTTTGAATAAAAATATACTTTTAAGGTGTTTTGATATTCAAAGAACAGGGTTATTGCCAATTTTACCACTAACAGAGAGTCAAAATGGGAACTGGAAGAGATTTGTACATTCATCAAGAAATGGTTTATTCAGAAGACCGCTTTTTACAACGTAAGGCCTCTTTTTTTTTATTAGCAGAAGACCGCTTTTACAACATAAGGCCGCTTTTATAATAGCAGAAGGCCGCTTTTTACAACCTAAGGCCGCTTTTTTATTAGCAGAAGACCGCTTTTTACAACCTAAGGCCGCTTTTTTATTAGCAGAAGACCGCTTTTTGCAACCTAAGGCCGCTTTTTATTGGCAGAAAGAAAGCGGACAATAATTTTAAAAAAACCAATTTAAATGGCTTAAATCGTTGGGGAAACATATTTTTTACAATCGTACGGATTGTATTCTAAATAGCGCTTTTTGGGGATACTAACGGCCAGTTTTTAAATTTTAAATTAATTAATTAAATTTTTTAAAAAGTTTTTTTGAACAGGTCGGGCTTGTTTTTGCTGAAGAAATGGGCGGAGCTTCGGTTATTTATAACTTTCGTAGTTTATAACTTTTGTTGTTCACCCTATTTCATCATTCCCACCTTTCGTAAAATTTTGCTTAGTTTTGTTTTCAAGTTTTTGTTCGAAAAAAGTTAAATTTTGATTTTTGGGGTTGAACCTTGGACCTGTTATTGACTGGGAGGTCTAGATGGGTGGTCGATAACAATATCAGATGAATGGGTGGTCCAATCTCTCTCCATCTCTATATGCTAATTTCTTTCTTTTTTTCAGATGAGTCAGCCCCTGCCGATCAGGGACCTCTTCGACACGGAGAGGGTGCCCTCCACCCTGACCCTCGTCCTCCTCATTGCCTACGCTCCCATCGGTTCGGTTTTTTTTTAAATTTTACTTTTTGGTGTTGTTTAATTTAGGTAATTTAAGGCGTTTTACCCAAAAGTTCATTTTAAGCTCTAATATTCAATTAAACGTTCTTTTTAATTTAACTCACGATCAGATAATTTAATATTTAACCTAAATTTCCAGGAATCTGTATCTTCCTTGCGAGGCTGTGCATTGGACTGCAGACGTTCCTCCTCGCCTGTATGCTGAGGAAGTCGGCCAAACCGAGGAATTTCGTTCTGAGGGTCATGTGCACCGTTTTGGGGCTGGTTGTTACACACAATGGAAAGAGGTAGAGAGAGGGGGGGGTTTGACGGCTGGAGACGCAGACAGGGTTGTGAGAGTCTGAAGAGTAGAGTACAGCCCTGGTTCTAGACGCAGAGAAAAGATGAAACCTGCAAAGCGGCCTGAGGCTATCGAAATTCGGTAAAAAGCGGCCGTAGGCTGCCTTCTTTCTATAAAAAAAGCGGCCTGAGGCTGCTTGCTTTCAATAAAAAAGCGAAAAAAGCGGCTTTAGGCTGCCTTCTTTCATTTAAATAACGAAAAAAGCGGCCTTGGGCTGCCTTCTTTTTGGAAAAAAGCGGCCTTAGGCTGCCTGCTTTCTTTGAAAAAGCGGCATGAGGCTGCCTAATTTGGCCAGAGAGAGAGAGAGAGTTAGAGACGTAGAGGAAACACAATGGAAAGAGGTAGAGAGAGGGGGGGGTTTGACGGCTGGAGACGCAGACAGGGTTGTGAGAGTCTGAAGAGTAGAGTACAGCCCTGGTTCTAGACGCAGAGAAAAGATGAAACCTGCAAAGCGGCCTGAGGCTATCGAAATTCGGTAAAAAGCGGCCGTAGGCTGCCTTCTTTCTATAAAAAAAGCGGCCTGAGGCTGCTTGCTTTCAATAAAAAAGCGAAAAAAGCGGCTTTAGGCTGCCTTCTTTCATTTAAATAACGAAAAAAGCGGCCTTGGGCTGCCTTCTTTTTGGAAAAAAGCGGCCTTAGGCTGCCTGCTTTCTTTGAAAAAGCGGCATGAGGCTGCCTAATTTGGCCAGAGAGAGAGAGAGAGTTAGAGACGTAGAGGAAACCCTCCAAAAAATCCTATTTTCAGGGCCTCCAATGTGAAAATGATGGTTGCGAACCACGTCTCCGCCCTGGACCACCTGGCCATCGATATGATCGATTCCTGCATTCTGCCTTCCGTCTGGGACATTCCCTCCGTCCTCAGATGGTTAGTTTCCTCTCTCTCTCTTTCTCTGTCTCTCTCCCTGTCTCTCTCCATTATATTACCCAATTTCGGTAGCAAAGTGAGCTAAAAAGCCACTTTTAGGCTGTTTTGTGCCAATTTTTACATGAAATGAGGGTTTTCGTCCTTCATTTTTGACCAAAAACTGATGCTAAAACTATATATTTCAGGGTCCTGGGCTATGCGGACCTCGGAGCTCGCCAGGGAGGCCGTGCTGAACTCATTCGCCGTGCCCGTCAACACACTCAGACGGAGGAACTGCCACTACTCGCCTTCCCCGAGGGAGCCATCACCAACGGAAGAGTGGCTCTTCTGAAATTCAGGTTAGAGTCAGAGACGCAGAGAAGCAGAAGCAGAGGGTTAGAGACGCAGAAATGCAGAGGGTTAGAGACGCAGAGAAGCAGATTAAAATGGTTAGAGACGCAGAGAAGCAGATTGTTATAGACGCAGAGAAGCAGGGGGGTTAGAGACGCAGATAAGCAGAAAGTTAGAGAAATAGAGGGTTAGAGACGCAGAGAGAATCAGAGGGTTCGAGACGCAGAAAATCAGAGAGTTAGAGACGCAGAGAAGCAGAGGGTTAGAGACGCAGACAAGCAGAGGCAGACGGTTATAGACGCAGAGAAACAGATGTAAAGGGTTAGAGACGCAGTGAAGCAGATTGTTATAGACGCAGAGAAGCAGGGGTTAGAGACGCAGATAAGCAGAAAGTTAGAGAAATAGAGGGTTAGAGACGCAGAGAGAATCAGAGGGTTCGAGACGCAGAAAATCAGAGAGTTACAGACGCAGACAAGCAGAGGGTTAGAGACGCAGACAAGCAGAGGCAGACGGTTAGAGAAGCAGAGAAACAGAAGTAAAGGGTTAGAGACGCAGTGAAGCAGATTGTTATAGACGCAGAGAAGCAGGGGGGTTAGAGACGCAGATAAGCAGAAAGTTAGAGAAATAGAGGGTTAGAGACGCAGACAGAATCAGAGGGTTCGAGACGCAGAAAATCAGAGGGTTAGAGACGCAGACAAGCAGAAGCAGACGGTTAGAGACGCAGAGAAACAGATGTAGAGGGTTAGAGACGCAGAGGCAGAGAGTTAGAGACGAAGAAAAGTATACTCACAGGGTTAGAGACGCAGAGAAACGGGCAGAGGGTTAGAGACGTAGTAAAAGAGAGACCAGTTGAGGTAGAGACGTAGAGGAAGTCAGGTAGTTAGACACCCCATTTTTGCCCATTTACTCCACTGTTTCCAGCACCTGGCCGATGGAGGTCTCCAACCAGATCCAGCCCATCGGAATCCACCTCTGGCGTCCCTTCGAAGTCCGATCGGCCCTCCTCGGCTCCTCCTGGTACACCGACGTATTCTGGTTCTTCTTCCTCCCCTTCACCTTCGTCATCATCGAATTCCTGCCAGTTGTCACCAGAAACGAGGAGGTTTGTATCTCTCTCTCTCTCTCTCTCTCTCTCTCTCTTTCTCTCTCTCTCTCTCTTTCTCTAACTCTCTCTCTCTTTCCATCTCTCTCTGTCTCTGTCTCTGTCTCTCTTTCCATCTCTCTCTCCCTCTCTCTCTCTCTCTGACTGTCTAACTCTTCCCTCTGCGTCTCTAACTGTCTGCCTCTTCCTCTGCGTCTCTAACTCTCTGACTCTTCCCTCTGCGTCTCTAACTGTCTGCCTCTTCCCTCTGCGTCTCTAACTGTCTGACTTTTCCCTCTGCGTCTCTAACTGTCTGACTCTTCCCTCTGCGTCTCTAACTCTCTGACTCTTCCCTCTGCGTCTCTAACTGTCTGACTCTTCCCTCTGCGTCTCTAACTCTCTGACTCTTCCCTCTGCGTCTCTAACTGTCTGACTCTTCCATCTGCGTCTCTAACTGTCTGAATCTTCCCTCTGCGTCTCTAACTGTCTGACTCTTCCTCTGCGTCTCTAACTGTCTGACTCTTCCTCTGCGTCTCTAACTGTCTGACTCTTCCCTCTGCGTCTCTAACTGTCTGTCTCTTCCCTCTGCGTCTCTAACTGTCTGACTCTTCCCTCTGCGTCTCTAACTGTCTGACTCTTCCTCTGCGTCTCTAACTGTCTGACTCTTCCTCTGCGTCTCTAACTGTCTGTCTCTTCCCTCTGCGTCTCTAACTGTCTGACTGTCCCCTAAAAACGTTATTGATTGATTTCAGGAACCTCTGGAAGACTTCGCCGTAAGGGTCTCTAAGGTGATCGCCGACACTGTCTGCGTCTCCACCTCGAACATCACCAATCAGGACGCTGTGGAGGCCGCCAAGCGGCACGCCAAGGGAACCTTCGCCCCTCCCAAACCAGCCAAGGTGAGGGTCAGAGAAGCAGAGAACTTCTGGAGAGAGAGAAAGCGAGCAGAGTTAGACAGGTAGAGAAGCAGAGAAAAGCCGAGGAAAATGTCAATTGGTATGGTTAGAGACGCAGACGACGAGACAGTTGTACGATTAGAGGCGCAGACAAACGGCCGATGGTTAGAGTCGCAGAGGAAAACGGCAACTGACATGGTTAGGGACGTAGAGAAAAAAATGCCTTTAAGATGGTTAGAGACGCAGGAAGCGTAAAGACCCATTGATTGGTTAGAGACGCAGAGGGCGGAGTTAGACAGTTATAGACGCCGAGGGAAGAGTCAGACGGTTAGAGACGCAGAGAAAGGGAGGAAAATACACAATGGTTTTTTCTAATGTATCTTTTCCAGAAAAAAAACTGTTGACAAACTATTTTTTTAAAGTATTTTTTGGGGTGCTATATGCAAATTTTTTCGGATGAGACCAGATCGTCAAACTATTTAAAAAAAATATATTTTTATATTTCCTTTCAGAAAGTGCCCGTGGACACCCGCCGTCTGGACGAATTGGCGATGAAGATCAAGCAGGCCCACCCGACCATCCCCATCTACGCCATCAGACAGGATCTGGAGAAGACCATGGATCCCAGGGAGACCGTCCAGCGCATCATCTCCGGCCAACTCACCGCCAATTCCTATAAAATGTGTGGAAAGGTGGGATTTTCTAGATTTCTCTGCTTCTCTAACTCCGTCTATGGAATTTTCACTGGTTAGAGACGCAGAGGGAACAATATCGATTCGTCAGACTCAGAGAGATGAAAGAGTGTTTTAATGGCTAGAGACGCAGAGCAGAAATTGGGGTGGTTAGAGATACCACCCCAATGCCTAGGTTAGAGACGCAGACAACGAGAGTAGGTTAGAGACGCAGACAACGAGAGTATGCCTTGGTTAGAGACGCAGACAACGAGAGTATGCCTAGGTTAGAGACGCAGACAACGAGAGGATACCTAGGTTAGAGACGCAGATCTCTCTCTCTCTCTCTCTAAATTCTAATTCCAGGTGACTCCCAACACCGGCGACTGGAAGCGTCTCTACGAGGTCCGCAAATGGGACATGATTGAGAAGAACCGCTCCTCCTACATGGAGAAGGTCGCTGCCGAAGTGGCCGCCCTCCGGGCCGCCGGAGACTGCTAATCGCCCCCCCCCCCCCTTCTTCCTTCAGAAGGCTTTCACCATCTTCTAGTTCTCAACGGGGCTTCAGATTCAATCGACAATTTGTAGATCAATCGATATTGTAGATCGATTTTTTAAAAATCAATCGATATTGTAGATATTCACGCATTTTTACTTGTGATATTTCCGTTTCTATACCCTTCCGCCACAGTACGCGTAGAGAAGTAAATATTTTCTTTTGTTATTGATTTTTTCTAGAAATCGATTTTCGTCGATTTTCTATCTATTTTAATTTATTTTACAAGCGTTTTATCGATTGATTTCTTTGAGGAAATTTATATTTACCCTGTTAAAGTCAAAAGGCCGCTTTTCTGGCAACCGTAGGCCACTTTTTGGAAACCAAAGGCCGCTTTTTCTGCCTTAGGTAAGCCGCTTTTTCTGCCTAAGGTAAGCCGCTTTTTGACAACTGTAAGCCGCTTTTCTGGCAACCTTAGGCCGCTTTTTGACAATCAAAGTCCGCTTTCTGGCAATCAAAGGCCGCGTTTTGGCCACCAAAGGCCGCTTTTTGGCATCCAACGGCCGCGTTTTCAGCAACCGTAGGCCGCTTTTTTTACAACCTTAGGCCGCTATTTGGCCAAAAAAGGCCGCTTTTCTGACATCCTTAGCCCGCTTTTTGGCAGTTTTAGACCGCTTTTCGGAAACCTCAGGCCACTTTTTGGCAACCAAAGGCCGCTTTTTCGACAACCAAAGGCCGCTTTTTGGCATCCATCGGCCGCGTTTTCGGCAACTAAAGGCCGCTTTTTGGCAGCCTTTGGCGGACTCTTCTGGGCCCCTTTTATCTACACATTACTTAAATTTAAATATTTGACTGAATAACGCACGATTCCAGTCCTTTAAAATGATGATTCAGTAAAATTATAATGGCAAAATTCTAATTTTCCAGATGCTCTACCGTCTGATGTCGTTGACGCAGCCCGGCTGCTCCACCACCCGCGCCGCCCACAGCTTCTCGGCCAAGTCGAGGAAAACGGGAAGGATCTGCGGTATTTTTCATTTTATTTTATATTTTTAAAAAATTTAAATATTTTTAATTGTATTTTAAAGGATTTAAAAAATTATTTAAGGGTCGATTTTTTCAGGAAATTGCGTCCTGCCGCGACAGGCGTGGCGCTACGACGCGGCGGTTGGAAAGGGATTCCAGAGGCAGATGGGCAGGAGATTTGGATATGAGATTGGGTAGGGAGGGAGAGAGAGATAGAGAGAGAGAGAGAGAGAGAGAGAGAGAGAGAGAGAGGAAAAGAGGTACTTATTGCAATATTCAGATTGGAGGACAGGATGCTTTTGGCCTCTCTCGGACAGCGCCATCGCCGCCTCGACGAGAAGAAAATGAAGCAGCTGAGCGAGATCCTAGGAATGAAGATAGAGGAGGCCACGGGAGCCAATGAGAATGTCGCCCGACTCGCCGTCCAGTTCAGCAAGGTCTCTCTTTCTCTGATTCTGACCAGATGTCTGCGTCTCTCACCCTGTCTGCGCCACTGGCCAAGTTGGTTTGCGTCTCTGACAGTCTAACCACATCATGTCTAGTAGTCTGACTCTGCCTCTGATCTGGGTTCAGAAATGCAGAAGGTCAGAGACGCAGAGGAAATGGGGCAGAGACGCAGATGAGCTTTTGCAACATAAGGCCGTTTTTTCAGCATAAGGCCGCTTTTTTACAACATTAGGCCGCTTTTTATTAGCACAAGACCGAAGAAGACCGCTTCTTACAACATAAGGCCGCTTTTTACAACGTAAGGCCGCTTTTTACAGCCTCAGGCCGCAGAAGACCGCTTTTTGATTAGCATAAGGCCGGTTTCTACAACATAACGCCGCTTTTTTCAACGTAAGGCCGCTTTTTTCAACATAAGGCCGCTTTTTACAACATAACGCCGCTTTTTTATTAGAAAAAGGCCGCTTTTTACAACATAAGGCCGCTTTTTTATTATCAGAAGACCGCAGAAGGCCGCTTTTTACAACATAAGGTCGCTTTTTTATTATCAGAAGACCGCAGAAGGCCGCTTTTTACAACTTAAGGCCGCTTTTTACAACATAAGGCCGCTTTTTATTTGCAGAAGACCGCTTTTTACAACATAAGGCCGCTTTTTACAACATAAGGCCGCTTTTTTACAACATAAATTCGCAGAAAATCTTTTTTACCCTTCTTTTTCAGATCAAAGTGAACACCTCCTTCACAGAAGTCGCCGTCTACTGGCTCTGCAATGGAATCAACGATGAGGTGTTAATATTCTAATTTTTTGTTCCCAATATTCCAATTAGGAGATAACCTCCGTCCTGGAGGCTGAGAAACACTCCCTCCGTCGAGCCCTGTCCGACGCCGTTGGCACCAGCTGCCCGGAACTGCGCTTCGTCCCCGACCGCACCAATCTCCTAATTGAGGTTATTTCTTATTAGCCTTACGTATAAAATCCATTAAATTCCAGGAAATGGACCGTCTGTTCAAGAAGGCAGATTACGGTACGGACTACCGTACCCTCAGCCATACGGCCAGGATTATGGGAAATGCGGAGGAGGAGCCGAAGAAGGCGCCCAAGCAGAAGCCGGCCCCGCAATGGAAACAGGAGATTCTCAGGAGGAAGGGATTACTGTAGCTCAAGATTTAGGCTGTTGTTGTGTTTTGTACATAAAGAGAGTTGAATGAAGTTTTGGTCTCTGCTTCTCTGATGCATATTTTCCCTGCGTCTGAAACCATCCTCTCTCTCTCTCTCTCTCTCTCTCTCTCTCTCTCTCTCTCTCTCTCTCTCTCTCTCTCTCTCTCTCTCTCTCTCTCTCTCTCTCTCTCTCTCTCGTCATCTTAAAGGGGAAGGACCTCATAAAATTGATTTTTTAAAGTCTCCTTACAATTGTTTCATTGAATAGACATCGTTACCACGATTCTGAAACATACCCCTTTTATATGAATTCGACTGCAAAAGGGGCGCGTTTACATGGCCGTTTTACGCGTTTGCCGCACGGAAACACGGCTAGAGTGGGAGAGAGAGTGTGGGAAATGGGGAGACGCAGAGTTGGCGGCAATTCAAATGACAATTTCCCCAAATTTCAAGCGCTCCTAAATCTCTCTCTCTCTCTCTCTCTCTGCCATTTCGTCGATTTCATGTTGCCCCACCTGACCTGACCTCATTACAATTAAGAAAGCCACGCTATATCGATGCGCTTTGAAGATAAAGGCTACCGTTCCTTCGGTTTCAACAAAGGAGATAAAGTGGTAACAGGAGTCAGCCTTCAGAAGACCCAACCTTATTATGAAAATTTCGAAGTGGCCCTCCATCAGTTTTTCGAACTTCCTGAAACTCGCAGGCAGAAAAAGCAAGAAGAAACCGCTTTTTACGAAGTGCGTAACGAGCAATAAACAAACTTTGAATTATCCTTGTACCAAAATACCAAAAAGAGACAGAAAAAGTTTATTCAGTGTGAAATTTCACAACAAAAGGCTACCACGAAACCTTATCGGTTCTCATCTCCTTCCTCATAACCGAATACACATACTCGGCAGCAATCAGCTTCCTCCTCCTCTCTTCGTTTGCAGCCAAATATTCCCCAAAGAATTTCTCTCCAGCTGATTTGATCCTCAATTCGTAGATCAAAATCATCAGAACTTCAGTCATATCCTTGTCCACAAAGTGAATCACTTGACGAATCACTTTGTCAATATCAAAGGATCCGCCGTCGTGAATCCACACAGCCACTGCGTAATTGGAAGGAAGCTCGATGAGACGGATTGCGTAGGGAGAATACCAGTGGTAGGTTCTATTGGAGTCCTCCAGTTTGCAAAGATCGATAAATTGGAATTTTTGATCAATCAGATTCCAGTCCCAAAGTAAGGTATAAGGGGGGACTTCCACGTTGAAGTAGACGAGTACGGGGGAGAAGGGTTCTGGGAGACCTCCGTGGGCTAATGTGTCTTCATCGAAATGGCAGGTGACTTTCTTGAGGTTTCCGACATCAGGAGAGTTGACGATTTCCTGGAAGAAAACTGTTGGAGACGCAGAGGGCAGAGTCAGACAGTTAGAGACGCAGAGAGCAGAGGCAGACAGTTAGAGACGCAGATGGAAGAGTCAGACAGTTAGAGACGCAGAGGGAAGATTCAGACAGATAGAGACGCAGATGGAAGAGTCAGACAGTTAGAGACGCAGAGGGAAGAGTCAGACAGTTAGAGACGCAGAGCGAAGAGTCAGACAGTTAGAGACGCAGATGGAAGAGTCAGACAGTTAGAGACGCAGAGGGAAGAGTCAGACAGTTAGAGACGCAGATGGAAGAGTGAGACAGTTAGAGACGCAGAGGGAAGAGTGAGACAGTTAGAGACGCAGAGGGAAGAGTCAGACAGTTAGAGACGCAGAGGGAAGAGTGAGACAGTTAGAGACGCAGATGGAAGAGTCAGACAGTTAGAGACGCAGAGGGAAGAGTCAGACAGTTAGAGACGCAGAGGGAAGAGGCAGACAGTTAGAGACGCAGAGGGAAGAGTCAGACGGTTAGAGAGGTAGAGGGCAGATTCAGAGAATTAGCGACACAAAGGGCAGAGGCAAAGTCAGAAAGTTAGAGACGCAGAGGCAGATAGTTAGATACACAGAAGGTATTCACACAGATAGAGACAGTTAGAGACACAAAGGGCAGAGACCGAAAGTTAGAGACAGACTGTTAGAGACAGACTGTTAGAGACGTACATGACAGAGTCAGAGAGGAGACGCTCAGAATGTTAGAGACGCAGAGGATTGAGTCAGAGAGTTAGAGACTCCGAAGACAGAAGAAGACAGTTAGAAAAGCAGAGGGCAGAGGCAGACAGTTAGAGACGCAGACGTCGAAAGGCAAAGCCAGATAGAGAGAGAGAGAGAGAGAGAGAGAGAAAGAGAGAGAGAGAGAAAGAGAGAAAGAGGGCAGAGGCAGACAGTTAGATATGCAAAGGGCAGAGTCAGACAGTAAGAAAGGCTGAGGCAGATAGGTGGACACGTAGAGGTCAGAGACAGACACACGCAGAGGGCGGCGACAGAGGCAGACAGTTAGAGACGCAGACGACAGGTGAAAATGATAAATTTAGAGAGAGAGAGAGAGAGAGAGAGAGAGAGAGAGAGATATGACTCTCACCATTAAAAACTGATGAAATGAGTCCACTTCGGAGTACATTACTACTCCCTTCCTAAAGTTCTTCAGAAGCCCAAGAACTTCCTCAATTATGCATTCCTTAAGATCGAGGATGCTGAATCTAAAGCTGGAATGCTTCGGATGCTGAAATTTCCTATTTACTTTGTTTCCCAAAAAAACCAACCAACTTGTACGTGTTTACAACATTGACCAACGTTTCATGCCTGAAATCTTTGTATCCCATTATGATGGCCATTTTTCTTCTGCAGGTGATGAGACCAGCCAATTCAATAAGCCCATCTGGGAAAATATGGAAAATCTCCGCAGAATCGCAACTTGGGCGAAGACGACGAATGAGTTTCAGTACTTTCTCCTCTTCAGAATCAGGAGCCCCCATGAATGACTGAAATGGGAGCTTAAAATTATTTTTAAGTGAAAAACGTACAATTGTAAGTCTTCTGATTGCGATGGCGGATAGTTTCTGGCAGATTTCGGTCTCAAAGTCTTTTCCGAAGGACATATAAGTCGAATTTTCGTTTTCCTTCCATCTGGAAACGGCCAATCGACCCTGAAACCTTATTGTTGTGATTATTCACATTCTTACTCACGCTTTCACGGTGTCACTCACATCCCTTCGCTCGCTCGCCCACCACACAATCATTCACACACTCACTCTCTCACAAACTAACCGGAGTAGGATCCTGTGTAAACTCATATCCTTCACTGCTGCAGCTAAAGCAAAGATCAAATCCTATTTCGGGCCTGGATGACAGTTCCTTTTCATTTGTCCCAATGAAGTTGCTCAGACTGGAGCATGTTTGCCTTAAGCGGCAGGTTCGGGAGCTGAAATATATACAGATTTCACCAAAAGTAGAAAGAGAATCCGACCTTTTTGAGGGTGGATAAGAGTAAATGGCTAGGAAGAGTGCCGAGGTGGGGAAAGCAGCTCATCTTGGCGACCGGCTGCGAGGAAATGGCAGCGCCCACTGTCTGTGGTGATGACCGGGGGCAGATCGATAAATGAATGATGTGAATGGTCACTAATGCACTTTTGCTGTACCCGTTGTGTCTGGTGCTTTTAAGACATAAATAAAGGGCAACACAGAGAGAGAGAGAGAGAGAGAGAGAGAGAGAGAGAAAGAGAGAGAGAGAGAGAGAGAGAGAGAGAGAGAGAGAGAGAAGAAAGAAAGAGAGAGACCGAGGGACAATGAAAATGAATACGTTTGTAAACAAAGTTTATTAAACAGCACGTTCTTCATAAAAAGCGGTGTCCACCTCTTTCTGCCCGCGAGTTCCAGGAAGTTCGAACAATTGGAAGAGGGTAACTTCGTATCTATCAAAATAACTAGGCTTTTTCTTCTGAATGCTGACTCCTGTTTTTACTTGGTTTCCCTTGCTGAAGCCGAAAGAACGGTATCCCTTAGCCTTAACTGCTCCTGACTCGTTGTGAGTTTCGGGGATAACCTGAAAATTTCTTTTCTTTCTCTCTCTCTCTCTCTCTCTCTCTCTCTCTCTCTCTCTTTCTCTCGCTTTCGCTTTCTCTCTCTCTGGCATCTCTCTAACTCACAACTACGGTCTGCCCAGGGCGCAATGGCTCATCCAACTCAATCTTCGCCACGAAGTACGACTTAAAATCAAAATTGGGACTCGTTTTCTCAACACTCCTATAGACCCAAAACATGCCACACTCCTGGAACTAGACCTATCACATATAATTGAAAAATTCACCTGTTCTCCCACATTTTCAACGACAATTCTAAAAGGGCCAGTTTCCTTAACAGACAAAGTCTTATTTTCGTTTAGTCTCTTTTCGAAAGCCCTTACTTGGGCAAATCTTTCCAGTTTGGAATCAAGTGGCTGAATCCGGAAATTGAGAGTTTAAGGAAATGTGAACTTGCATTATGATCGACACTGTAGACAGTTGGAATTACTAGGGAACAGTAGTTGGTGAAGATTAAAAGTGGACCTAAATGGAGTGAAAATCATGGGAGAAAATTGAAACTTACAAAGTAAAAAAAGATATGGAGCTTGCTTCCAATATAGGGCTAATCCTGTTATGTATAAGATAACATACTGAAAAGGGAGATTAAAGGGGAAGGACCGCTTAAAAATATTTTTTTTTCAATTTTGTGATAAAAGCCTTGATCTCATTCCCAGGATTTCAAAAAATACCTCTTTTACCTATTTTAGATCAAAATGAACCGTTTTAGGAGCGCTTGAAATTTTGGGGAAATTGTCATTTGAATTGCCGCCAACTCTGCGTCTCCCCATTTCCCACACTCTCTCGCCCACTCTGGCCGTGTTTACGTGCGGCAAACGCGTACAATGACCGTGTAAACGCGCCCCTTTTGCAGTCCAAATCATATAAAAGGTGCTTGTTTGAGAATCGTGGAAACGACATCTATGCAATTAAATAATTGTAAAGAAACTTTGAAAAATCAATTTTACGAGGTCCTTCCCCTTTAAATTTGGCTTACATATCAACCAAGAGCAGGGAGAAACATGAAAACCACAGGCAACTGCAATGATGAGGTAGGTAATGCAAATCTGAAAAATAAAATAGAGGGAGAGAGAAAGAGGGAGAGAGAGAGAGAGAGAGAGAGAGAGAGATATCGCGGAAGAGAAATCCAGAGAAACTCACCGCCAACCACTGAACAATCTTTTTTCTTTCCGCTTTTTGAGGTATCTGAATTTACTAAACTTTGTATTTCTAACTATAAAACCTACTGTATGAGGGCATTTTAGAGGTTCAAGATATCTCCATCTTTCGTGTAAGATTGTCAGAATGTTGGCGCCAAGAAGAGCCAAAGCTAGCGAAAAGTTGAGATTGACCGACAACATAGAAAAGAAGGAGACATAGATGTAGATAGAAGCAGTGGCAGTCTGAAACTTACTCTCTCTCTCTCTCTCTCTCTCTCTCTCTCTCTCTTTCTCTCTTTCTCTCACCAGAACCACAATCAACACGGACGAAACTATCCACACCAGTTTCAGCTGTTTCCTAAAAACATGTTTTGGTCTTTTTTCTAGTGTCCTAATTTACTCTCCACGGTAGAAATGTTGTCCTGTTCGTACATGCATCGAGCTTGTTTGATTCCGAAGCTTGGCGATAAATGGAGGCTACTAAAAATAACAGTTTTTCACATTCTGACATAATCAATGAAAGGGATTAGTAAATTCAAAGTACAGAAAAAGGGCAGTATAGATTAACAAATGGGGCGTAATGAAGTTGAGACTCTCGATCAATGGTGAATTGAGGAAGTTGCCGAGATTGACACGGAAATAGGTAGAGTAGGTTCCCAGGGTATGATATACGTAGTGCACAAAAGAGAAAGAGAGAGAGAGAGAGAGAGAGAGAGAGAGAGAGAGAGAGACATG
Organism: Oscheius sp. G VE-2021; assembly: GCA_022343465.1. Classification (NCBI taxonomy): domain Eukaryota; kingdom Metazoa; phylum Nematoda; class Chromadorea; order Rhabditida; family Rhabditidae; genus Oscheius; species Oscheius sp. G VE-2021. The sequence goes on from JAJQXH010000059.1 coordinate 244,622, forward strand.
AACAAACATGTGAGTGGGAGGAGAAGAAATGAGACTACCGTAATCTGGCATAATCCGAAAGCACTGATCACAATCCTCTACGGAGCGGAGATTGTCGGGAAAAGAGCAAGCAGTTTCCCAGTATCCCGGCTTACGTGACTTGTGTACGAGAGAAAGCTGATGGAAATCAGGTGAAAAGACCAATAGACCGTTGTTTTAGACAACAAAAAATTATGAATATGCAAGGCAAAAAGTTGGAATCGATCCTAAGTGACCCATAAGTTTCTCCAGGCCCACAACATATCGGGACTCACTAATACCACGGCCGCCGATCTCGTACGGGTGTGAAACTCGCGGCGCTACCATGTCAGACAACCAGAGTTTTCTGCGTCTTTTCAGG
>JAJQXH010000059.1:250000-255000 GCA_022343465.1 Oscheius sp. G VE-2021
AGAGAGAAGAGAGAGAGAAAGGGGGTGTGAAACCATTGTCCTGGATTTCGACTAGGTTTCCGTTATGGCTTTAAAGTGGTATATAACCATCCTATGACCTAAAACCCTTATTCTGAAAGTTTTAGCTTATTATCGATTTTTTGACCCGGGGTACAGTAATTCAAAATTTTAAACGCAAATTTAAAAAAAAATTTCAAAATTTGGAACCCAAGTTTTTCAAAAAAAAAATTATATTTTCAAAGTCATATACATTAAAATGTGGGAAATTTTATGGGCACAACGACTGAAGTAATGAAAACTTATTCTGGTCGTAGACGAAACCACCAACCCCAAGAAACCTTCAAAAACCATGTTTTTGAGATTTTCAACCCGTGAAAAACAGGCCAAAAACGCCCAAATATATTTTGCAGTCATTTTTGCCCCAATTTTGACATATTTTGCATCTGTATGAATTCTAATTACATTTACGGGTATGCGAAGTCGCCCATACAAAAAATACAGAGAAACCAAAATATGTCAAAAATCGCGTTTTTGGGCGTATTTTGGCCTATTTTTCACTTTCAATTCATTAGGTGCTGCATCGACGCGTAATTACACGTAGAATCCATGAAAATATTAACTTTGTTTTGGTTCCGAGGGTGAAGGGTTTAAAACCTAAAAAAAATCATGGTTTTTGAAGGTTTCTTGGGCTTGGTGGTTTTGTCTACGACCAGAATAAGTTTTCATTACTTCAGTCGTTGTGCCCATAAAATTTCCCACATTTTAATGTATATGCCTTTGAAAATATAATTTTTTTTTGAAACAAATTTTGAAATACCGTAACCCGGGTCAAAAATCGATAATTAGTTAAAACTTCAGCATAAGGTTTTCAGGTCATAGGAAGGTTATATACCACTTTATAGCCAAATCCGAGACCTAGTCGAAATCCATGACAATTAGACGGCTATTAGTGAGACGAAGTCTTAATGTTTCAGTTTATCTCTCGCTTGCTTCCGTTCGTTGAGGAAATCTCAATCAAAGACATTTTCGCCCCTAAAGCCAAAGAAACCTACGCGGAGACTTCTGCGTCCGCCACAGAAATCATTGAAGAAATGATGGTATGTTCATTTTTCTTTGTTATTCTTCTAAATGATGAAAAAAACTTTCTTTTTCAGAAATGGATGCCAAAAACCGAAATTTCAACAAAGAAGTTCCAAGGATGCCAATTCACAAAAGAGGCATTTGAGGAAGCATTGCTGCCTTTGGGAAGCGATTGTGTAGAAAACAAGACTAAGGGGTGGACGAGAGAGTGGACTGTTTTCAGAAACCATCGTCCAGTGATTCTGTTGACTTTTATCTACCGTAGTATCACCATTATGCCATTCCCATCCGAGATGGACCCTATTGTTAATTCGTAAAATGTGATTTTGGGCTTTTTTTGAGTAAATGATTTTTATTTCTGTGTGTGTGTGTGTGCACTTTGTCAAACACGGAATTTTCAGCTGACATTCGATCAAGTCCGCGTTTTCATAAATGCAATTCATTGATTTTAAAGTACAAATGCGATCTTCCTTCGACCAACCAATTTCCACTTGAAAATGTGACTTTTTTTCTGAATTTCATATTTACTTTAGAAATTCTTTGGTAAAATTAATTGAAAACGGAGAGTTCAAAAAGCTCCTTTTTATTAACCAACAATTCATTTAGAGGTGATTAATGTTAAAAACTTTTTAAAAAAGGTTTAAAAACTTTTTTCACACTTCGCTCACAGACGAATCTGAATCTGCGTCTCTGATTATCTCTCTCTCTTTTTCTCTCTCTCCCTCTCTCTTATAATCTTAAAAATGCGAAAAACTGCCTTATTTATGAAAAAAGTCAGTGCTACTGAATTTTCAATTGAAAAGATAGATAATTTGAGCAATTATGAATTTTACATTGATATTAACACGAAATAAAACCATTGGCCTTTAAGTTGTCAATAAATGATTCGTAATGGCATTGAATACAGCAGCCAAGTAGCTACCCTCTTGTTGTCTGCGCCCTCCGAGAGAGAGAGAGAGAGGCGCGGCGTGAACCCGTAAACAATCGGCATCCCACTGAATGGGCCTATATATCCGGCCTCAAAACAACCCATTCTTGATCAGTGGTAAGACATTGGAGGATGGCTGACGAGCCTTATAGCCTTTGACAGTCATTGCCCCACAAGTTAATTTAAAAGTAAAAAAAAGCAACTAGTAAAAAAGCGCAAGGGCTTCTGCGCATCAGCTTTTATCGAGTTAGTAAGGCCACAGTCTAATGCATTTGGTCTTTGTTTTTTTTCTTTTAAAGTATAATTTTTTTTAGATGGTCGCCCACGCCATCTCATTCTCCTTCCTTCCGTATGAGATTCAAAAAGAAATTTTCCAAAAGGTAAGTGTTTTAAGAAACACACGCTCACGCACGCATACACACACTTGCAAATACTCACATTCTCACGCAGTCACACGCACGTACTTTTTTCCTATCACGGGTTTTCAGCAAGGTTTGGGATTCTATACTCACGTACAAACATTCACACTTACACACATAAACGATTTTTTTTCAGCTGACCTTCAGCCATTTCCGTGTTTTCAACGAATGCAATTCATATTCCAAGCACATCTGCGATCTTCCTTCGACCATCCAATTCCCAGTTAGAAATGTGACTTTTTCAATTCATGTTTGTCCATTTTTTTTCTGAATTTTATATTTACTTCAGAAATCCTATTGCCGAAGCAATGGAAAAAAGCTTCCGTTTGACGAATGCAAGAATCTGCTGTTTCTCAACCCAGCAATTAATTTAAAGGTAGTTTTCAAGTCAAATTTTAGTTTTAACACTTTTTTCAGACTCCGCTCACAGACGAAATATGTGTTTTGCTGATCAAGTGTGTAAGGAACATAAAGGTTTTCAATATCAAATCCAAATTTTCCTGTCTGAAGGAAATGTTTTCAAAAATGGCTCAGGTTTGTAAATAAGGAGCAAACAAATAATTTTAATTTTTAAGGTAACATCGCTCAAAGTGATCGTCTCGGTGGCAATTCCATTAACACGTGATATTCAATATGACTTCAGCTCCATTAGTATTAAAGTGAGTAGAGAGAGAGAGAGTGCGTGTGTGCGTGTGTGACAGAGAGAGAGTGATCATCACAACATTTTAAACCTATTTTTTACTTTTTTTAAAATTTTATTTATTTATTTAATTTCGACGTTTCAGTTTTTTTCTAACTGGGGTGAGGTATCCATCGAAGATATCTTTTCCACCAACGCCAAACAAACCAACGTGGATACTACCGCATCCGTCAAAGAAATCATTGAAGAAATGATGGTATATTAATTTTTTCTTTGTTATCCTTCCAGTTGATGAAAACAAACTTTCTTTTTTCAGAAATGGATGTCAAGAACCGACATTTCAACAAAAAACTTTCAAGGACGTCATTTCACAAAAGAGGCATTTGAGGAAGCATTGCTGCTTTTGGGAAGCGATTGTGTAGAAAACAAGACTAAGGGGTGGACGAGAGAGTGGACTGTTTTCAGAAACCATCGTCCAGTGATTCTGTTAACATTTATCTACCGTAGTATCACCATTATGCCATTCCCATCCGAGATGGACCATATTGTTAAGTCGTGAATTGTGTTTATTGGTAGTTTTTGAGTAAATGAATTTTCTTGAATGTGTGTGTGCGCGTGTGTGTGTGTTTTCTGATTTGTGCTCCATGAGACTACCGTAATCTCTTCTAATCTGACCCTTTTAGCCGTCGGCCACGGAGCGGAGATTGTCAGGAAAAAGCCGAGCATGTTCTCAGGATCGCAGCTCACGTAGCTCTGTAACGGGAAATTAATCCTGCACCAGGCGAGTCTTGCAGATAAAAGGAAAGTAATCCAGGGATAATGGAAACAAAAGCAAAAGTTTGGGCCGAGCCGGGGATCGATACCGGGACCTCTCGCACCCTAAGCGAGAATCATACCACTAGACCACTCGGCCACATTGAAACATCCAAAGCCAAGCGGGGAAAAGAAGAGATTCGGCGGCGTCTGTGGATCCAGTTTGGGAGGGGCAAGGAATGTCTCTTCACAGCGCCGTATTCTAATCAGCCGCGTTCGTGGTGTAATGGTTAGCATGGATGCCTTCCAACCATTCCATGGGGGTTCCATCCCCTCGAACGCAGAACCTTTTTTTCTTAGGTACTCTAAGGCGAGTTGTGGTTTCATCATCAGAAAGCATGGTTTTAGGTGCCTCAAATGTAAACCCCAACGAGAGTAAAAGATTTATTGATTAATTAGTTAACTGACAGAATAAATTAAGTAAAAATATATATAAAATTGATTCAGATAGTGCGATACAAAGGAGGTAGTTTTAGAGGAGGGGAAGACGAAGAGAGAGAGAGAGAGAGAGAGAGAGAGAGAGAAGTTATACAAAGATGGATAGGGAATCCCCCAGAGAGACGCAGAGGAAGAGGCAGACAGTTACAGACGCAAAGGGAAAAGTCAGACAGTTAGAGACGCAGAGGAAAAGTCAGACATTTAGAGACACAGAGGTAAGAGGCAGACAGCTAGAGACGCAGAGGGAAGAGTCAGACAGTAGAGAGAGAGAGAGAGAGAGAGAGATCTAAAATTCTAGAATCTCGTGCTTGTCCAAATATATTTCACCCTTTTCAGCATTATTCCAGAAAAACGCTTCAACGAATCCGTTTTCATAGCAGCGCTCCCTATCCTCCTTTTTCTCAAAAGGATAAGCCCAAGTCTGGACAAAGCTCCCCTTGCTCCAACCGAAGGACCGTTGGCCAGGTACCTTATAAGCTCCTTCTTCTTCGTAAGTTTCCGGTACAAACTGAAAATTGAATTTATCTGGTTTAATATAAATTTAAATTACAACAACTTGTTTGCCTGGACAGAGGGGTTCCGGCAGTTGGAAAAAGAAGGTAACTTTACTGTAGTATTCAAAATCGTCGATTTCTTCAATTCCTGTGTATACGTACGGGTCTTTTCTTACTTTCCTCTCGAG